>QEOQ01000274.1:438947-539768 GCA_010279815.1 Brachionus plicatilis | reverse complement strand
AATAAAAATAAAAAGTAAGAAAAAAATAAAGTTAAAATAATATAACTTAAAAAGTAGATAAATATTAAAATTAAAATTAGATAAATTTTGATAGAGAGTAACAGAATACATATTTTAATTATTTGATGATTCAGGAAAAAAAGAGAGATCCGATTAAAGATTTATATAGGTTTCCTAGTAATAATTAAGACCCCATTTCTTGTTTAACAATATTAAATTCAATTTATTAAAGAGGTTTTATTAAATTCAACCGTGAATCGATGAAAATTGATCGTTGAATCATTAACACTAAAAGGACCGCGGTGTCAATTTGACACTCTTTTGAATTTATTGCATAATTTTATTGACATTTTGCCAAAATTGATTATAGACTTAATTTGAAATTAGAATAGTCAAAGATTGAAATTTCTAAAAGAGAAGCTGCCCTAAAGGCCCTTGAAGCATTGAGTACCACCGATAACACTCAATCTATAGCCTCAGTTAATGACGATGCGGATTTTTTGGACGATCATAACTTTTTAGATGAATTTGATGAAGTTGATGCTGATGTTGATGGGGGTTCTAAAGAAAGAAAGAGAAAATTCTTTTTGAAGAAGAAGAAATGGATGATACAAACCAACATATCATTGATTTGATTGAAAGTACAATCAATAGGGTAAACGAGGACCAAAATCTTGACAAGAAAAGTAAAGTTGGAGTTTTTTGGACAAAGTAAAAGAATGGAGAAGATTTATCACTAAGAAAGAAAATTAATTTCAATGAGAAACCCGGACCAACAAATTATGCAACAAAAAACATAGACAATACCAAGTTACCAGCGATTATGGTGATTTTTGATATGCCTTTGCTAAATTTGATCGTACTATGTACAAATTCGAGTAGAATGTACAAATTTAATCAACTTAAAATTTATTACGAACAAAATATTTGTTTTTTTTTATCATATTTAGTCTTTTTAATTTAAAAAAACCTAAAACTTGTCGAGTATTTTGCATGTTTTTAATAAAAAGTGTCGAAAAATGCGGAGATTTCATTTTTAATTTTTTCAGCTATAAAAATTTAATTAACAGACTTCAAATAATAAAAAATTTTAATACATCTTGTTCTAATGATAAAAAACTTGTTCTGAAGATGAAACAAAGTGAAAAATTTTGATTACAAGTTTATTTTCATATTAAATTTTAAAATATGCCTTTTTATTGGACTTTAAATGGTTATAATTTTTAAATTGATTTTAATAGAAAATGATAAAAAAATTTACTGTTTTAAAATTTATAATTTATTTAAGTGGAAAAATAAAATTAATTCAGTCTGGCTAAATGAATAACTTAATCTGAATTATTGAAATTGTTGATTGCCTAGTATTGTTTAGTATTTATTTTTTAAAAATTATCAAAATCATTAGATTAATTAATTTTATAAATTATAAATGATCGTTTTGATCTAAGAAGATGTAAAGAAGCTAGATTTAAACTAGATTTACAATATTCAACTAAGATTTTAAACCTTTAATATTAATCAGAATTTAGCTCTTTAATAAAATATTTTTTATTGAGTTCCCTGAAAAATTCGCCTTGAATCAATAAATTTACTAAAATAAGGAAATTACGCTTTTTAATTTGTTGCTTAAAGTTTTTTTAGATTTTTGCACACAATCAAAAACATTCGATTAGAAGCTCTGAAAAAAAATTTTCTAAGATAGATCAGACAAAATTTTCTAGCTAGAACAATCCTTTATAAGAATAAAATAAGTCAAATTTAAAAAAACTGAAAAAAAATTAACTCTTAAATAGAATCCTTTAAATTTTGAATAATGATTTTTTTCAATATTAAAAATTTAAGTCCAAAAATTAAGAAACGCATCATATGAAGCCTTATGAATACTCTGACTAAAGATCAGAGTCAAGAATTTTAAACATTTTTAGACAACGTGATCAAATGTACTTATTTTTAGAATTTTTGAATGAATCATCGTTTAAATTAAATATTAGAAAAGATGCTATTAATCACGATTATGATTTAAAACATTTAGGCGTCCGTTTATCAGGCATTCAATAATTTTTTTTTTTTCATTTTTACTTTTTTTCCTAATATAAAAAGGCATTAGTAAACAAATCGCAAAATATTTCTTAAAAACATAAAAAAAAATCAAAATTATTAAATAATGAATAAGCTATTAAATTAAATAAATAAATACAATTTTAACAATTTTAATCATAAAGAGAAAATTAAGAAGAAAATCATTTTCTTAACAATCAAAATAAATGATTTTCAGTCATCAAAAACTTAAAAGTTTAATTTCTTTTTTTTTAATGAAATTTTTTGAATTTTTTTTACAAATTCTGTAAAAATTAAATTGATATTATTTTATATAGAAAGCTTGAATGTTGCAAACTTCATCATTGATCTCTTGATAACAAAGCTATTAATCAATCTTGTTTAAAATTGTTCAAAGATTTCAAAAATTATTTGCATTCAAATTAATCTAAATTGATTAAGAATAATTAATAAATAGTGGCCAAATAATTCCAAGTCCTTTAATTTGAAAAATGATAAAAAGATTATAAAAAATATCTTTAGGAAAGATGGTAATGCTTTAAATGAGACAACTTTAGAAAAAGATTTAATAGAAAACTTTTCAACTGATTTTAAATGGAAACAACATATACTAACAACTCCATCTAACTAACTCAATGTTAGATATGATCATGAAATACTAATTCTAGATGGATGGTATTTAAACCCTTACCAATTTTTAATGCTTTAAAAATATCAAGTGTACAAGTCATATTTAAATAATTCTAATTCTAATAATCCTAGTTCAGAGCCAAAATTTATTTAAAAATATTTTTGGGCTTTAATAAAGCGTATATAAAAATTAGTGACTTGGTCATATAAAATTAAATTAAATTGTCATATAATTAAATTATTCATCTTCTAAACTTAACTAAAGAAAATGAAATTTAGTAATGTTATTTTTATATTAGTTAGTTGATTTATTAATTCATTTTCAAATTTAGTAATTGATCGTGTAAATTAATAAAAGTGGACTCAGAAATTAGTATTAAATTAGTATATAAAATTATATTTATTTACTTCCAAAAGTATTATTATTACTATATTTTTCCAATTCTTTTGAATGAAAATGGCATTTTCAGTTTGTAAAATTAAACAAGACGAAGAAAATAAAGAATTGAATGAATTGAATTATATTCGTAAAAGCAATGATAAAAACATGAAGTCTGGAAAAATAAGTTTTCTTATTTTATGACAGTATGAAAGCGATGGAGAAGCTAAAAAATGGCTAGAAAATAATGAAATTTGGTCTAATTATCAACAATATATAACAACTGTTGACGACAAAGATATAGATTATATGATATATTCTCACTTTTATTATTTATTATTACCATACTAATTTATTGCTCTGTCCATTGATTTTATTTAGCAGTATAATTAATTTATGTGACCACTTCATTTATTAAAAAAACCCAGACTTCGGCAATTTCAAGTCAAGTCATATGACTTGACTTCCCAAACTTTCAAGTCCAGTCACTTACTTGACTTTGAAAAGACTTTAAAATGACTTTTTTTTGACTTTTGTCCAAGACTGAATAAACCACATAATAACAACTCAATATTTTTTAATTAATTTAATATTTTTTTAAAATTTATTTGCGTAATTAGAGACATAATAGAAAATCACAATCAATTAGAATGAGAATTTTTTTTCTTACTTTGCGTGTTAAATTAAATTTTCGAATAAAAAAGAATAGCATTAAATTTATTTTATTTTCGCATTAAAATTTTATTCCCAAAAACAAAAAATTAAAATTAAAAATAAAACAAAAAATTAATCTTTGACTTTTAATTGATGAATTTTACAATTTCTTGAAAATAACAACATCGGACTGATCTGCAACTTTATTATGCCTAAATTAATAACCAAATCGAAAAATCTTTTAAATAAAATAAAACTATTCTAATTTAAATTTTTTTTTCTTATTAACATGCTGATCTATCCAATTGATATAATTTGGAACAATTGTGAAAAAAGTTGGTGAATCTGTCAGACATTTAACCGATTTTCCGCCATCCACTAGATCAACATTTCCAAAGCTGACAATTCCAAACACAAACCATCTTCCATTATCACTATGCACCAGCGAACCACCTGAATCTCCAACACACAAATTCGAGTTCTTTTTTGCCCTATTAATTGCACAGTACCTGCTATCTGCCATATTGGCACACAACGTTTGGTTAACATTATTAATGATGTGCATTTGAATTTCATTTAAAGTGTCTGATCTGGATGCCAAACTTACTTTTTGAGTGGTACTGCCCCATCCTGCCACAAACAATGTCTTATTGTAGACTGATTTGGCATTTTTGCCTCTTGGTAAGCAAATAGTCGATATTTTTTTTGATAGCGGGACATTTTTGTCTAGTTCTAGAATAACTATGTCATTTTCAAATTCAGTCTGATTGTATTTTTCGTGTTTAATTATGCGGGAGACTTTGATTAAATTTTTGGCAGGATGAGCCTTGGTCAAATTGTTAAGACCGACTCCGATGTAAATCTCAAACATGGGATGCATCTGGTCAAAGCAGTGTGCCGCTGAGAGGACATGTTTTCTCGTGATGAGAGACCCACCACAGAAAAAAGAATACCCATTGAATATTTTGAAAAATAGACCGACATGCCATGGCCACGAGTTAGGAGTAGACTTGTCTCCATTGATGATCCGGGAGATAACTGAGTGTTTATAAGGCGTTTGACCACATTTGAGTTTGTTCTGTGCCCAGCATTCTGAAACGCAAACCAAAATTCCAATAAAAACTGGAAAAATGTTCATCTTCAAATTTGTTTAAATTCTATTAAAATAAAATTATTTTATATACACTGTTTTAAATGGTTACATAACATGACGCAAATGGAAACAAAAAAAATTTTTGTTTAGAAGTATTTTCTATGTATAGTTTAGATATTGTATCGATTATTGAAATGTAATCAAAATTACGTCATAGTATGAATGTATGTGTGTGTGAAAAAAAAATTAAAACAAAAGCATTTACAGTGTTTGGCCAATTTTGACAGCAGAAAAAATAATTTTTTTCTAAACATTGAAATTTGAAATATATTTATTTTTTAAATAAAACTCAAGTTGGTACTTTGAAATGATACTCTTGATACAATTTTTAAAGAAACCTCATTCAAATTTTTTAAAATTTTAATTTTGAACCCAACTTTAAATTCCATTTATAATTGCAACTAAAAATTTTATAAAAAAATAATTCGAAAACATAATTAATCTCGCCGGATTCTTGCTAATATTTAATTGTAATTTTTAAAAACTTTAAGTGAAAGTTTTTTTTTTTAGTTCAAAGACAAACCTTGATTTTTCCTTTTTTAATCACACAATTTCAATAGTCGTGTAATCGAATAATTACTTTTTATTATTTATTAATCCAATTAATTAACCTTGGTTTAACCACTTAATATATATAATATCTTGAAAACAAAGTAACTTAATATTATTTAAAAGATGTCTTTTTTAATATTAAAAGCCTTTTAACAATTAACGGTTAATTGTAAAAACTTTATTTATTTGTTTAATCTTTAATTATAAATAAATAAAAAATTCAAAAATATTCAAAAATGCAAAAAAAAAAGCAAAAAATGGGTTTTGTGAATTTCAAAAACAAATTGAACAAAAATTCTTCATTTTTAATAAATTAAAATTAAAGTTAATAAAAAATATTAGAAAAAATACTGCAATATAGTGCAACATACTTTGTTGCATCTTTTGTACCTAAAATATAATTTTTATTTTCTTTATTTTTTAAGAAATCAAATCAATAATCTATTTAAATCTTATTGATTCGTTTTTTTTGTCATTTCTTACATGAGAAAAATTATTCTAGGTAAAAAAGGTGCAACAAAGTATGTTGCACTATATTGCAGTATTTTTTCTAATATTTTTTATTAACTTTAATTTTAATATATTTAAAAATGAAGAATTTTTGTTCAATTTTGTTTTTGAAATTCACAATACCGCAAAAATGCAAAATGGTTCCTTAAAATACTCAGCAAAATAATTTTCTTGATTTTAATTTGGATTCATTATTTTGGGGCTTGTCAATTTTGGACTACTCTTCATAATATCTACCTGACTAATTTTTAAAGAGAAATTTTAAAACCAAAAAATACTCTCTTAATACCTCGATCTGCAATTTAGTCTTTCTATCATAAAAATTTAATTTAATTTTTTTAAATTAAAAAAATAACAAATTCAAATTTAAATTTGGTCAAATTAACCAAGCCTACTATGAGTCAATTTTCTGACCAAATTTTTAGTTTGGTAAAAATTTTAGTTTGTTCTTTAAATTAACTATTAAATTTACGAGGATAAAAATATGATCAATTAGTCACAAAAGTGAATTTGCTTAGATTTTCCAATTAACAAAAATTTTGTGTCCAAACAAGACAATTTATAAAAAATTAATTTTGAGTGAGAATTTGAGTGCTTTGATCCCAACATGTGAATATGAAAATTTGAATAAACAATCAAAAAAAATGAGTGAAAAATTTCAATTAGAAATTTTTCACTCATTTTTTTTTGAAAAAATTCCAAAAATTTTTAATTCTAACGTTCTGTTAAATAGTAAAAAATTTCTTTCACTTTATAGCGAAGACTACTAATTATTCTTGTCATATTCTATTGATCATCACAAGATCTACTCTAAAGAGATTTAGATTATTTAATAAGTTGAAGAAACAAATCATCCGTGGACTTTTAATTTAAATCTAATAGAGTTTGGAAAAATGTAAGATAATGAAATTTTGTTGGAACCATAGACTTATGAACGACTTCATAATGTGCGATTTGGCAAGAGAGATTTCTTAGAAAATCTCAAAATTCTGGATTCAAAAAGACAGAAAATTTTTATTTTAAAGTCTATTAAAATCTCAATCAGAGAATGCTTTTCCAATGTGATAGTTTTAAATATCTAAAGTATGAAGATCAACTTTCAATGTGAAAACTTAATTACAAAAATTAAAATAAAAAATAAAAAATTGAGAAATACATTTTCATAAATTTTAATTTTTTTTGCATATGTATAATTTTAAACGAATTTTAAAATATTTAGTTTTTTCCTTATTCACTTCTTGTGGAGCATAAGGCCATTAAAATCACAGATTTTGGTAGTATCTATTACTGGATTCGAAGTCCAACTCTCTTTCGCCGTTGAGGTGTCCATTAAATGGCTTTTTTTGGTATAAGAAAAATAGACTTGTAAAGAAATGAGTAAGACGTGGTAAAAGAAAATTCATTAAATCAGAGTGCTTGTGAGGCAGAGGAAGTAGATGCTTAAGGAGATGCCTAAGAAGCATAGGATCAGAAAAAGGATATGTGGCTCATCACAAAACAGAACAGTTTTAGTGAAAGTTAAGGACGGGTGCATTATAATTATTGAGAAAGAGCAGCCTTTAAGACAAATATTATTGATAGACCAGAAAATGTTGAATCCGCTGGCATTGAACTTTAAATTGACATAAAAGTACCAAGCAAAACGAAAGTAGAGGTTGCGGTAAGGCATTTTTAAGTACAGGAAATTTCAAAATATAATAAGATAAAATTAAATAGGTCGTCATTACAAATAAATGCATTACAAATTGAGTCGTCAATCGTCAAACTTCATAAATTTTATAATTTAAAATATTAGTAAATTTGAGTGATTTCAGTATTGACATGTTACGATGTTTTTGGTAATTTTTACGGAAAATTAGGTAAAATTTTGTAAAAAAAATTAGAAATTAAGGTAATTCTGCGTAAAATTATGAAATTCGAAAATTTCCATACAGTACTAATTAAAACTAACATGTACGTATTTTGTTCTTCGACTCTTCGTCAACTCAAGTCAATACTTTCTTTTTAATAAATTAAGAGAAGACAAAAAATATTTTTTTTAAAGTGTTTTGTATTAATTTCTTTAGTTTAATAAAAAAATATCTAATTGATTTCTTCTTTTAATCTAATACAATCAATGCTTTGCCATTACAATATTAAAAATGTATCCCTTTTAGTTTAACGCTAGTTTGTAATTTTAAAGACATTTTGAAATGTTACTCAATTTTATTAAATCCCAAATATATAAAATTATAGCCTAATTACATGATAAGAATTGTGAATTATACCGCTCAAGGACGATTTATTGCAAAAAATCAAATAAATAGAGTGATCGTCCGCGACACGGTAAACTGTTCATACGAGTAGAAGTAGTAGTTGTATTAGTAGCAGTAAAATTGAAATGCAACAAGAATTTTTTTTAAAAGAAAAAAAAAGAATAACCCTAATTTAAACCAATGAAAAAATAATTTTAAAAAAAATTCGAGTCGATCAAAAGACATTTTTTATCAACAACATTGAGAAAATTATAAAAAATTACATTTATAAGAAAAAGAAAAAAAAAAAATTAATTAAAAGCGAAAAATTTTTTTTTCAATTAACAAATACAAAAATAACAATAATCTCTGACTCAACAAAACTAAACTCGATTTGTCCGATTCGTGCTTGTCGAATTGAAATAAAAGCTTGTTGCTATCAACTCCTGCTTGGCTCTGTCGATAACAGTGCGCGCATACTCGCTCGCCGACTCTCCATTCAACATCGACACAATCTGCCTCTTCACACCGCAACTCTCCTCGCTATCCATCGAACAGTCCAAATTGTTTCCACTGCTGCAATCGTACACCTTGAAGACGCGCGAATTGTCCGCCACTGCGCCAACTCTTTTCATCTCTCCCTTCATCTCTCCCTTCATCTCTCCCTTCATCTCTCCCTTCATCTCTCTCTTGAGCTTTTCGGGCGTCGAACACTCGATGGGCTGCATGCGCTCAAACGAGTTCAAGCTCAAGCTCAACTTGTTTCTGTTCGCCTCTTGTCTGCTGCTGCTGCTGCTGCTCTCGTTCTTGTCACAGGACTTGGACAAGAGATGTTTGCTTGTCTTGTCGAATTTGTGGCGAGTGAGAGGGGTGCTGGTCAATTCGTCTTGGCTATTTTGTTCGTTAGTAGGCGGCAGACTGGACGCCTTTTTGAACAGCATCATCTCGCTGCCATTGGTAGCGTTCGAGCTGTTGTTGGTGCCGTTGGCGCCGAAACAGTTTGTCTGGTAGCCAGTGTCCGACTGATTGATTGTGGTCGTGGTGCTGCTGCTGTTCTGTAGCATCACAGTCCGATTCACGTCCCTCGACTGCATCTCCGCTTTTCTGATCAAGTGTTCATACGTGTCCTCGTCGAGGCCCGGTCCGTGCTGCTCGCCGTCTCTACATTTGGCCAGACCCAGCGTTTGCCGCGGCTTTTCCGATGACTTCGAATAGTCCATGAAAATAATTGACTTTTGCTGCTGCTGCTGACTGTGCTGACTGTCCGATGATGAGTTGAGATCAGGCGATTTTTTTTGGCCGATGGGCGACAAGTTGGGCGATGTGATGAGCGGCTCGTTTGTGCAGTCGGCGTGGTGGTCGGTGTGGTGGCCGGCCTCGGTGTCGAAGTGAAATATTCGATTGTGGTGTTTGTGTTGCAGGTTTTTGCTGAAGAGACTATTGGACAGAAGAGACAGGTCCATTTTGTCGACGGACATGTCGGTGATTTTTTGAGGTGTTTGTTGATCGGGACCGACTGGTGACAGGTCGAGTTTTTTGTGATCGACTAGAAAAACGCTGTCGTCTTGGTCGAGGTCGGGCTCGTGGTCGGAGCCCATGTCGCATAAAATTTTCTTGGTCTTTTTGGGGCTGGACGAGCGGTGGTTTTTGTCGGTGCTTGGCGCCGCCTCCTTGTCGAAGTCGAACGAGTCCTCCCAGTCGTCGTTGAACGAAAGGTCGGCGGCCGGTCCGGCAACTTGGCGCTTTGGCTCGCTCGACGAAAAGTTCTTGTGCAGTTGTCTGAGACGCGGCGACATCAACGAGTCGTTCTTGGTTGACGAGGTGGACAGTTCGTCTGGGTCGAACAGCTTTTTTCGGATTGAGTTGTTTAGTTTGGGCGAGTTGGACTTTTGGTCGTCGGGCGAGTTGATAAAAAATTGTTTGAGCCCGGGTATTTGACTCAGGTCTAGATCTATGGGAAAGCTGAGCACTGTCTGACAATCTTAAACACAAATAAATTTAATTAATAAATATTGGCGTTCAAAATTCATGTTAAGAACGGTAAAAAAATCATGTGACTGTCTAAATAAGTACCAGGAACGGTAAAAAATTCATGTGACTGTCTAAATAAGTACCAGGAACGGTAAAAAATTCATGTGACTGTCTAAATAAGTACCAGGAACGGTAAAAAATTCATGTGACTGTCTAAATAAGTAACAGGAACGGTAAAAATTCATGTGACTGTCTAAATAAGTACCAGGAACGGTAAAAATTCATGTGACTGCCTAAATAAGTAACAGGAACGGTAAAAATTCATGTGACTGTCTAAATAAGTAACAGGAACGGTAAAAATTCATGTGACTGTCTAAATAAGTACCAGGAACGGTAAAAATTCATGTGACTGTCTAAATAAGTACCAGGAACGGTAAAAAAATCATGTGACTGCCTAAATAAGTAACAGGAACGGTAAAAAATTCATGTGACTGCCTAAATAAGTAACAGGAACGGTAAAAAATTCATGTGACTGCCTAAATAAGTAACAGGAACGGTAAAAATTCATATGACTGTCTAAATATGTACCAGGAACGGTAAAAAATTCATGTGACTGCCTAAATAAGTAACAGGAACGGTAAAAAATTCATGTGACTGCCTAAATAAGTAACAGGAACGGTAAAAATTCATATGACTGTCTAAATATGTACCAGGAACGGTAAAAAATTCATGTGACTGCCTAAATAAGTAACAGGAACGGTAAAAAATTCATGTGACTGCCTAAATAAGTAACAGGAACGGTAAAAATTCATATGACTGTCTAAATATGTACCAGGAACGGTAAAAAATTCATGTGACTGCCTAAATAAGTAACAGGAACGGTAAAAAATTCATGTGACTGCCTAAATAAGTAACAGGAACGGTAAAAATTCATATGACTGTCTAAATATGTACCAGGAACGGTAAAAAATTCATGTGACTGCCTAAATAAGTAACAGGAACGGTAAAAAATTCATGTGACTGCCTAAATAAGTAACAGGAACGGTAAAAATTCATATGACTGTCTAAATATGTACCAGGAACGGTAAAAAATTCATGTGACTGCCTAAATAAGTACCAGGAACGGTAAATGATGATGTAAGAAAAATGATGTAAGAAAACGATCTACTCAAGACTTTAATCATATGAAAACTCTTTTTTTTTAATTCAATAGTAAAAATTAATTTTCTATAATTCAGAGCTAGAATCTTTTATTTTTCGTTATTATTTTGAGTAAAAAAGCTAAAAATATTTAAACAATCTGAATATTTTTTACTTTTTCTTTTAAAAACTGAAATTTTCAGATGAGTTGAAATTTTCTTCTCAAAAAGTGGCTCCCTAACTTTGTTAATTTTTTGATATGAGGAATCAACGCAAAATGAATTTTCTGAGTGGCGTTTATTTGCATCATACATTCATTAAATTGTAAAAAAAATCGACTAAAATAGGCATATTTTAGTTGCTGATCAATTCAAAATATCATTTCAATTGAAAAAGTTTTAGATATTAAAATAAATCTTTGATTTAATCTAAATAATTGTAATGCTTTACATGCAATGTAGATTTAGAAAATATGAAAAAATTTAAAAAAAAATTTTCTCAATCCATTGATAAAATCGATTTTCAATTTAGTTAACTGATTTTTTGTAAAGTTTTATTTTCATTTTAGTATTTATTTGGAATTTTTTTTTTGAATTTCTTTTTCAAATTTAATTGTGAATGCTAGATACAAATACTTTTGAAAAAAAAAATCTCAAATAAACTTTACAAAAAATCAGTTAATACATTCAAATATTAAAATCGATTATCAATGGACTGAGAAAATATTTTTTCAATTTTTTTTTTATTTTCTAAATCTACATTGCATGTAAAGCATGTTACATTAAAATTATTTAAGTTAAATCAAAGATCAAGTTTTACATCTAAGGATAAAATTTTTGAATTGAAAAGATATTTTGAATTGATCAGCAACTTCAAGATGCCCCAAAATATTCTTAAATTTTTATATTTTTTTCTATATTATTTATTTGAATAAGAAAAATTAAAAAATATTTTTTTTTCAAAATCAAAAATTTGTCTGAGATTATTTTGGGACTGTGCTCGTTGGCAACTTGTGTCAAGTTAAACAGCCTTTCTTTACATGAAGACAGACGTACAAATAAATAAATAAATGAACATTTTTCTCATCCAATCTTAACTAATCTTGTTTGAGTTTCCAAAAAAAAATAATAAAATATTTACTCTGATCTTTTTTATTGAGTTTAGTAGATTCGTAGAGTTTTGTAGCCGAATTGTTCCTGGCCAAATTGGACAACGAGCCTACACTGCTGGTTGCGTATCGATGACTTTTTTTGTTCGACTTGGCGTCTAAATTGAGCGGTGAGCTGAAGTTGTTTCGATTAGCCGAACTGGCTCCACTTGAGGACAAAGAGCCCAGCCTGTTTTTGAGCTGATTGGAGCCGAACGCTTGGGTGCCATTGCTGCTGGCCAAAGGCGACTCAATAATCACTTTATTCTGCGACCAGAAGGCCTCTACGGCCGCGCTAACCTGCTTGGCCGTTCTAGTGTCGTATATATACTGGGCGATGAGGCTGGACTCGTCCGTGGGAATATCTGCCGGATAGAGCACAGCCCTCTGCTCGATATTCCACATTGAGCCATTGTTCTCTCGTTCTGGCGTGGACGTGGACGCGATCTGAAACAGGTTGGGACTGAGTACGGACTGCTCGAGGCGAAATTTGTTTGTTTCTTCGAACGGATTGATTGTTTGCTGCAAACTAGGCGTCATCATCACATCGTTCATCACTTCATTCATCACACTTGATATAGAGCTTGTGCTGCTTGTTGTCGTGGTGCTCAATTTGCTGAACAGTGTTCGGGTGCATGTGGTGGTCGTGGTCGTTGTGATGGTCTTTTTGCGCTCATTTAGACTCGCTTGTGCTAGCGATGAGGTTGACATTTGTTAATTTTGATAAAGCAGTCTAAATAAACAACGTTTGGTTTTTTGTTGTTGTTGCTTAATTTGCTAAAAAAAAACCAACTTAATTTGGATCATCTTGTTTGAAAAAAAAAGCATGCAATCGCTGATTTTTTTATTAACTTATTTTTTAGTTTGTCTTTGTGAATTAGGTTTTCTTTCATTTTTTTTTTATTACGATTTCAGTAATTTATTCGTGTCTCCAATAGAGACTTAATAAACTTTTAGTTTCATAAGTTATTTGCCTTTTTCTAAGTGTCACTATTTTGAAAATTTTGTATTTTTAAGAGCTCAAAAACAAGCAATCATACAAAGATTTTTGATTAAATTTTATTAAAAGTTATGCAATGTTGTTGGCGTTAGTTATGATCATTTTTTTTTTAAATTTGATTAGTTTTTTTTTTCTAATTCTCAATGAGAAAAGTGAATGAGGTTCGAAAAAAAAATAAAAAAAAATTTAGTGACTCTTAGTTTTAGTGATGGTCAGCCGATTTGAAAAAGAAAAAACAGTTTCACTTTTGAACCTTGATTTTCTAAATTTAAAATTTAAATGATTAAAACCTTTAGATTCACTGTAACAAAAAGATTAATGAAAATATTACACATTATGTGAGATCAATATTTTAAACATATTTAGTTATATTAAACATATTAAAAGTAGAAATTAAGCTTGTTTTTTTCTACACAAAATGGGTAATTTTTGTATCTAGTCCGCGGTCTAGCATTGTTGTATCCCGACCCCTACTTTTTTATACAGATTCTGAAACAAGAGAAAATTCTGAACAAAATTTTGGGACCGATTTTTTTATTTTCTCTTTTATTTCTCTTAAAAAAAGTGTTCAAAATGAGGCATTTTTAAAAAAATTGAAAAAAATAAAGTTTATTGAAGTTTTTAAATCAAAATTTTATCAAATTTGTATCAATTTCATTTTGATTTTTTTGGGGCTGAAATTCAGATAGTGCTGTAGTTTTGCTAGGTGCGAACCTTAAAAATGAGATTTTTTAGAAAAAATTTTGTCATTGGAAAAAAAATCTGAAATTCTAATTTTTTTTAATTTAGGTCGGAAATAGTTTCGATGAGATATCAATGGCTATAAATAATTATACCAAACAACCAGTCTTAATAATGTTTGACAAGAAACAATTATACCTAAAATTCGACAATGATTTTGCTAAACTAGAAAAATTGAATGTTGAATACCGAGTACAAGCCTTATATTAATATAGCTTCATAGAGATAACTTTTGGCATTAGTTAAATAAGGAGTGTGCTGCAGAAATCTCTCGACCACTTGCTCTCATCTTTAAATTGTCCCTCACTACCTCATCTCTTCCTGCAATATGGAAATTGGCCAACGTCACCCCGGTTTTTAAGAAAGGTAGTCGTGTCGATTCGTCCAACTATCGTCCAATTTTATTGACGTCAGTAGTCTGCAGAATAATGGAATCCCTTGTCCGTGACTCAATAATGTCTAACTTATGCTCAAACAGTTTACTTGCACCGCAACAGCATGGGTTTGTTCCAAAGAAAGCCTGTAGCACCAACCTTAATGAGACTGTTGACGTAGTCACATCGGCAATGAAGAATAAGAAGCCAGTTGATATTATATTCTTCGATTTTGCCAAAGCTTTCGACAAGGTTCCTCATGGCAGGTTGATAAAAAAGCTAAGTACTGTTGGCATCCATGGTCAAATTCTCGACTGGATAAAAGTTTTCATGGAGGGTAGGAAGCAGCGTGTGGTTTTAGGTCCGCACGCTTCAAATTGGAAAGATGTCACTTCGGGTGTACCTCAAAGTAGTGTGTTAGGTCCAATTCTCTTTGCAATCTTAACATTAAACTACACTCCAAACCATCAAGATACAGACTGTGAAAAATATTTTGCATTTACACTTGTTCAAATAATACTCAAATTATGCTTACTAAAATTTGTTGATTTAAAAAAAAATGACATGAAAGTGTCAAAATATGGACAATTTTATTTTTACATGGACAATAAAAAAAAATTGATATACAATTTACAAATTAAAATGTCCAGGTAAGTGACATGATCAAATTGTCCCGGACAATTGTCCGGTCAGGTGACAAGATCCAAATTTTTTGGTTTTCAATTAAATTTTATGGAAATAAAACGAAAGAATTATACAGCGGTTTTAAATATTTATAAGTAAAGAATAAGAATTAAAAGACTCCTGAAAATAAAATTGAACTATTTTGCTAAAGGTCTAGCTATTTTTTAAGTGATTTAAAAGAAGTTCTTGAAACCACCACCATATGAAAATTCATATGAATCAAAAAACACTGAGCATAAATCATCAAAATCATTTTGCATAGGCATTAGAATCCGTTGCCTAAATTAAATGAATAAGCTTTGATTTTTTTAAATATAAATAGCTCGAGTGCTCGCGTAGAAAGCTTTTTTGTTTGTTAGGAATAGATTTATAAAAGTTTAACAAAAGCATTGACACTGATATTTTGCAAGGAACGAGCAGTGCGTGATGTGCGTGATAAGCATAGACACACGTGAATAAAAAACAAATACTGAATAGTTATATTAAAAAAATTCTGAACGTAAATCGTCAATACACTATACACATAGAAAAAAAATTCCTATGTATATTCTGGGAGTATATTTATTTATTTAGTTATTTATTTATTGAATTGAATTAACTTCCTTTAAGGAGAAGTAAAAGAAAATAAAAATAAATTTTTTTTTTTTTGCTTTTGCGTTTTTTTAAAAAATGAAAAATTAGTATATTAAAATAGCAAAGATTAAAATAGCACATTTAAATTAGCAAAATCAAATTAGCAAAAAAATAGCAACTTGGTTTTGTTTCATCAATTAAAATAGCAAGAATAAAAGGCAATTAATTTAGATTTAACTAAATTAGATGGACGAATATATAGAGTTTTTCAATATAATATCGACTAATCGACAACTTTTTGTATTACAATTATCATTTTTTGATTATTATTTTATGCTAACTATGTGTTCTATTCATTTATTGAAGTTTTCATCTAATACAACATTTAAATTATTCTATTGTTCAGCTTTTAAATTTTTTAACTTATTCAACTGTTTATTTTTAATCAATTGATGAGAGATTAAGAAATATTATTAGTAAATATAACAAGGAGAAGTATGATTATGTATAATATGAAAGTAAGACAAGTTATTCAAAACAATGCAATCATATATATCCTTAAGTTTCCTTTCCTTAACAATAGCACAGATCTCTCAGAGTTTGGAAAAATATTTGAATCCATATTTGATCGTCTCTCTGATTTAAATGAAAAATATATTTAGAAAAGTCTGAGAAGAGAAAGGTTTTATTAAATATTCCTACGATCCAAAAAATATCTAAAAATCCCAACTAAAAATAACATATTTATTTTTAAAATGTTATATTAAATTACACGATTGAAAGTTTTAAAAAATAAAAAATTAACATAATATCTCTATCTTTGGTCGTCGAACTTCCTACCAAAGAACAATGCAAGACAGTATGGTTGGAATGGATCACTCTCAACAAGAGAATAATGACCATTCAAATGCTTTTACTTCACCGTCTCAACTTGACTGTTTAACACAACTTTCTCAATTCTCAACAAAAAGGCTAGATGAACAAGTTAAATCTGATCTAACTGCATTCATCTTATCAAGTCTCAATCAAATTGCTCGTGTCCCACTCAACGACTTAACAGAATGTATAAAAACATTACATATCGACATGGTCAAACATATTCGTATTGAAACATCTTTTCATCTCTTAAAACAATTCAATCTCGAAAACTCATTAATCTTAAATCGAACTCTAGTATAAACTCGCTTGCAAAAGATATTCACTTGATAATACAACTTTTTCTCAAAGAAAATTCATCAGAAGCCAATTTCTTGTTGGTATACAAAAAAGTAAACCTTACACCTCGTCCTTTAGATGAAGATGACCTAGAAGAAGTTTGTACGTCTATTGAAGAGGTACATCTTGCCATTAATCGATCGAAAAAACAGATATCCACTTTAACGGACATAGTCAAAGCTCAATCGAAACTAATAGATAATCTCTTAATCGAAAACAAATCGCTCAAATCTATAATTGAAGCCAATACAGCAATTCTCAAACAAATACAATCGTCACTACCACAACGATCGTACCAAGTACAATTTCCGAGTCTCCCTCCAGGAAATACCAATAACACGTATAGTCAAAATCTTCAACAACATATTCAACCTCAGGTAAAATCATTTTCTCAAGTCGTTAACACAAACCAAATTGAGAATTTAAATACTCCTCGACCTCAAAAAAGATCAGCTCCTCAAGATACTGAAACAAACTCAAAAACAAAACAAAGCAAACCTAACGATAATAGGCAACAATCTAACACCCTAAAATCGGCACAAACTCCAGCCAACGGTATGAGGTCAAATTATAACCAGTCTAGACCCTCACCTCGTCCTTTTGGTCAAGACTCAATTAAAAGTTTTGACTCTTCAAACCCAACAGAACCATCAAAACCGGTCTACTCGGGTAGCGATGAAGGCTACAAAATCGCTGGCCCAAGAAAAAACAAAAAAAAGACTCTATCCTCGACTGAAAAATACATCAAATATTCTGGTCAAGGTGAGAACATATCCCTAAAATCATGCGAAAGAAAAGTCGATATCTACATTGGACGTATTCATATCGATGAAAAGATAGAAGAAATTAAAAATTTTAACGATTCAAAGATTAAAACATATAGTTTTGATCAATTGAAAACGGCTCACAATCAATTCCAATCATTTAAATTCTCAATCAGTGTCTTTGATCTTGACAAAATTAAGAACAACAATATTTGGCCCAAAGGTTGTGTAATTAACAAATACCGTAAACCCTACAGTGAACGTGAACCCAACAAATTGAATGTTAGACAACAAGCTGAAACTCACTTACTGGAAGAATAACAAGGATAGTTGTTTAATAGTTTATTGCAATAATATAAATATATATAATAAAATATAATAATATAATATAATGTCTTCTCAAAAGGATTGTGTTCGTTTCTTATATATAGCGTTGACATCTGTATCTCGTTAGGAATAATGAATCTTCTAGAATAGGATTCCATTCTGATTCTAGAAGTATTGCGAGGCGTGTTAATTAATAACATATTAATAACATTAATAATATAGTCACGTATTCTCTATATATGATTTAAACACGAGTTGATCATCAAGTGAGTGAGTGCTTAAAGTGTGGGTAACAAACTGTACAAACTTCTCAAACCCAAAACCAATAAACAAGTATGTCAGTAAATAATTTTTCTATTTCCTCTCTTAATTGTCACAATCTTAAAGCTAATTTTTCTTATTGTAAATTCTATAAGTTACCTTTCCGTAACAAAAGCACAGATCTCTTAGAGTTTGGAAAAATATTTGAATCCATATTTGATCGTCTCTCTCATTTAAATGAAAAATATTTTTAGAAAAGTCTTAACTATTCACGACCACTGATTTCCAGATTGGCATATGAATACAACCGAAGTTTTCCATCTAGATTTGTGAGTATATCGACTCCATTATGAGGTTCCTTCTTAATTATTTACAATTTTTTCAATACTTAAAATTGATTTTTGATTTTAGATTTTTTTCTTTTATTTTGACTTTGGTATCAATTTAAAAAAACTTAATCAAAAAAAATTCAAAAGCTTCCCTATCTTTTTATAGAAAGGTGTAGTCTAAGGGCAAATTTAGAAATTATTAAGGAACTTAATGAAGAAAACGAAAAGTTTGGGAGGAAGACAAAATTTAGAAAAACAAAATGTAGATATGACAAAATATAGAAAGACAAAATATAGAAATGACAAAATACACCTGTCACAATTATTAATTCGTAGAGTCCAGAAAAAATGTTTTCTAAGTTTATTCAATAAAGATTAGATTATTTTGAAAAGGCATATATCGGTATATTAAAACAAAACTCAAATTCAGAAAGACATAAGTTAAGATTTTGTCCAAGTTTATGGTCCTTATTTGATCGAATCAAATTGAATCCACCGCGTACAAATAACCATGTTGAGTCTTGGTATCGTCAGATTCAATTAGACACTAGAAAACATTTAACTGTTCTGAAAGTTGTATAATTATTCAGGTGAGAATAAAATAAAGTAGATTCAGATAAACTTAGAATTAAAAACGGTGAATAATTTAAACCAAAAAAAGACAAACATGAGACTAATTTGAGAATTTTACGATTAGTGACAGATTATAAAAGTGAGGATTCAATCATTTTTAGAAGGTTAAGAATTAGGTGAAGCTATGGTCGAAAAAGTTAAAGGAAACTATTGTCATAAATAATCTTTATAAATAAAAATCATTTAAAAATGAATTGTTTATTTTTTGAATTTTTTGAAAAATAAAGAGTGCAGCTATCAAGTATTGCATATTAAATTAAAGCATTTTCTCCCTGCTTCAAAATGATATATAGAAAGCTGGTACTTCAAAAAAAAACTAAGAAAAAATTTTACACTTAATCCTTTCATATAGACAAAAGTGTATGTTTTAAATAGACAATAGATTTAGACTCAAGGTGAACACTTTTTTTTACATTCGGGTATTATTTAGATAGATGATTGAAATTTTTATATAAATGTAAGTTATCAGACAACCAAATGATTCTGTTCAAAAGCAAAGCTTAATAAATCAAAAAAATTCATTTTTTTCATATTTTTGGATAATCCTAGTATTTATTAGATTTTTATTTATATTTTTTTAACCGTTTATCACATTAAAACGACCAATAGCTCATTTTAATCACCATTAAATATGGATTCAGAAAATATATAAAACATGTATATTTGAAAAAAAAATTTGGAGGATTATTTTGGTCATTAGTAGTGGTCAAGAACGCTGACCAATCAGGTAGATGTCTCATTTTTTGAAAAAAAAGACTTTCATATTCGTAAACAGAATAAAATTTTGAACAAGTGTGTAAAATGTTAGAAAATTTGAAAAAATAGAACCCTATTTTTTTTTAATTCAAAAATCGGGCGGACCTTTTTTGAACACCCGTTATTTAACAATTTATTTATTTGAAAGCTTGAGAGAAGAGTTTGTAAGTGACACACCAACAAATGGGTGATACAAGCAAGTATAAATAAAAGAATATTTTATTTCACTTGCCAGTGAGTCCAAGTAGAATATACTTCTCATTTTTGGGAGCTTTTTTTTTTTTTTAATAGTTATATTTATTTAAAAATTAATTTAAAAAGGCTTCGAGCTAACATTCGAAAAGAGCGCATACTGCACATTCGAAGTGAAGCTCCTTCTGCCCAGTAAAAAAAAAAACAATAATAAAAACAAACAAACATATTTTAAATTACATCATTAAAAATAAATTTTTTTTTTTTTTTGAGCTGGCATGTTCATTTATTTATAATAAAAGATTAAACAAATAAATAAAGTTTTCACAATCAACTTTCAATATTTAAAAAAGACATCTTTAAAGATTAAAAAGTGACTTTGTTTTCAAGAAATTTTATTTATATAAGAAGTTATACCAAGCAAATGACATCTTCTTATCGTTTAAAAAAATTTTCTTTCTTGGAAAAATTTGGAATAAATATTAATTTTTTTTTTTTTTTTCTTGAAAACAAAGTATTACATAAAATTAAAAAACAAAATAAAATTAAAAATATCAGATTCATATTATTGTTTGCAGAATTTCTGTTTAACATTTTTTGTTTCAAAGCTTCCTAGATCTCACAGTAGATTGTTATTTCTTTTTTCATATTGATTTGTTACCCTGAATAATCACTTATTCATCACCTTGTCAACTGATGCACAAAAATAAGTAAGAATTATACTTGTCACGTATCTCAGAAGTTAGACGCTTTGAAATGCTGACAAATACATTAAGCACTAAGCTCACATCTTGACTTAATTATAAGCTCGTGTCAAGAAAATGAGCATTTAAGTACAAATAAGAATTCCATTCTAAGAACTTCAGAACGTTCAATATCTAAAATAAAGCTTTTTAAAAGATTAAACATTGGTTATTATAAACCGGTTACAATTTGTGGCAGCGATAAAAAGATGATATTTTTTATGGTACCCATTTTAAAAGATTTCCTTGAAAAACTTAGTGTACAAGAACTTGTACACTTAGTAAAGACACAGAATGGGTGATTTGAGAATGAATTCCAGAAATTAGATGACGACAGCGAATTGGTAAGCTGTACAGAAGCCGAACAAATGGAATGGCTCCAAAATGTTCAAAATTCAGGAAAAACTATGAATTTGCTTTTTGAGCTACTTTTCGAAAGAGCTCAGCTATTGGCCAGTATCAAAAATGATGCAATCCGGCATGCAAGAGTTTTTACAAAAGGATTGAGCAATTTTAGCAAACCCACGGTTGTCAACTATTCAAGACAAAAAAATTTTAATAATAAGGATTCTTTTATGAAACCATCCATAAATGGAAGAGAATTTGTATCAAAATTTAGAGGTCAGAAATTTGACCACAATTGAAAAGAAAAATTTAGTAGCCAGAATGCGCTGAAGAAAAACTTAATATGCTTCGGATGCAAAAAACCAGGTCATACAATTTCACAATGTAGGCTAAATAACAATAACAATAAATATAAGCAATATCGTAATACAAGAAGGGTTAATATGGTTGAGGAAGTTAACAATGATTCAGACAATCGGAAAGAAAATCCAGAATATGTGTACACATGTGATACAGGGAGCCTTTTATATATATCAGCAACTATAGATGGTGTCACACTAACTATGGTTGATAGCGGATGTACAACTTCAATATTAAGCAGAAATTTTGTTGAAAGAAATAAAATAACCGTAAAGGAGTCAGATATTAGAATTAAAGCGGCTGATAATAATATTGTTAAAGTAAATGGTTAAACAGTAGCATTAAAATTAATTATCGAAGGTCATGTATGCGAAATCGAATTCTTAGTAATCGATCATGAAGACAGTTATAGGCTGCTAGGTCTTGATTGGTTTATGCGTACAGGAGCTAGTCTTAACCCAAGTGAAAGAAGCTTAAAGTTTCCTAGTGAAGTAGTGTATCTTGAAGTTTCAGAAAAAGAATACTGCAACAAAGTGATCAAATAGTTAACTTATTTTGAATTAAGTGAATATTTTTTTTCTTAAAAAAAATTCATATGATCTACATTAAAAAAAACCAAAATCAAGCAAATAAATATAAATAAGAAATAATTTAGCATTTGGTTTATTTTTTTCATTATTAATTGTTAAAAAGTTTTTTAAAAAAATGTAAAAAATATAAATATAAAATATCTCAAATAAAAAATAAGAGGAAATTATTAAAGTATGCGAAAAATTTCAATTTCTTCTGTCTTCATTTTTAAATCAAAATCAGTTTCAATTAAATTTAATAGAAGTTTAAAAAAGAAGTCTTTATAATAATTCATTTTCTTTAAGCTTTATCAAAAAAATGTACTTTAAATATAAAGTTTAAACTTTGAATCAACAGAAGACCAGTTCCCAAATCCGTTCATTTTTCTTCTGAACATTAACTCGAATTGAGAGAATAATGTTGATGTATGGACTCTAGTTCTTTATGCTAGCATCACATACGGTATCCATTTTGGTCAGTCTTCAGTATTCTGTTCACAATGTCGCCTTAAAAATTTAACGAATTCTCCATTAAATCTCTCAACCTGACCGTTTATCCTAGGATGGTATGCTGATGTAACAACATGCTCAGCGCCGATTCTTTCAATAAGATTATCTACGATAGCGTTGTTAAACTCTGTCCCCTGATCTGAAAGAATTACCTTAGGAGGACCAAACATGCATATAAATTTCCTTAGGTGATCAGTGATTTCAATAGCTGTTTTACTTTTAATAGGTTCTACGTATGGATATTTGGTTAGGTATTCGCTTATTACCACGACTCCGAGAAATACTTCTTCAGTTAACGGTAGGCCGAATACAAGATCAATGGCTATTCTATCGAAAATACCTTTAATATATAGTTCTTGTTCATATAAACCTCGACTGTTCACCTAAAAATGCTCTTGTTCACCTAACATTCAATGCTAAAAAATTAAAAGAATAAAGAAATAAAAATACATAAATATTTTTTTCATAAGTTTGTTAAAATTATTTTGAAACTTTTAATCATGTAAAAAGAAAAAGTAAGCTATTTTTTCTAATGTCCACTCATTAATAATTTAAAAGTATATAATTTTTTTATTTTCCAGATAATGTGATTTTGAATCCGAATTTGGAATTGAAATAAACAAAGAAGAAGTATTTGATTTTGTAACGGCTTCTGAATCTGGTTCAGACATTGGTTCAATTTGTGGTTCTTTAATAAGCACAGCACGTGATGAGGAAGTTGAAGAAGAAGAGAGAGAGAGTCTAGATCAAGAGAGAAAGAGAGAGAACGATAAGGAAGCTGATGACGAAGAAGCTGATGATGAAACGTTGTATAAACAACATGAAGTTTCGACGACCCATTCCAGTACAGCTAAAAATGATGATGACTGTAATGATAGTTACGCTGATGCTGATGAATTTGAAAGTGTTGGAATAAACAATTTTCAAAGACGTCAAAAGCAAAGTTCTTTAAGTGAAACTAAAAAAAAGGCAGCTTTTTTTGAATCTTTGGCCAAAGAAAATTCACAAATACCAGAGTCCACTGTTGAAACGGTAGAAAAAATACTTAGTAACAAGCGTAATCCAGTAAAATGCGTTTTATGCGGTAAATATTTTGAAGGTGGACGTGGACTAAATTTACACAAATCAAAAAGTCATAAAATATATTGACCATTAAGGAAAAAAGACTAAAATATTATTATTTACTTTACAAAACGGGCTTTTTCATGATTTTAATTAATAAATTATTTTGTTCACGTAAATTTTTTCTGTTCAGGTATTCTCTTTCTGTTCCCGTAAATTTATTTAAGAAAATTCATTCTAGTATTGATAAGTCTTTAGAGTATTTAACAAGTTAGATGAATTTTTTAAATATTTACAAGAAACTTGGATTGGGAAAGAAAAGACTAAAAAATGGAAGAGGTCATGGCGAATTTTATGATTATTTATTTATTTGTTAACTGTATGTTTAGTTAAAAATTTTATTTACTCTTTACCACTGTTATCCATTTGAGACAGGTTAGCTCCCATTGCATATCCTGATGCATCTGTGTGCAAAATAAATTTCTTAAAATCAGGTTGTCTTAGTATTGGTTCAGATGTAAGAGTTTCTTTAAGCATGTTAAAAGCTTTTTCCTGTTCGACTTCCGATTTGAATTTAACATCTTTTTTAAGCAATACATTTAAAGGTTGTGAAATTTTAGCGTAGTCCTTTATAAAAACTCTATAGTAATTTGTTGCTCCTAAAAACTCTTGAACTTGTTTAAGATTTTGAGGGCGTTTTCTTCCTATAATTGTTTGGGTTTTATACGGATCAATCTCAATTGAAGAAGATGTAACTACGTATCCAAGCACTTTGATTTTTCTTGCAAACCAGAGACATTTGTTTGGCTTAATTTTTAATTCATTATCCCGTAATGCTTTTCCAACCAATTTAATATGCTCCTTGTGTTCTACAATATTTGTTGAATGGAAAATGATTTCGTCTAAATAAACCTCACAGAATGACATATTTCCAAATATGCGAAACATCATTCTACTAAATTGGGCGGGAGCGTTTTTCAAACCAAAAGGAAGTCTTTTAAATTTATATTGTCCATCGGGTATAGAAAATGCTGTTTTTTCTTTAGAGCCCGGGTGCATTTCTACTTCCCAGTAGCCCGATATTAAGTCTAAAGTTGAAAAATAAGTTTAACCATTTAGCCTTGAAAGAATATCATCGATTATTGGTAATTGCCAAGATTCTGTGATTGTTTTTTTATTTTGCTTTCTATAGTCTACACAAAAGCGTTTACTTCCATCTTTTTTAGGTATTAACACCACAGGTGAAGACCATGTGATGTTGAAATTTCAATAATATCATTTTCAAGCATTGTCTTTATCTCTTCTTGAAATATCTCTCTTTCCTTTAAGGATTTTCTATAAGGTCTTAAAAATATTCGGACTTCGTATGTTGTTCTAATTACGTGTTTATCGACTTTACTCCTTGTTATATCTTTTATACTCATTGCGAATCTATCTTTTATATAGTCTAAAGATTCTTTGAAGCATTTATATTCACTGGCATCTAGATTATCTATCGGTTTTAATTCTATTTTTCCAGTTAATGATTCTAAAGGCCAAACTTCGTTAAAATTGTTTAAATCTTCTGAAAAACAATCGTCAGGGTAATTTTCATCTGTCAAGTATCATTTTATGCAATTGTCTTTTTTAATTATAAATTCTTTTGAAATAAATTCTTGAGATGTGTTTTTTTGATTTATATTATCAAACTCTTGTTCATTCTTAGTTTATTAATTTAATGTTTGTTGGATAAAATTTTCAAATATCTTTAAATTTAAAACACAATGAACAAATATCAAGTCATTTGAATATTTTAAAGCAATTTAAATCGAAATTTCTTTTGATCAGTTAACTAATTTCGTCACTTTCTTAATTAAAGTAAGTGGTCTCTTCTAACATGTAAATGGATCCAAATGAGCATTTACAGATTAGACCAACCAATAAAATTAGATTTAGAAGATTTTTAGCAAATACTTTCATATAAGTTATTTTTTTTGTCTTAGGGTAAATATAAATTTTCAATTCGTATTTATAATATTTTTTTTATTTTAAATAATTAGTAATACATGTTAGATATTGTCTTTTTATCCACAAAAAAACATATTTGCATGATTGTTGTTTAAAAAAATTCATTTACCTTTTGTTTTTAAATCAAAATAATATTTTTACACCCATTTAGAAACTGTACAAGAAAGAATTTCTCCTTTTTTATCTTCGAATAAAGATAGAGAGACAATTGATTCAGTCGATCATACAACACAGGCAGTAAGAACTTTAAGATTTTTTAGTACAATCTTCTCTTTTGATTGTCGAAATATCATCACTTTTAACAACTTTGAATGTTGGTGAAATTCCCGCATCGTCTTTTAATACAATGAGACATAGTGCGTAGGACCAAAGTGGTGGTCTACGGTAAATTTAAAAATCCACGCGTGGTTAAAAGAAAATAATGTATGTGGTGTTATATGCATGTTAAGTTAGGGGTCCTAGTCGGAAGATCGCCTGCCGAATCTTTTCGGTGGATACTGTAGTACGACTGGACAGGCAGGAAACGACTTGATCGTTTTTAAAGAAGGAGGAGTGTTAGCGGCTGGCGCTTTTAATTGTTGATTAAAATAATAAAAGTCCTAGACTGGCAACTTAAGCTTAGAACTTAAGTTGCCAGTCTAATTTATAATATAAAACTGATTCTATGGTTAGATCCTTAAAGTCATAGAAAATGGCTCCAAATTTGTTATGTTATTTTCTATTTAAATATATTTGATTTTGTTGTTTTTCTGAGCAAGTCTTTCTTTGTAAATTGAAGAATAAAATATTTATAAGAATTCAAATTTGTCTTTAAATCATGGCACCTGGAAAACAAAAACGGTTTAGTGACCAACCTCGAACTAGCCGCCATCAATATATTTTACTTATCGAAACTGGTCGGCTTAAATAATCAGCATTATTATGCAGTCTTCCTTTTCGATGCACAATTTCAAAATCAAATTGTGACAAATAAATACTCAATCTTGCTTAGCGGCCCATTGGATCTTTAATTTTCATTAAAAATGTGAGTGCACTATGATCAGTTACCAAAATAAATAGTACACCTATTAAAAAGTGTCGAAATTCTTTATTTCGGTTTTGAGGTAAGTAATCGTTTAAGTTCCTCAAAGGCACACTGACAATCAGCATTCCATATCCATTTATGGTCTGACTTTGTCAAGCTATAAAGTGGAGCTGTTAATTTTACAAATTCTTTTATAAACTTACTGTAATAATTGCATATTCCTAAAAATTGCTGTAGCTGTTTAACATTTTTAGGCTCTTTTCGGTCTCTTATAATTGCTATTTTTCTATCATCCTTTCCAATTCCTTTTGAAGAGACTATGTGGCCTAAAATTTGTATTCGTTCTGAGAACCATTTACATTTTTCTGGATTTAGTTTTAAATTTGCTTTCTTTATCCTTTGCATTACTAATTTTAAGTGATTAAAATGATCTTTTAAGCTAACTGAAAATACACAAATGTCCTCAATAAATATAATCACAAATTCCAGATCACCCAGAATTTGACGCATGATTCGGGAGAAAACCATAGGAGCATTTGTTACTCCCATTAGCATCATGTTCCATTCGAGTTTCCTTGTTCCATCACTAAAAGCTGTATATTTTTTTGACTTCTCTTTTCGATATGAATTTGAAAAAATCCTGATTTCGCATCACATGTACTAAATATTTTTGCATTTCTTAATCTGTGCAATAATTCTTCAACTCTTGGTATTGGCCAGTCTTCTCTAACTGTTAATTTGTTCAATTCCTTAAAATCGATAACCGGTCTGAATCCTCCGTCTTTTTCTTTACCATGAAGAATAGCGAACAATAAGGAGAATCTGAAATCCTTATAATGCGAGATTTAATCAGTTCATTTGTTACTTTTCTCATTTCTATTTTCTCTGTCTCTGAATGTCTGTAAGGTTGTTTAAATACTATCTTATCTTCTTTTAATCTTATCTTAAATTGACCAATTTTACAACCACCTCTAAAATATTCATATTTTTTTGCAAGATTCTCTTTAATCAATAAGCTTAAGTCTTTAAAATCTTTTTCGAATTCCTTTGTGATATTTGTCTCAGGTTTTACTTTTAATTGTAAATTTTTAAATTCAAAGCTAAAATTATCATCTAATTCTTCATCATTCTCGACATATAATATTTCATTTTCTATCTTTTCATAATTATTTAAATTTAACTCGTGTTTATCGTATTTAATCAAACGTTGTTTTGGAAAAATTCCTGCTCCAGTTAAGTTGAAATAGTCAATGCCTAACAGAATATTGTATTCTTTGCGCTTAAGTATTAACATAGGTAATTCGCATATTATTCCTCCGATATTTACTTCTAGTGCTTCAGTTTTCCCACACACATCAACTATCTTATCATCCGCAAGTCTGACCTTAGTTTCATCAGGCCAAAATCTTATTCCATTTTTTATTGCGCAATCTTCTGCTATTATTGACATTGTGGCCCCTATATCAAAAACTATCCTATCAACATTTTTCTTATTTATTAGACCATTGGTCATTATAAACTTGTTGAATCTGCTAAGAGTGATACACAATTTATCTTTTCATCATCAGTATCATTTGGTAAATTATTAGTTTCTTCGTCGTTTATTCTTGCATAATTTATTCTCTTATAAATTTTTCTTTTATTTTTCAGCATTCTTTAGCAATATGTCCTACCTTATTGCAATTATAACATCTTTTGGACTTTTCGTTTTTTTTACTTGTCCCATTTTTGAAACTTTTCAAATTATTTCTTGGCTCAAAACTTTGTTACTTATTAAAAGAATTCCTAGTATAATTTAATTTTTGTTCCTTTACGGAGCCACTTATAAATTTCAAATTTTTTTCAAATTTTATTGCTATCTTGTTAGCTTCTTCTATAGTCTTAGGTTCTCTAATTTCAACTTCTAATGCACACTTCGGCTTTAATGCATTAGAAAAAATTAGTATGAGATCCTCCTGAGCCAAACTTGATTTATTAGCCAGTTCCTGAAATTTGGATAAAAATCTATCAAACTCTCCTGTTTGTTTGAGTTTAAAAAGTTCCAATTTTATTTTTCCTTTCCTTGCTTTTGAATTATCTCTTTCTAATAGTAACTTTAAATATCCTTCAAATGTCTTAATTGTTGAATTCTTCTGGTAATTAAGCAAGGTACTTAACGCCGTCTCCTTCACGTAAGGAGTGATTACTGCAAGTTTTTTGTCTTCAGGGACACCAGCGGCTTTAATTCCATTAGATACTATCGAAATCCAATTTTCGACGTTTGCTGTACTCCTTCCATAGTACACAGGTGTATTAGAGTCTAGCACGTAACCTTTTCCTGCTATCTCTAGTTGAAGATATTTTATCTTCTTCACATTTGCGTCGAATTTCATCAATAGCTTGCTTTTCACCTCAGCTGTCCAACTCTGATCAACCGTTTTAATTGCTTCTCTCTGACTTGTGGTGGCCATCCCTTATCGCTGCTACCATGTAATGTAATATGGGACAATAAAAAGATTGTTATAACCAATTCTTTATTAAAGATAAGATGACTATAATAATAAAAAGAGTCGCTTATATATTGAATTATGTACGTGACAAGATTCTTAAAAAGAATAAAGATGCTATTGCAAATTACTAAATAAGGTAAAATGAATTTTAATAAGTTCTAGTTGATAAAATATCCAAGTCATCAGCTTATAATATGACAGTTCTAAACCATAATCATTTATTGTGTAAGAAATTTGAAATAAATATTTGTGGACTAGTGAGTAAATTAGATTATTTTTCCTAATAAAATTGTATCCTTTAAAAATTGTCTTAAGTGGATTCTTCTTTACTATGGAATTGTTCCAGACCATTACGGAGTCCGACATTTTACAAAAAAGATATTTAGGTTTGCACGAATTTAGGCCGTCATTAAATAACGTTTCATTTAGACGATCGCGTTCTATATGTTTTTTATGGTATTTGCAAGCAAAATTTTCGTAAGTTACGTCTTTATTCCATTAAAATTCACCTTGCGGAATTACGTTTTACGAACAATTGTCATCGTTACAGTTCATAATTTTACCGTCACATCTATTGAATTTTATCATGTCTAATTTAGATAGATTTAGATAATAATCAGATTCCAAACAGACCAATTAATATTCGTGACAAATTATCAAATATTTCTCTTTATTATTTAATTTAATTTTTTTTTCATTTTTATAATTAATAAATTTTTTTCAAATTTTTTAATAAGTAATTTTTTTTTTAAACAAAAAATGGTTTTGGTTTAAAAAACTTCTTTCTAATCACTCTAAGACTAGCTAGACCATAAGCAAACAAGTTTAAATTTATTTTCAGGTTTTTTAAAATTTTTTTTAACTTGATAAAATATAAAACCACTGTATAATTCTTTCGTTTTATTTCCAAAATAGCCGAGCTAGCTCTAATAATTCATCAATAGTAAATTACACTTGATTTCCAGTCATATTTTCTTGTTTTTCTCTTCTAATTTCGCTTGAAGAACTTGATGATCTGCAGTAAGAAAAACACCTATTTAGTCAACTGAATTATCATCTGTATCACTAGAATCAACCTTTCGTCATTTTTGTTTTCTGAGTTTTTATAAGTTGTTGCATCGACATGGTAGGTTATACTTATCACTTCTAAATTTTGTGAAGTTTCACTCAAACCATTATTCCCTTTTTGAAGACTATCTTCTATTTCAAAGTTTGCACTTGAGTCACCAGTTTTGAATGGTTCTACAAATGAAGAACATCTTTAAGCTAATCAAAACACGTGTAAGTATCCTAAATGCTTAATTTTTTAGATTTTGCAGAATTATTGCATAGTTTTTCAAAATCAGTTAATTGATAGTTGAGAATATGTAACAGTTGCAACAAATTACAGATTGATTGTCCTGAACTTAAGCTTGGCATTTTTATATTTTGTTTGATTTTGACGAGTAATTTTCATGCATGACATCAAGGAATCTTTTGAATTTTAATTTTAGATATGTAAGCTATTAAATTAATTATGTTTTTATCTTTATATCAAACAATGTTTTATTAGATCTTTTAACGATCATTTATCATAAATTTTCACCAATTTATTTATTTGAAAGCTTGAGTGAATTTTTTGTTTGGAATTTGATGTATAACAATTTTTTTTTTAAGCTTATACAATAAGTATTTATTCTTTCATTCATTTGAAAAAAAATATTACTAATATATGTTGCATAATATAGTGCTAGTTGCGGTCAGAGAAAACCGGTCCAGTAATTGGTCGGAATCTCGCGCTTGTTGGCCCGTTTAGTAACCTTTCAAATTTAAATTTATTCTTTAAAAATTATGCAAGAAAAAACCTCGCCTAATCTGCCTGCCAAAATTCTGACAGTCAAGGATTTGGAAAATTTTGGTTTGTTTGTTTGCAGGCAAATCAACACAAAAATAATTATAATTTAAAGTTGATTGTCTTCTTGAACCTTTTATATCTTAATTCTAAATCCATCCTCTTAAAAAAAAGAAGGAGAATTTTTCCAAAAGTAAATCCAATTTTTTTATCATTTATTTTTTGATCAGAGCATTTGCAGTCTTTCATTGGTTCAATTTTACATTGTAATAACCATTTAAAGGTGTAGGAAAATAGGAGTTTTTAATTTCTAAATTAAATATTTCGTTACATGGATGTTCGAAAAAAAAGAGAGATCAGATTCGTTTAGAAACTAGTATCAAAAATTTAAATTGGTTGAATAAGTTTAAAATTAAAGATGGTTTTTTTATAAAAAGGACCATTTGAGCGTTAAAGTATGACAATTTGAAGTTAATGATCATTTTTTGCTTCTCAAAATGATCAAATCAAACTAAAACTATTAAATATATTGTTATTTCTAAATTGAAATAACGCAGATATACGTTTTTGGATTTAATATAGTATGTCGAAAAAAAATAAACTCTGCAATATCAAAATTCACAATGCAGAATGCACATCATCGAAATAATGCTATTTAAAGTGGATAATTTTTTGCAGACTTTTGCAGATTTTAACTTTAGATTTAAAAAAGGATGTTAAAACCAAAAATTAATCTCTTCTCTAATTCTATTAAAAAATTAAAATTTATTCAAAAAGATATAGTTTGATCTGATAATTTTGAGCATCAAAAATTGATCATAAACTTCAACTGGCCCTAAAGTATCTAATTTTTTACTGGTATTGTTTGAGTGTAAGTATGAAACAAAGGATATGGTCGATTTATTGTAACGATTTTTTGTTATGTTTTATATTAAGTACGAAAATTTTTCTCAAATTTACTTAAAACTTCTTTTGATGTAAAATGAAAATAATTTTAAGATTCTTAATCATCGACTCATTAAAAAATCCAAATCAATATCAGCTTTTGTCCGTGATTTTAAATCTCCTAAAACCAAATCCAAGAGATCATTTCCTTGAATATTCAAATAAAATTGAAATTTGTTGAGTTAAAATAGCTTTCCTACTTTAAGCCAAAAAATACTTAAGCTTTTTTTCAATTTTATTTTAAAATAAAAGACAAGCAAAAAAAATATTAGATATTTAAAATTTTTGCCAACAAATAAAATATTTTCAATTAATTAAAATGGAAAATATTATAATATTTGAAAAAAAGAAATTAGTCAATAATTCGTTTTTTTGAAAATTTATAATTTAAAAAGACAATTAGATACATTAAACAAATGAGTCAAATTGAATAAAAATACGAATCTATATTGAAAACAGAAGATGGGTAAGATAAGAAGATAGATAAATTTTACTAGACAAAATCATGCAAATTTTTCCAACAGGTATGAAAAGGCAATGAACTATTTTTAATTAACAAATTACATAAACTAGAAAATATAAATAGAAGTGAAATTTAAAATTACTCAAACCAAGAAATTATAAGCATGAAAAAATTTATTAAAAAACCTCTTAATCTAATTTTGCTTATTAGTCTAATCTGGAAATGCTCATTTGGTTCCAATGAAATATTTGAAGATACCACTGACTTTACTGGAGAAAATGAGCAGAATACATTTGAAGATACAACAATTGAAGATTTCGAAACGCAAAATGACCTGAATACATTTGAAGATACAACAATTGAAGATTTCGAAACCCAAAATGACCAGAATACATTTGAAGATACAACAATTGAAGATTTCGAAACGCAAAATGACCAGAATACATTTGAAGATACAACAATTGAAGATTTCGAAACGCAAGGGGAAACTGATGTTTTATCTAAGGAAACATTTAAGGAGTCTTCTACTCTTTCTATCGAAATCACCACTCAGAAAGAGACAATAAATGATACAAATTCTACAACAAATGAAGCAACGACCAATCTACCAACTAAATCAGAAGTGACAACAAGAAATGGATTAACTGGAGCTACAGATCAAAAAAGTTCAGAGGAAACTGAAAACACAAAAGAAGAAACAGAAAAGACAACTGACTTTACTGGAAAAAATGACCAGAATACATTTGAATATACAAATTCTACAACAAATGAAGCAACGACCAATCTATCAACTAAATCAGAAGTGACCACAAGAAATGGATTAACCGGAGCAACAGATCAAAAAAGTTCAGAGGAAAGTGTAGGAACAGAAGAATTGATAACAAAAAAAAAAATTACTTCAGTTACAGAACAGAAAACTTCACTAAAAGCTGATAGCACAACAAAAGAGACAACAAAAAATGAAATCACCATTGCTACAGAACCTAAAATTTCAATTGAAAGTGTGAGCAAAGCAGAAGAGACAACAAATAAAATATTGACCCGAGTTTCAGAACATGAAAGAACATCAGAAGCTAAAGGTACTGTACAAGAAAGAAGTTCTCCTTTTTCATCTTCGAATGAAAATAGAGACACAAGTGATTCAGTCGTGCTTACAACCTCAAGTTGGTCATTACAATCGTCTCTTTTGATTTCCGAAACATCATCACTTTCAACAACTTTTAAAGTTGATGAAATTCCCACATCGTCATTTAATACAAGAATAAAAATGAATGGAATTGTTAGAAATAGGCGTTTACAAACAGTAAAAAGAGTTTTAATTCAGCTGGACAGAATTCTGTTCATAGAAGATGTGAATGTTACTAATATAGAACAAGCTTTGTTGAAGTCAATAGGATATGAATCTATCTTTAATGTTACTAAGTAATTGGACCATTTGTTTCAAAAAAAAAAATTTATAACTTTTTTTAGCGAAGGAAATGATGAATATTCAATTGGATTTACTACTGATATAAATACATCAGCTAATTCTACATTAAGCCTAGATGACACTGTGCTGAGAATTGTGCAAAACTTGAAAAGAGATGAAAGTTTAATTCAAGCCGAGGCAAATAAGGTCGGCTTTGATTTGAACATCGATACTTCCAAAGCAGTTATTTCTGGTAAAATTAGATTAATTTATAATTTTTTAAACTTGCACTCGTATTTTTCAGATTGATAATAGTTTTAATCTCGCTTTATTTATTTTATTTTGAAATTTTGATACAGAACGTTCCTGAACAAAGTTGACAGTTTTTTGAGCACTGCGCAATCAGCTCTAGAGCATCGCTTGAGCACTTGCTCCAGAGTGCTTAAGCAGCTCTAGAGCGTGTTATTGAACATTTATTTTTGTTCTAGCGCAGCTCTAGAGAATGTGCTTAAGCAAGCTGTCAACTTTGTTCAGAAATGTGCTGTATTTTAAATTTTTTTAGGTTTTAAAAAATTGAATTTTTGTCTTTGAAAAACTTCTAAAGGATTTTTAAAATAATTTTTCTGAAAAAAATTAAATAAAATAAAATGAATTTAATCAAAAAAAAAGAATTCGGAAATGTAATTTAAATTTTTAATGAGATTATCATTAATTAATAGAAAAATTAATTAGCTGAAGTCAAGTATCGTGTTAATGCAGTTTTTAAAGGTGTTTTTAGCATCCAACGAGTCTCACATTGATCATGTTAGGTAATAACCTAATTAGATCAAGGAATTACCCATATCTTTATAAGTTAAAAATGAATTTTTTAAGAATTTTTAGTTGTCTTTGGACGTGTCTAGCTAAATGGGTTATTTTTAGGTGTAATTAGGTTATTAAGGCTTCACCTAAAAACCCAAAAATCTCACATAATAAACCAAAAATAAAATGTTTAACATAATTATACTGAAAGGACAAAAATGATCACAATTACGCCGTTTTTTATGAAAAATTTAAAATATTGTTTTTCCTTTTTTTACAAAATAATTTGATTCTATTTTAACAAAAAATCGTTCTGTATTATTAAAAATCGTCAATATATTTTAAAATTAAATTCGTTAATTTTTCGTTAAAATTTTTTCGTAATAGTTATGTTGTAGCGTAAATTTAAAAGAAAAATAATAAAGAATATTTTAAATATTTATTTTATTAAAAAAAAAAATCCTTTTTTTAATTCTCATTGAGCTAATTGTGTGAATTCGGCGAATATCCTAAAAAAGAGATTAGTTCTCGAGCTAAATATTTACAGGGGTAGCTGGATTAACCTGATTCACCCAATAATTGGGTGAATTTGGTTTACCGACCCAATTAAACGCAGGAGGTTAACGGATGACTAGAAAAACTGGTCTAATTCGGTGAGTATTTTTGGAGTTTTTGAATAAAATGAGGGCGAAATTTGCAATTTAAAAAAAAATAGGTCACCCTGTTAGGCTCATTTAATAATTAATTTTTTATTTAGTTAATTATTACTAAATTTTCTAAAAAATGACACAAATTTCTGTAAGATTATGCAGAATGTAATTAAAAAAAAAAAGAAGGTGAATAAAAATATACGAATCATCATAATTAATGTAAAATTTTCCAGAATCTGATTTTACATTAAAATTCTTTAAATTAAATAATATATGTTATTTTGGTAAATATATTGAATTCTTTTTTCCGGGGAAGGCTACTTTTTTTTTGCACACTTCGTACGTAAATCATAAAGTCGTTTTTAAATGTCGTTTTATATATAATCATATAACTAGTTTATAATTTATAATTTATATTTTTGTAGCAATTTACGATATGTCTGACAATTCTTACTTTATATTTTAATAACAATTATTGTACAATTAGATTTAATTCTCAAATCAATAATTTTTAATCAATAAACGTTTGAAACTCAATAATAGTCGTTTTTCTACTTTTTTAAAACTAAAGTAAAGTCATTTTTTTGAATTTGGAACCAAAATTATTATTAAAAATTAAAAAAAAAAAAACAAAGCCTTTAATATCTAGTAAATTATAAATTCATTATAAAACTTACTATACTTGATAGTTTACAAATTTTGGTGTTTATATTTTTAACGTGAATTTTTCTTAATTTCAAATATTCAAGTCAAATTTCAAAAGTCTACTCATATGACTTAACTTTAGCTAAAAATTTATTTAATATTTAATATTAATCTAATAATTAATTAATTAAGACCATTAAAATAATCCAAAAAAATTTATATAATAAAAATAAAAATATTATAAATAGATTTAAATAAATATAAAAAAAATTAATTCAACCATATAAAATCCCAGTTAAAATTTTATAAATGTATTTAAAATTTTTATTTTAGCAACCGAAACGATAGTCATTAATGGAATTACTTATACTATTACTTGCGAAAAATCTCTAGATCAGGTTGTAATGGTTTGTAATCAGAAAACAGTAGAAAATGGAACAATTACAAATGAATCAAGTAATGAAGTAGATTTAGAATCAACTACTAAAGTCGATTTAGAATCAACTACCGAAACTGATTTAGGATCATTTGCAAATTCATCCAGCATTTCAAAATTTTTGCTATTTTTCGTAACCACAATTTATTCTTTCCAAATATTTTATTAAAAGTAAAGTGAAATAAAGAAAACAAAGTTAGTTAAAGAATTAAATTTTTAAACTTAAAAAGCAAAGTCTTCTCCCAATTAGAATAAATAAAAATTGATTGAAAAATCTTTTGACGTCAATAACATTGATACATTGTCTTTTTATTTGAAGAAAAAGGAAAAATTTTATTATTTTTTTAGAGAAACTAATGCTCTCAATAAAATTCAAATTTCGAACCAAATTTTAAAATTGTAAGTAAGAAATTTAGGAGAAGTATTTTTTAAAAATTTTTTTCTAATAATTTCCTGACTTAGCCCTATTCTACAAAAATTGATTAATGTTTAGTTTAAAGAAAATCATTATTTATTCATCATGCATTTAAATAATAGGTAAAAATTTAAAAAATGCTAGTTTTATCATATTAAGTTCTCCCTTATAACTTGAAATTTAGTAATAATAAGTGCATCAAATAAGTTCCGATTAAAATCAGTTTTTTAAGTCTAATGCGACATTAAAGCTTGAGATTTAAATGAAGAAATAAAAATTTTATTTTTTTCAGAATTTGATATGGAATTATGAATTCAGGTAACGATATAAAAAAAATAAAAACAATTCGAAAGTTTAAGCTCTGAAAGAGCAAAAATTGCTCTGTAAATTATAACATCTGATACAGTCATTGTAGCACCAATATACTGATCCTGCAAAATTCGTAAAATTGTAAATTAAAGAATTATTTAAATTCTAGATCACTTTAATTAAAGCGTCTGTTCCTGCTAATGGTAAATTGTATACCAAAAAATTCCAAGGTATGAGCTTTTTTTATCTTTACTAATATTGATGAAAAAAAAATAGCGAAACAACTCAAGAATTCAAGTTTGAAAGTTGAAAAACTCGCTCAATAACTTGCGATCTAAATGAAAATTTTTAAAAACCTTACCATCAGGTATCAAAATCAATTAAATGCTTTTTTTTATAATATTATTATAATTTATTTCAAAAAAACACCACTTGGGTGATGAAAATATTATATAAAATAAAAAATTTGATCGAATATGCTTCATTGATTTTCTTTTTAACAATGCTTCTATTAAAATCTTGATTTATTAGATGAAGAGATTGAAGAATCATTCGATGTCAATACTAAGTTTATATGAGTCATTGCACGATACATATAAACAAATTATTTATTAATTAATAAACAATTACTTAACACTCAAAGAAAAAAGATTTTTTTCGACCCTTTTTGATACTCCTTTTGCTCTTTGATTAATATATTTAGTAAAATTAATTGATAATTTTTTCCATTAAATCTAAAAATTTAAAAATTTAAAAATTATTTCCTTTTTGTTTGAAAATTTTTTAATTTTTCTGTATAAAGAATTTAAACGTTAAGGCCCGAGAGGGATTTTGTGGACCTTGAGCAGTATTATTGTCTATTATTTGCAAAATAAAATGAAGATCAGACTAACTAATGGTAAGGGTCAAAATTGTCAGTATCAGTGCAGTGCAAAATTGTCATAGGAAAAAAAACAAAATAGTCATCGTAAAATTTTCAAACCAATTAAAAAATAAATTGAATGTCAAATCTGATTGGCGATTAATTTCAAAGAAAATTTATCTTTGAATTAAATAAGAAGAATATTAAAAGAAGCTAAGATAAAAATGAAACAATTAGAAGAAAAATTTTAATTAATTAATTTAAAAAATAGTTGAGTCATATAAATATAAATTGAAATTGAAAATAAATAACTTATCTTCTCATACTGTTAATCAAAATCTTAAAATCAAAAATGTAACAAGAAATATTATATCTTGACACCGAATACAAACAAATTATTTTCGAAAAGCACCGATATCAAAAAAACGAAAAAAAATCAAGTTGGTACAGATGCGTCAATAGAAAATGCAGTGCACTTTATAATTTAGAGGCAAGAAAAAGAAAAAATGTAGAACATTAGCATCCACCTTTATCCAACTGTGAAATTGATTGTATTATGTTTTTCAAGCAACTTATCCAAAAACTCATAAAATATCCTAAAAGTCATAAAAGATCATGACGTTCATGGATGCATACAACCGTCAGTACCAAAAACTAACTGAGAAATATTCATATAATGAAATAGCCGAATATTGGAAACCATTCACCACTTTTAAGTCAAATTTGCGATATCACAGGAACCAGACTAAACCAAACAATCCAAAACAAACAAAAGATATACAAATCAACGAAATATACTCAACCATTAACTGTGAACAATTTTTACAATTTGATAACAAAGACAATAAAAATCGAATATTGATCTTCATGTCTCCTATTGGAATGAAAATATTATGTAATTCAATAAGATGGCATTTTGATGGGACTTTCAAAACGTGCCCAACTCATTTTCTCCGAATTTTCTCCGTTCATGGTTATTATCAGAACCAAATGTACCCAGCATGTTATTTTCTTTTACAGAACAAAGAGCGTGAGACTTAAGTCGAGGCTATATCTAACCTTAAAGAAATTTTCACTCGTAATAATTGTTCAATCGTTTAACAAGAAACGCTTTCTGATTTCGAGCTAGCTATGATTCAAGCAATCAGCGTCGAATTCGAAAATGTAAAAATTTATGAATTTTGTTTCAATTTAATCAAGCCATTATACGTTATCTATTCAATAAATGTAATAAACAAGCACTTTATTACAACGATTACAATTTTAAACAATGGATACGAAAATTTAGCGCGATAGCACTTGTCCAACTCAATGATGTCCAAACTGGCTGGAACATTATTTTGAGCACAGTTCCAATTATTCTTGACAGTGATATATTAAAATTTATTAAGTATTTTGTCAATACTTGGTTGCAAGGCAAGTATGGATTTTCATGGAATCATTTCGACAACAATGGTCCACGAACAAATAACCACCTCGAAGGTTATCATTCAAAATTATTGTCAATTCCATCATCAAAATCAAATAAAGTTCACAGCGAATTCCATGCAAACGAGCGTAATCCAATCGCCGAGCCAAAGCAATTTTCAAGAAACAAAAAAAAAAAGACCAAGTTTTTGTTACATTACGAGAACAATTCAGTAAGCAGATTCTCACATTTGAACAATATTTTGACAAATTATCTGCACTTATTATGGAACCATATGGTACAAGTCTGATGAAATTCTACCAAGATGAAGAAGAACTTAATGACGAGAAAGTTGGTAAAAAGAGAAAAAGGAAGATCGCTTTCGATAACCCTCATAAACACTTAGATTTTTTAAAAACAATCGATTTTGTGAATCTAACAATCAAGCTAAATCAGCCAAAAAATGAACAAGCAAGTGCATTATTTTAAAAAGAACTCTTCACAATACTTTAGAGTCATATTCACATTTACAAAACATTTGTTCTTAATAATCAACCGGTTCGTCAAGATCTATTCGACGCTCTTATCAATTTTTCAAGTGAACGTTTAGTCAAAACAGAGCTAATATTAGTAACAGAGCCGTGCAAGAAGAGACAAAAATTAGAAGATTCATCTGAAGTTCAATTCTTGGAAGTCCGCTCATTCACTAATTACGAGAGAGTGCCTATTTCTTTACAATTTTTAAAACTAAAAAAAATCAAGAGTTGACCAATTTTCATATTACTGAGTTCCAGAATTTGATTTACAAGAAATATGATGTCCAAGGATTATTCAGGCCTGATTATTTTACTCTCAAAAATGCACCTATTAATCCTGAAACAATAAACGAGTCAATTTTTATTGAAGTTTTACATGCTGAAAACCACTGGATTGTTTTGGCTAATTTGCATCCTTCATACGAAGATCCCGACAATTTTAATAATTTGTTTATTTATGATAGTCTTAATAACCCTAAACACTATCTCAATCTTATTAAAACGGTCTTATAAAGATTCTCGGGTGGCTCTAGATTTTTGACGTTGTCCATGTCAATGTTACAAAACAAAAAGGGAACAAAGACTGTGGCTTATTTGCCCTTGGATATGCATTATCTTTAGCTATGAATCTAGATCTCGGTAAATTAGTCTTTGATCAAACAAAAATCAAAGATGAGTTTAATACTATAATAAAATGTACTGATTTGTTTTTGTTTACTCATTTTTTTGTTAAAAATTATTCCCCAAAAAATTCTAAACTTTGTATTGATTTAGAATAAACAATTAAACTGTTTTGCCCTGGATTTAAATCTTTTTCTAAAATTTTTTTTTAAATAAAAAATTCTAACAATTAACCAATCATTTGTTTTTTCATTTTTCCTTGTTTATTTTGTCATATATGACAAATTAACACATGACTTTTTTTTATGACAATTTTGACTATCTCCTAACTAATCATTAAATTTCAAAATTTATTTGAATTAAATTTTTCCTTTTATAGATTCAAATTTTTGAACCAAATCTTGACGAAAGAACCATCAATACTTCTTAGAAATGCAGATGATATCATTTGTCTTTGCTGATAGTCAGAAACTAATATAAGTTGCTCAAAAGGTACGAAAATTTCTAACAAAAATTTTTGTTTTTCTAAAAAAAATTGTAGAAGTACGATTTTGGACTTCTAAAATTATGACTATCAAAAATTGTGAAGAAAGCGCAAGCACTGAGCCTGTTTCTCCTAAAAAAAAAGTGTCAAATTATACTGTGTTATAGAAATAAAATGTGATTATTGCAAAAATAAATTCAAGTGGTCCTTGTAAAGGGGAGAAGGTTTTCAAATCTAAAGATTTACTACGACCAAGGACTGAGAATTTTTATTAATAGTAATTATCTAAGATAAAAAAATGTTTTTCTTTTAAAATATTTTGAATAAATAATCAAATTTATTTTAATTAAAAAGCAAAGCTTACCTCTTATCTAAGAGTTTTATTCTATCACTTTGGCTAAAAGTAAATTTTACAATAGATGAAATAAATTGGAAATGAAGAAGCAACCTAAATTCAAGTGAAACACAAGGATCAGAAAGCGAATCATTGTATTCAAATAAAGCACACTGTTTTAAGCGAATAAGGATAATCAATATGGATAGCGATTTTGAATAAAATTAACCACTTATTATGTTATTTATTTAGATCATAATATTTTTTCCAAATTAAATAATTTGTTTATCTAGTTTTTTATTTCCATACTTTTTGTAATTTTCTAGCCTTTGTATTATAGAAATGATGCTTAATAAATAAATTCAAGAATTTAAAATTATTTCATATTAATGGTTTTTTAAGAATGATTTTAATGCTGCATTACAGCGGTTCTAATAAAATCGTAACGCCGCTTGGCCGGCCGGCGCGGCCTCGGCCATTTTGTCGGCCCGGCGCGGCCTTTAAACGGCGTCGGCGCGGCCGGCCTAGTCGGCCAAGTTGTTCGGCCTAGTCGGCCAAGTTGTTCGGCCTAGTCGGCCAAGTTGTTCGGCCTTGTCGGCCATGTGTTCGGCCATGTCGGCCAAGTTGTTCGGCCACGTCGGCCTAGTCGGCCAAGTTGTTCGGCCACGTCGGCCTAGTCGGCCAAGTTGTTCGGCCATGTCGGCCAGGGTGTTCGGCCATATCGGCCTTGTCGGCCATGTAGGCCAGGGTGTTCGGCCTTGTCGGCCTTGTCGGCCATGTAGGCCAGGGTGTTCGGCCTTGTCGGCCAAGATGTTCGGCCTTGTCGGCCAAGATGGTCGGCCTTGTCGGCCAAGTTGTTCGGCCATGTCGGCCACGTCGGCCTAGTCTCCTTTGTTATTCGCTACTATTGTCAAAACTTTCTTAAGATGGTTTGACAATTTTCTACACTTTTCAACACTCAAATTTGTCTCAAATTCTCTTGTTGTTTCAGTCAGTTCTTCTAAACTTCTGCATTATCTTTTTCTGACGAATGTTTTAAGGTCGCTCCATAGCATTTCTATCGGATTAAAATCAGCCGAATTTGGAGGTGTTCTTAACTAATAAAATAAATCATAAAGAATTGTTTTAATTGAAAATAAATATTTAATTTCTTACCCAATTTACTCCATTGTCTCTTAAGAACTGAGTACACAGGTTGGAACTATGCTTCGGATCATTATCTTGTATAAAATAACTTGCAGCTAATTCTTCTCGACTGAATTTTGTTCCTAAATACGGGAGTTGGTAGTATTCCAATATATACTTATAACCATACTTGTTTAAGTTTGATGTAAAAAGCTATTTTAATAATTATTTAGAAATATTTTGATAAAAGAAGATCTTACACAAAATCTTGTGGGTCCTTTGCAACTTATTGCGGCCCAAACATTCACCTTTATTGAACTCTTTTCCCTTATACCAACACAGCTTGGTTTTGAAGTTTTTTCTCGAAAATGGTATAAAGGAAACGTGTTTATTTCTATTTTTGTCTCATCGGCAAAAAAAAATCGATTCATGTTGCATGATTTATATCTTTTGGCAAATCTTCTCTTTGCCTCTTTTTCATTTGATTTAAATTTGGCCTTCCCCGCGCTCTTCTATATACATAACCCAGTTCTATTAGTCAAAAAGAATAATTATTTTTTAAAGTATATGATCTCAGTAAATTTGAGTCATAATTTTTTGTCTATTTGTAGGCTACAATTGTAGAATTGTAGAATTGTAGAATTGTAGAATTCTACAATTGTAGCCTACAACTGTAGCTTTGTATTAAAATCATTTAAATCAAAAAGTATTAACAAAATATTTACTTTTCCGATAATTGCATATGGTTGATATGCTTAAAAGTACAGAAAAAACTCTTCGGACTTCAAGAGAAATTTCCCGTGCACTTTTAAACCCATTCGAAGTTTTTATTAGGCTCTATAATAGAAATTAAATATTTGAATAAATTTATTAACTAAGAATTACTCGGATAAATTCTCTAATCACAGGAGTCACTTTTTGAGAAACTCCATATCTCCGATTAAAATATCCTAAATTAAGGCGATTTTTATTTTGTTTTAGACGAAATTGTCTTGCTCTGATTGCCTTAAAAATTTATAATATTAAATATTAAAATTTCAATTTTTTAATTACAGTAAGTTTTGGAACAATTTCTTCAGGATACAATTTGAGTGCATTTTCACGAATTGCCGTTGCTTTTAGCCCCTTCAGACTTAGCTTTCTTATTAAATCTGATATTTTCTTCATTGTTTCTTTACTAAAGTTCATTTTCTATAATCTAAATTTAGATAAAAAATTATCAAAAATCGAAATACCGACAGTAACAACAATGCAACCAAAGAAACTTGACACCAAAAATTGCATTCAAGTACGCATAATGAAAAATCAGGCAAATATAGAAAAAGCTCCAAGTAGCATTACAAATTATCTTGGAGCAGTTTGTAATATTCCAATAGAAGACTGTAAAGATTTTAGAAATTTTGAAGAAGTAAATATTTTATTAATTTTATTAAATCTAATTTATTAAATTTAATTTTTAAAAAAGTTTGAAATCAATGGCATGGTTTCGGTTTTTTTATACAGCCGGAAAAAAAAATTCGAAGTTCTGGCTGAGCTTTTAAATAAAACCGTAAAAAGCGATAAGCCAGGAATTGTGCTAATGGAGGCCGATGAATTTCGACACGGGCACCAAGTCAATTCCGACCCAAGCATACAAGCATCTGCTGTCGTGGAGCAATCGGAACTAATTGTGGATGAAAATTCTGCCCAAGGTTCAGAGACAGAAATCCAGGCTGGACCATCGGATCAAACCCAGAAAAGAAAAAGAAAGCTAACATTATCAAAATCATTTGATAATCTTTCTTTTGCTGATGATCAGGAGTGGTCAAGCAAAAATAGCAGGAAAAATTCTTTCGATCTAATAAATAGGATCGCTGGTGACTTTCTTGCTAACCAGCAAAAAGTAATTTATGATTTTTTTTTTTAAATAAAATAATAATGATAAATTTTTTTAAGCTAATTCATCAGATGGAAAAAATGCAGCGGACAATGGGTGAAATGAGTCAAAAACTTGACGCATTAGAGCGCATTCCTAAACACACAAATGTAAGTAAAAAAAAGATCAAATTTTAATCATTAAATTTTTTATTTAAGTGTTTGGCATCTAATCAACCTAAAGCACCGGAAGCTTATTCTGAAAAAGTAAGCCAGCGCACAGAGAGTGTTGAATCATCAAATGAAAGTGATGATAACAATGCTGTTGTTGAACAATCACAAAAAGTAATTTAAAAGAAAAAGTTTTAAAAAAATTTTCTTAATTTATTTTTAAAAAGGATAATAATCACAGGTTATATTTTAAAAACCTGTTGATAGAATATATAGAACGAGAGATTCCGGAAAGATCAAAAAATCAAGGTCTGGACAAATTAAAAATTGAATATCCAAATTCAATATCAAAAATAAAAGGTAACATCAATTTGAATCTTTATTAATTTAAAATTTAATTTTTTTTAAAGATATTTTCATGAAGGAATGCATCTTAAAACATGTGTCAGACTGGAAGAAGATGTGGGCATACAGCGTCGATGCAAGAAAAAAAACAAAAAAAAACAAAATTTAATTTTTTTTTTAATATTTTTAAATAAATAAAATTGCAAAAAATTTTTAATTTTTTTCTTCATTTAAAAAAAAAAAACATAAAATTAAATTAAATTTTTACGATCAACGCCTTCGAGACAGCTAAGCGATGTAGCTATACTCATCTTTGGTTTTAGCTGTACGTTTAATATACTGCTTGTCAATTAAAGACTCTATACATTTTTTAATCAAGCTTATTGAAGGCGTTAATCGACCCTTTGATTGATTTATCACCTAAAAAAAGAAATAAAAGTCATAAAATGATTCATAATTTCGGAAAATACTTCTTGGATAAAAAGGTTGTGACTTAGATTTTTTCGGGATTTCATAACCCGAACAATTGTAGCTTGCAAATACAATTTTCGATCCTCATCTACAGAAGTCTGGGTCATTTCGGTTTCCTTATTTAAAAAAAATTCAAAATTATATTTCCTGAAAAAAGAAATTATTTACTTGAGGTGTTTCATTTTGAATAGCAGCATTTATTTTAAACTTAGTTCTGTTATTAGAGTAATTAAGATTCAAAGTAATCATGGTACTTTCATTCAAATCTTCGCTCAAAGATTTGTGAGCAGTTGACTCAGCAGGCTCTGAGTTTTTTTTTTCCTAAATAGTAACAAGTTTCGACTCCAACAATGACTGCAATTGAGTAGTCTCCTGGATTTCTTTCAAACTAATAGCAGCCGAATGATTAAAGCCCAATAAAATGGCCATTTGGAATGTTCCCATAGTCACTGAATAGTGTATTTTCAAATAATTTAATTTCATTCCTTCACTAAACATTAGCTTCAACATTCAATCTAAATATAAATTGAATTTTTAATTTTCTAAAATAAAAAAAAATTTATGGTTAATATTGAAAATTTTTTCAAATACATAATTGATTCTTATCATACATGCTTTTAAATTTTTACACTTATCCCTTGATATAAGTGTATGTTTCCATCCATTAAAAATTTATGAGACTTTTGTTTTCAAAAAAAAAATAGCAATTTTTTAACTGTCGAACACCCTGGCCGACATGGCCGAACACATGGCCGACATGGCCGACATTGCCGAACACCCTGGCCGACATGGCCGAACACCCTGGCCGACATGGCCGACATGGCCAAACAACTTGGCCGACATGGCCAAACAACTTGGCCGACATGGCCAAACAAAGACCGACACGACTTGGCCGACATGGCCAAGCGGCGTTACGATTTTATTAGAACCGCTGTAGATGTAATTCTGGAATCTTCAAGTTAAAACTTTTCTCTTTGAGTGATGTCGCTTGGTTTTTGGTTCCAAGCTTGTCTTAAAAGTTACCGAGTTCGCAGCCTTGTGTCCTCGGATGAGTGGCGCTTTTTAAAATGAACGTCCCACGAGCTACTTTGGCGAAGGCGTCAGTCATAACTCTGCCGTTGCCGGTCCAGATCCCGGTTGAGTAAAAGAGGAGGGTTGCTAATCATCAACAACAGATTTAAATCAGAATATTGACTCATTTTTTTTACCCGATTTTCGCTGGTCAAGGGTTTAATCCTTCATTCAATTTTATTTTTATTTCCATTTTTGACCATTAGACACAAAAATATAAAAAAAAATAAAATATTTTGTTTATTTTTGTTTATTTGTATCGAGCTAAAGCTCCTTAAAGTAAAATCAAAATCAAAAATAAGGTTAAATAAAAAAAAATTTTTAAATGGATATTTTTTTTTAAACAGCATAAAATGCCAATAATTAATTTGATTTTAAAGTATAATAGTCTAACTAAATAAAAGCTTTTTGTCAAGCTAATTTTTAACGGGAAAAAAAATAACTAAAAATTTGTTTATTTTAAATTTAATCATTTTAATTATTATTTCAGCTTTTTTAATTTGAAGAAAAAATCTTTTAAACACGATTTATTTGATTAAACTCTCACACAGTTACTAATCAATATTTAAAGCTGACTTTGCATTTGAGGGGGACGACCTCGTCTTTTTGTGAGTTCAACAGCATCTGAATTTTGACCATTTCAGATATTTGAGTTACTTCAGGTACCTGAACTCATTAAAAAAAAGTTTTTATGAAAGGTCTTTTCTTGCTTTTTTTCCCTCGTATATGCCTAGTAACGAATCGCTCCGAACGTTCCTTGTTTTTCAGGAAAAGAAACAATTAACTAGCTTTAAAAACTTAATCAGAATTTAAATTCTTATTAAAAAATTTAAAAAAACATATTTATTTTTTGTCTCTATGCTTCGAGCAAAATGCATGTTTACTCCACGCTCACCTTCCCATGTAAGCACCACAAACAGGACATGGCATCCGATTTTTTTTTGCTCAAAGATTTTTTTAATAACACAGTAGTTTCACTTGAATTTTTAGGTGATTCCAATGCTCGAATCTCACACAAAACAGCCTTTTTTTTCTATTCAGAAGATAATTCATCTTTTTTTTTTGTTATGCTTAAAATCTTTAGCTGATTATTAGGAAGGTTTGACACATTTCTCTGATTGAGAATCAAATTCAAAATACTCATTGTCAGTTGGAACACACTTTTCATATTTTCTTCTAAATGCCTTAATCCCTGTCCTGGATTGTAATTTATTGCGATTTCATGTTATATTAGCTCGTACGATTTTTCGCGATTAGTAGTTCAATTATTATTATAACGCCAAACGTACTCGTCAATGTAAGATTGTATCATTGAACGAATGCATCCATTCATTTCTTTGAATTTAGCTTTACAGCTCCTCCATAAGCTCTCAATTTTGTTTGTACAAGCGCCTTAATTTTAGTTAAAATCATTAAAAAAATTAAAATTTAAAAAAAAATTAAATGAATGGTTAATAGTCTTATGATAAAAGTTTTTGAGTTGACTTAATTTAGAATATGAGCTCAAACATCAGAGTATATGATTGTACCCTCACGACATTTTTCATAAATTATGCCGAGAAAAGTCAAAGCCTCGCGATCAGGTACAAGCACCATGTAGCATTTACTATTATTCTCAATTCTCTCTACTAAACCAAAGACACAAACTTGGGCTCTTTTGGGGTCTTTTCCTTTATTAAATTTAACTCTTACATACAAACTTCCGTCAATCTCTACAATTTTTCGACTCCCACTCAATAAAAGACTTCCTTTATCTAACCCAAGACTGCACATTTGACGAAGACGGTAAAGAACCAATGACACAAACTCTCTTCCTAAATCTTCTTCTAAGTAAAGTTTGATTAAACTAAGGCTTTTTGCTAGTGTAAACTGTGAGCTCAAATATTTATTAATTCAACTAAAATCTTAGGTGATTTACAGAAGAGAGAAAAAAAGATCAATCGTAAACGGTCTTAAACTTGCAACATGAGGAACAACGCTAATAAAGTAATGCATTTTTTGAATACTTTGAACGTTTTTGCAAATATGAAGCCATAGTTTGATCGTATTTTTTACAATTTGGATCAGCACATTTTCGTTCTTTATGAACTGAACCGGAATCGGAAAGAAATAAAAAGAGCTTAAACTCTTCAGATTCAAAAATATTATTTTTCATTTTTAATTAAAATCAAATTTTTTTTTTTAATTTCAAAATAAATTTTTGATTTTACTTTTTTCAAATTTAATGAGTCACATATTTTACAAATTAATCATTCATTAAGTAATATACAATGAAGACAAATTTTTTTGAAAGTTGTGTTAAAAAGATTTAAATTGTTTTTGGTTATCAGTAAAACATTTATGTTATCGTTTCAGATAACATATCTGACCGATAACCAATATGTTATCTATTAAATAACCTATCCAGCAGTGACCACTTCGATAACCAATTTTGTTATCTACCGAAAACATAGGCGACAAGACCCGAATTTTGACCAGAATAAACAGTTGTGTTATTTTCCATTTTAGTAAACGACTGAGAATTAAGTTCGCCAGCCTTTCTTTTAACATTTGCGTCAGGAATTTTTACCGACTTAAACTTTGCATCTTGGCAAGAATGAAAAGTTATCAACTCTTAACAAATAATTTCGATTGCTTATTGAATCTTCAAAGCTCTCTTTTTGTAAAAAACTTCTTTATACGGCCATTAAATCTCTCTCAAGTATTATTTGTTCAAGCAAAGCCGGAAACTGAAACGAAAATTTGCCAATTATTCAATTCACTTTCAATCCACTGTTTACAAATTTAATTAAGATCAGGGACTTTGTCCCATCGACTAAAGACTAAGGTCTTGATTGAAAGAAATTTTGTACCTAAATGGACATGATTCACCTACAACAGTATGACATTTCAAAGACGTTCAAGGGCGATAAGAAATAACCATATTGTGTAAAGGTGCAAGCTAACATTCACAGCAGCGTTTTTTTTGTATACCATTCTTAGACACATTTCAATGATCATTGTTTCTTAAAAAATTTTCGAGTTCAACGTCATTTTTAGATATTTTGATTTTAACCATTCATCCTTTATTTTACTCTAAGGAAGCAAAATGTCATACCCATATTTAAAAAGATGTCGCTTTTAAATATTAAAATTTGATTGTTCAAAATTTTTTTATTTGTTTAAATTTTTAATATAAATAAATGTCCGAGCCAGCTACCAAAGCAGATATATAATATATATTCTACTTACTGGCAAGTGAAATAAAACTGTCCTCTATTAATCCTTGCTTGTGTCATCCATTTATTGGCGTGACATAATTGGTGGCAGCGAAGTATGCAACCAACAAAAGAAAAACTCAAAGAGAAAGTTTGAGTTCGCGGTAAACACCCTAACAGGTGGTACCTAAAGGGTATAACTGGACTTTTTCATACTCTAAACTAGTTAGGTCAAGGTAGGATTACATTTCCAGAGTGACAGTGATTTGTTTTCAAAATTACACAAACCAATCGTTAATAAAATAAATCAAAATAAGTTCGTTGGTACTAAGGCGTTATTCAAAACTCTCGCTTGGTATTACAGAGAGGGTAGAACGTTTGATGAAGCAGCTATCAAACGTTTCAAAACTGAAAAGGCAAAAGATTTCAGTAATTTACAAAAGTACAACGAAAATTTTAAATTTGAAACTGTTAGGACATTCGTAGTAGAATACTTCACGAGTGAAGATGTGTCAATGTTAACTGACCATGGACTAAAAATTATTGAAAATCATTAAAAACACGAAATATTCGTGGATTGCGATGTTCTTGATGAGTTGAAGCAACACATATGTGACAATATGTAAACGAAAGAGTGAAATTTAAAATAAAAGATAAAATGGACAGATCAAACAATATAGCATATCTGCAAAAATTTTTTAACAAAACACAGAAAAATGGGGAAACAATTGACGACTATTCGGCAACTTTGAAAAAAGTTTTCAATAAGGCATTTAAATCGAGCGCAAGCGAAGATGCCAACAAGTCATTACTGGGTCGTTTCAGGACAGGTTTTTTACCAGAACTAAAGAGTATTATGTGCACAACGGAACCGAAAAACTTCGAAGAAGCGGTAGAATTGGCGAATAAAATAGAAAAATCACTCGAGTTAAGACTAAGCACGATGACGATTAAAAAGATTGACAATGATCGATATAACGGTAATAAAACTAACACTGAGGATCCTAGAAAAAGTAGAGGAGCTAATAGGAGGGAAGTTTCAAATAGACTGAATAGGTCAAAAAGTTACTATTCAAACCGGAAGTATAATCAAAGTAGAAGAAGAAGTAGATCAGTATCGCCTCAAAGAAAGTGTTATGTTTGCCAAAAGAGGGGACATTTAGCAAAAAATTGTTTCCTAGCGAAGAGAAACACTTTTAGCCATACCTATGAGAACAAAAACAAAAATTTAAATTTAAAAGCACCGGAAGTCCGTGGGGTCTCCCAGTGCTCTATCACTCAAGTACAAACCCTCACAATGTAATAACTGCAACATACGTAAAAGTCACTATCAATGGAACGAAAATCTTAGCTGAGCTGCAAAAACAATGATAAGCTCAATATTAGCTAAACAATTAAATTTGAAACCATTGCAACAAGAAATCAAGAACAAATGGGTTAGCGGCAGCGAGCTGATCTCAAAAGGGGATGCAAATGCAAAAATTAGCTTTGGAAACTATTGTATTATTCAAAAGTGTGAAGTAATCGATAATTTGGAAACAAATCTTCTTCTTAGCACTGATATGCTTTTAAGTCAGAGAAATATTATTAATTTCAGCAAAAAACGTTTATGTGTGGGCGGGACATTCTGCCCATTGATCGTAAAAAAGAGACAAAGAGAGGTATGTTTGGCAGTAAAATCATCGGCGTGTATTGAAGCTAATTCTCAGAAGACAATATGGCTAAATTAACCTTTCGAATCAAACAAGACTATTTACATTGAGGCAGTAAACAAATCAACATAATGGACAGTCCCAGATTGTGTAACAAAAAGTAATAAAGGAAAAATTCCATTAATTATTCTTAACAGAAATCCATATAGTATAAAAATTAATACGCCAACTGTGAAAGCTCACATTGAAGAAATCGATAGACAAATAGAAGCTCCATGGAAGAATGGGAATTATGACAAAATAGATTTAAAAAATTTGATAAACTGGTCCGAAACATGCCTTTCAGCAGGAGAAAAAAAAAGTCTTATTGCGAGGAACGAAGTGACGATGCTAATAACCAGACACATGTGTATTGAAAATTCGATATAGCGGGTTAATTTTGCTGGAGGGTATTGCTAACTCTAAGCGATTTGATTGGTTAAACAAAAGAAAATATTTTTTTGAATCTAAATAATATTTCACATTGACATTAATAAAATTCGATGTTTTATTTTTAGTCTTAACTAGATTGCCCAAATAAAAATTAATTTTTGTAAATGCAAAGAATAAAAATTGAGATTATTTAACATTTAAGTAAATTTAACGTTTCGTTACTCGCTATTAAAAAGCTTTGCATCTTTACGTTATAGATTTAATAAGTAAATTTAAAGATGTCTTTTCAAAAGGAGAAGGAGACATCGGTTACTGTGATAAAACCTAGTTCAAAATAGACACAGGAAACAGTAGACCAATAAAACAAAGAGCCTATAGAGTGCCGTATGCAAATCAGGAATTAATTGATAGAATGGTAAATGATATGCTAAAACAAGGGAAAGTCTCGAAATCAAAAAGTCCATGGGCATCACCAATTGTCCTCGTAGAAAAAATGATGGCTCGGAAAGATTTTGAATCGATTTTAGAAAACTCAATTCAGTTACCGTAAAAGAAAATTATCCGTTGCCACTAATTGAGGAAACTATCGACAAGCTACGAAATTCAAAATTTTTCTCTTCAATGGATCCAGTAAGTGGATATTGGCAAATGGCACTTGAAAAGAATCAAAAGAAAAAACAGCATTTATTACGAATAAAGGTCTCTATCAATTCGAGGTCGTTCCTTTTGGTCTAAGTAACGCAGGGTCAGCATTTCAACGTAATATAGAGACAATTTTAGGGGATTTACATAATGTGCTTGTTTATATTGATGATATAATGATATTTAGTTCCACAGTTAAAGAACATTTAGAACATTTAGAGAAACTTTTAACTCGACTTCGAGAATCTAATTTCAAGTTAAAAACAACTAAGTGCAAATTTGGGGTAAAGAAGGTAAAATTCCTGGGATATTTTATATCTGCCAATGGAATTAAAATTAAATTAAATTAAAATTAAATTAAATTGGAATTAAATCGGATCAAGAAAAAATTAAAAAGGTTAAAAACTATCCAGTTCCCAAGAATCCTAAGGAAATCAAACTATTCTTAGGTTTCGCTTCACATTATCGAAAATTTATTCCGAGTTACAGTAATCTCACGGAACCATTAAATAAGCTTTTAAAGAAAAATACGGAATTCGAATGGACAAGAACATGTGAAGATAGTTTCCAAAAGATAGTTAATCATCTGATTAGTCCTCCAATTTTGTCGTTTCTGGATTTTAATAAAAGATTTTACCTTGCAACAGACGCTTCAGGTGTTGGATTAGGAGCAGTTCTTTATCAATACGACAATAATGCGAATGAAAAAGTAATAGCATATGCAAGTAGAAATCTGAAGCCATCAGAAAGAAATTACCCGACAATTGAGTTAGAGTGTTTTGGAATTGCATGGGCATGCGAACAATTTAGACAGTATCTTTACGGTCGCAAATTCACAATTGAATCTGACCAATATCCATTGGCTTATCTCGAGAACATGAAAATTAAATCAACACGTATCCAAAAATGGAGACTCCAGCTTGCAGTATATGACAAAGATATAAAACATATCAAAATAATTACGCATATGAAAAAAATTAATTTATTATATTGGATGCATAAAAAATTGCAACTGAATTTTGATTGCACAAATGTTAGGAAAATACAGAAAATCAACTGATGAAACAAATACAAAAGAATTAAATTGAATTACTTTTTTTTCTAAAAATATTGTTGTTAATTTTAATTGAAAAAAAAAAAAATTAATTAAGAACAATTTCTTCATTTTTGAATTTCTCACAGATCAGTCAATGAAATCAGTCAACAAAAGAAGAAGAAAAAAAACAAAACTACAAAATGATTTTTTTTTTTATTTATTTTATTTTTAGAAAAGGAAATTTAGAGAAAAGATATAATTAAATTAAAGAATGGTTGGGTCTTTTTGCGGCTTTTTTTAAAGATAAAATCACAGCTTATATCCATTCATTTGTTTCTCATCTGCATCAATTTCAAAAATTACACTATGAATATCAGTATTTTTAATATGTAAGGTTTGTAATCGGCAATTCTTTTAATGATACTAATAAGCAATTCATGATTTTTCTTGTTGTAGGATTAGAAAAATTGCAATGATAGCGATGATACGGCAATACAGTCTTTCAAATCGCCACACAAAATAAAACCTTGGATTAGATCCTGCTTAAAAGACTTCGACAATTTATTTTACAATTTTCTTAATTGATTTGTGTTTAGAATCGCCTTTGTCAATTCTATTGGACATTAACCTGAATGAATGTTTGCATGTTTGAATAAATTATAATAAATTAAAAAAAGTCTTATGCGTCGATTTCCATACAAAAATTTTTATATGAATATAAAAAAGGATCTGCAAACAAAAACGCTGACGCGTTGTCCAGAATCGAAGTATTTTGTGTAGAAAAAATAACAAATATTTCAAGCTTGCAAAGACAGGGTGAAACTTTAGAGAAAATCTTTAAGGGATTGAATAAATATGTTAGAAGTAAAAGATATTTTTAAAAGATGGAATAATATTCAAAAATTAAAAAATATCAATCAAAAATGATGTTACCAAAAAGTCTAGTACCAAAAATACTCAAAGAATGCCACGAAGAACTCAGCGGTGGACATTTAGGTATTAAAAGAACATATGCCAAAATAAGACAAAAATATCTTTGGGCTGATATGACCAAAGACATAAAAGCATGGATTAACTCATGTAAAACTTGTGCTATGACTAAAAATCTACATCCAACAAAGGCAACATTAGTGCCAATTAACGATTTCAACAAGCCATTCGATATTCTGGGGTGGATATATTAGGCCCTCTTCCGGAAACACCAAAAAACAGCAAATACATACTTATATTTACAGAATACCTTTCAAATGGGTAGAAGCTTTTCCAACAAAAAAGATTGATGCAGCTGCAATGGCAAAGATTTTTGCCGAAGAAATAATTACAAGGCACTCAGTACCGGAAAAATTATCAGATCAGGGTAGACAATTTATGTCGAATTTAGTTCAAGAGATTTGTAACTACATGAGAATAAAGAAACTTGCTACAACACCAAATCATCCTCAAACAAACGGACAAACTGAACGTTTTAATAAAACTATTTGCCAAATCCTTAGCACATATTGTAATGATCATCATACTTATTGAGACGAATACATCAATGTAGCATTATTTGCATACAGATCCAGTCACAATGAAACCACCGGAAAAACGCCGTTTGAATTATTATATTGTAGGGATGCCAGGCTACCAATCGAATTAGATAAACATGCAATTATCCAATCAAAAAATTTTAAAAGAATATTGCATGAAAAAAGTTAAGGATCGAAAGGGCAAATGTTAAACGAAAAACACATTACGATGGAAAGCGTAGTTTGGTCAATTTCAAGGAAAACGATCTAGTAAGAATAAATTCTCCAGCAATTAAGCAAGGTCTAACTCATAATCTCAATAGAAACAAATGGGTAGGACCATTTAAAGTTAAAAGAATTATCAATGATGGGAACGCCGAGATAGAACAAGAAAAAGGAAAAACCAAAATAGTACATATAAACAGATTGAAGCACGCCGAAAGTATGTATCAAATTAAAGAGCCAAAAAGCATTTAACTGCAGTCAATCGAAAGTTAAAAAAAATGTAAGATTTGGCAACGATACTACAATGGATTTAGTAAAGCCAAAATATTCTTATAATCTTGGGCCTAGAATTAAACGAGTATAAATATATCCAACATTTAATGTGAAGATTTTAGTTTCAACAGAATTACGAAAATGCCAATTTCAAAATCAAAACTTAAGAAAATATAAAAAGAGAAAGAATTAATGAAAAAATATGGAATGACTACGAAACTCACGAACTACGAAAGATAAAGAAGTCCTTCACCAAATATATACGCAAATCGAAAGGAGATGAAAAATGAAATTAAACAAAGAAATTTGGGAAAGAACACAAAACAAAAAGAAGCTTCAAAATTAAGTGAATTTATTAAAGCAAAAATCAAAGAAGAAGAAAGAAAAATTTAAGCAAGAGCAGGACATTTACATAAATCTGAATTACAAGCAAAGAAGAGCAATTTTGATAAAAGAAAAAGGGAAAAATGGGAAAAAGAAAACAGACAAAAAGACGATGAAAAAGGAAATCAAGAGAAAGCAAACAATGAGCAACACGAAGAACATAGCGAATCAGACTAAAAAAAACGAAGAAAATCATGCGGATCAAAGTTAAAAATCAAACTACCAACTGGTGAGAATTGCTCAGAGATCCTAGAATTAAAAGAAGATTTTACATTAGCAACAATTAGAAACCAATACGTCAAACTCAGTTTGAAATACTATCCAGACAAGAGAAATTATGATGGAGAACGCCTGAAATTCATAAATGCAGCATACAAAAAACTAAAAAGCCTTTTTTAAATTTTTATATATTTTTACTTATTTCTATTCTATTTTAGTTTTGTAATACTTGATTTTCAAGAAAAATAAATATTTAGTTCAAATTTTCCTTAATAAAAGAAAAACTTTAAAAAGAAAAGGGGATGTCATACCCAAAGACAATTATCTTGAAAACAAAGTAACTTTATAATATTTAAAAAGATGTCGCTTTTAAAAATTAAAATTTGATTGTTAAAACTTTATTTATTTGTTTAAATTTTTAATATAAATAAAAGTCCGAGCTAGCTACCAAAGCAGATATATAATATATATTCTACTTACTGGCAAGTGAAATAAAACTGTCCTTTATTAATCCTTGCTTTGTCAACCATTTATTGGCGTGACAATAATATAAGATAAAATAAGTAAATTTTATATTTGAATTACTTATGGATTGAAATTTAATATTCTTATGCTTTAAAAAGATTTTTTATGCTTTAAAAAAAAAATATGAGAGAAAAAAATAAAAAAATATTCTTAACTTTTAATTCATTATGCTATCGTTTAATTTTATATGCTCTTTCATTTTTATTTATGCCTCAAAACCCATCGTCCATTTTTTTTTTATTTTACTTTTTAATCTTTAGTAAATGAATATTTTTTTCTGATTTCAAATTTAATTAAATTAACTATAAAAAATTAATCTTAAAGAAAAATTTTATTAGCTTTTAATTTGAATTAAATTTTCTAAAATTTGTATATTTAAAAAAAAGGCCATATTTAGAAGATTCTACAATTCTATTTAATAATTCATTGGTTAATCAAATTTAGCTCAGGTTCAGAATCTTTTTCATTTAAAACGCTTCTTTTTTTCTTTCCACAGCACTCTTTCCAACATTTGCTTCCGTCATCGTGACCGCAACTCTTACCACCTCTAGCCCATCCGCAATTACAATCACTAGATTTAGCTTCAAATTGATTAATACAAACAAAAGCAATCAATAAAAGGACAATTAGAGTTTTTTTGTTCATTTTGTTGAAGTGTATCTCTTTGATTGTGTTTTATTCGGAAATTTTTTTTTAATATTTTTTTGGTTATTTATACCATTTAAAGATCTAAGGGATATTTGATAACATAAAATGTAAAATATCATGTTTAATAACATTTTTGTTATCTAATATTTTTAAAAAAATTTTTGAAAACATGATAACAAAAAATGTTGTTAAAATGATAACAAAGTCGGCAATAGTGATGTTGATAACATTTCATGTTAAATTGAATATAATTTTATCGGAAAGTTATTCGTATTTTTGGTTCATTTCTATGATTTATTATTCTCAAACGATTTTTCTAACCCACTATATATATTTAGTATTTAAATAAATTTTCTAAGCTTTTTTTTTAAGTCTAATAACGTCAATCAAAAATATATTTTTTAAGCAGTATTTTTTGTAATTCAACTAGCAGTTTTAAAATTATCAAATTTGTTGATTTTTAAAATTCAGATTTTTTAAGTGGTTTATTTTTAAATGATTTTTTTTTTAAATTAATTTTTGAATTTTGATTTTTAAAAACCCTAAAACATTTTTCCAAGTGATTCATTTTTTTTTAACTTAAAAGAAATAAATGGCATCTTGAAGTTGATGATCAATTCAAAATATTATTTCAATTCAAAAAGTTTATCCTTAGACATTTGACTTAATCTTTGATTTAATTTAAATAATTGTATTGTAACATGCTTTACATGCAATGTTGATTTAGAAAATAAAAAGAAATTGAAAAAATATTTTCTCAGTCCATTGATAATCAATTTAATATTTAAATGAATTAACTTATTTTTTGTAAACATTATTTGAGATTTTTTATTTTAAAAATATTTGTGTTTAGCATTCACAATTAAATTTAAAAAATAATTTAAAAAAAATTCAAAATAAGTTTTAAAATGAAAACAAAACTTTAAAAAAATAAGATAACTAAATTGAAAATCTATTTTTTCTAAGGATTGAGAAAATGTTCCTTCAATTTTTTTTTTATTTCCTAAATTTATATTGCATGTAAAGCATATTACATTAAAATTATTAAAATTAAATCAAAGATTAAGTCAAATATATAAGGATAAACTTTTTGAATTGAAATAATATTTTGAATTGATCATCAACTTCAAGATGCCATTTATTTCTTATAAGTTAAGAATTTAAAAAAAAATGAATCACTTGGAAAAATTTTTTAGGGTTTTCGAAAATCAAAATTTAAAAATTTAATTTAAAAAAAATAATTTAAAAATCAACATATTTGATAATTTTAAAACTGCTTGTTGAATTAAAAAAAAAACTGCTTAAAAAAAAGGGTTAGGGGTTAGGATCAGGTTAAACCCCTAACCCTAACCCTAACCCTAAAAAATAATTAATTAAAAAGTTTTTTGTATAATAAAATATTTTTTGGTTAATAAGAAAAATGTAGTCATAAAAATAACTAAATTTGTATAATAACTAAATCTACCTTACTTTTTTTCTCTTTTTCATGAATCATCAAAAATTTAAATAATGTGTTCTTTTCCTCTCTATCAATATTGTAACTTTTTTTTTTTTAATTTATTTTTTCTTATCTTATATTTTTTATTTTATTTAATTTTAATTTGTTTTTTTTTTTTTTTTTCTTGATCTGAACGAGCTTTAGCTCGGTACAGATATACATATAAATAAATAAAAATAGTTAAAATTTTAATTATTAATAAAATCGAAAAAGTTGCATAAAAAATTTTAGTTTTAATTATGACTAGATTTTTCTAATTAACCAAAAAAAAATTTATTATACAAAAAACTTTTTGATTATTTTTTTTTATTTAATAAATTTATAAAAAATTTTAGGATCGTAATTTGTCGGAAATTTAAAAAAAATTTTTGATTATTTTTTTTTATTTAATAAATTTATAAAAAATTTTAGGATCGTAATTTGTCGGAAATTTAAAAAAAAATTTTTTACAATTATTAATTTTTTTGTATGCAATTTTTTTAATCCTATTATTTTACTTGATGTTTTAAAGATTTTAAAAATTTTGAATACCTTAAAAATGAAGAAAAATATTATTGGAAGAGTTATTAAAATAAAATACTAAATAATTACGGCTTTTTGTGGCTAATATTTATATATTTTTTTGAAAAAACTCTCAAAAATCTTTTTAAAGACGAAGAACAATTTATTTTTTAAAAAAAAATTTTAAATTATTTTCTAAAAAAACTTTTTTTCAGAACAGAAAATTATATAATTTATTTACAACATTAGTAAAAAATTAAACTTGTGGTAAATTTCTAACCAAAATTAAAAAGCTTCGCTTTGAAAATTTTATTTAAAATTAGAAATTTTAATATAAAATCTTGGTCTGTTGGAAAAAAAAATGATCGCACCAAGGATCGAACTTGGGACCTCCTGTGTGTTAGACAGGTGTGATAACCACTACACCATGCGATCTTCTATTTTACTATGTGCTTTTTTAGGTAATAATACTTAAGATCTTAAATTTAATAGTAAAAATTGTGTGCATCAAAGCGGATTTGCTGAAAACAATATGTCAGCATGATCAATGGAATTAAATATTGAGCTTTTGAAAATTTAAATTCAAATTTTTTAAAAATAGACTTAATTAAATTTACCAGTGGAAATTAGAATCTTGAAAAAATGGAAAACAATGTCTCTATGACTGATGAACAAAAATTGAAAATAGAAGCAGTTAATCTGATAAAAACCCAATGCCAGACTCGCCAAAGCTCTTTTCCATGGTATTTTATTTTTTATAAACTGGAAAAAAAAATTTATATTTTTTTTTGAATAAAAAAAAATACCCATTGATTATTGAACATAAAATTGAACATAAATGATTCTATAAACATCATGATAATGTTGATGAAAGCCCAAAAAATAAAAGTAGATGAAAATCCATGATAGTAGGCACTAAAAATAAAAGATGCTGATAAGGAAATGAAATATGTTAGTTTTGACTGCTTTCCACCCAAAGGAGTATAGACATAGCTTTTAAATAGAATTAAAATCTGAAAAAAAAATTTGTCTTTTGAATAATACTTTTTGATAAATATGTGAACACCTGAATTCCAGTTTCTTAAAAAAAATTGAAATTTTTTTTTTTTAATTGATGATTTTTTCTTACCGCCACATTTCACTAATGCTAGACACAAAAAAAGCACACCTTGGAAGTTCAGTTGTTTCAACTCCATTCAGCATGTGAAAAACATTTGCTAGACCAAAAACATTGAAGCTGACTAGACCTGATAAGGTACATTGGATAGGAATAGCTATTAGCTAAATATTAAAATTAAACATTAATTTAATTTTGAAGTTTGATAAAATACTATTGAAAAGGATGAAAAAGTTTGAATGGCATAGTCAATTGCATTAAACATTGAAAAAATTGAGGTAAAACGAGCAAAAAATTCAATAATAAAGCTGTTGATGATAACTTTTAGCAAAAGAAAAATAATTTTTTTTCCTTTTATGCCTCGATTAGGTTGATCAATCTGGATAAAATTTTTGAATGGAACAAAGATTCCTGGAAACAAAAATGTAGGATGATTGATATAGTAGAAATAGTTTATTAAGCTCATTTGGCTATCATTTGAATCAATTTTTTGGCAACAAAAGCTAATTATTTTAAGAAAAGAATCATACTGAAAAATACTAAACAAAAAATCAAATTGGCCCGTATTGTCATTTACAAATTGTGACTAAAATAATAAAAAAATAAATAAATTTTTTTTGTTTCAACTTACGTATAGGTTATTTTTAAAAAAGCTGGTGAGACGAAAATAAAGGATCCATATGACTATTTTTGACCGGATAAACGCTGTAGCAATGTAAAATATAGTTTGATAGGAGAACAGGACCAAAATAAGTTGAACTGATACAAAATTCGATAAAATAAATAGAGACCATAGACAAATTGAAAATTTTCTGTTCTGAAAAAAAATTTGTTTAGAAAGTAATTAAAATTTTTTTAAAAATAAATCGTACTTGGTCTTTAAAAAGTTTTTTGAGAGTTTTTTCAAAAAAATATGTAAACATTAGCCACAATAAGCCGTAATTATTAAGTATTATATTTTTATAACTCTTCCAATAATATTCTTCTTCATTTTTAAGGTATTCAAAATTTTTAAAATCTTTAAAATATCAAGTAAAATAATGGGATTAAAAAAATTGCATACGAAAAAATTACTTGTGCTTTCATAAATGAAGTGAATTAGCCAAAAACAAAGAAAAATACATGGATATAGAATATAAATTTTTTTAAAAAATTTATCGAGTTGACCAAAAGATAATTCATTTCTTTGGTGAATTTTCTTTGACATGAATATTTATTTATCTAAAAAAATTCCTAAATCGACGTGAAAGATTTTAGCACGAAAAATTAAAAATGATACATTTATTTAATTTATCAAGAGCACATACTCATTTATAAGTAAATGTATTATTTTTGTGATGTTTTGAGTGAGTGAACCTTAGCCATAATAGCTAAATTTGTCAGAAGTCACTCATGCTTAATAAAACTTTTTAATTCGATGATTAATAAAAAGTATAAATTATCCGATTTATTTATATTAAGTTAAGAATATAAAAAAAAATTAAATTACTTGCAAAAATTTTTTTAGGGTTTTTAAAAATCAAAATTTAAAAATTTATTTAAAGAAAAAAATCATTTAATAATAAACCACTTAAAAAATCTGAATTTTAAAAATCAACAAATTTGATAATTTTAAAACTGCTTGTTGAATTAAAAAAAAACTGCTTAAAAAGTGATGGATTCATACAATTTTAAAGGATTTAAAAAATACATTTTTGATTGACGTTATTTGACTTAAAAAAAAAGCTTAGAAAATTTATTTAAATACCAAATTTATAAAGTGGGTTAGAAAATTCGTTTGAGAAAAATAAATCATAGAAATGAACCAAAAATACGAATGACTTTCCGATAAAATTATATTCAATTTAACATGAAATGTTATCAACATCACTATTGCCGACTTTGTTATCATTTTGACAACATTTTATGTTATCATGTTTTCAAAAATTTTTTTAAAAATATTAGATAACAAAAATGTTATTGAACATGATATTTTACATTTTATGTTATCAACTATCCCTTAGATCTTTAAATGGTATAAATAACCAAAAAAATATTAAAAAAAACATTTCCGAATAAAACACAATCAAAGAGATACACTTCATCAAAATGAACAAAAAAACTCTATTTGTCCTATTATTGATTGCTTTTGTTTGTATTAATCAATTTGAAGCTAAATCTAGTGATTGTAATTGCTGATGGGCTAGAGGTGGTAAGAGTTGCGGTCACGATGACGGAAGCAAATGTTGGAAAGAGTGCTGTGGAAAGAAAAAAAGAAGCGTTTTAAATGAAAAAGATTCTGAACCTGAGCTAAATTTAATTAACCAATGAATTTTTAAATAGAATTGTAGAATCTTCTAAAAATGGCCATTTTTTTAAATATACAATTTTTAGATAATATAATTCAAATTAAAAGCTAATAAAATTTTTCTTTAAGATTAATTTTTTATAGTTAATTTAATTAAATTTGAAATCAGAAAAAAATATTCATTTACTAAAGATTAAAAAGTAAAATAAAAAAAAAATGGACGATGGGTTTTGACGCATAAATAAAAATGAAAAAGCATATAAAATTAAACGATAGCATAATGAATTAAAAGTTAAGAATAATTTTTTATTTTTTTCTCGCATATTTTTTTTATTAAAGCATAAAAAATCTTATTAAAGCATAAGAATATTTAATTTCAATCCATAAGTAATTCAAAAATAAAATATACTTTTTTATCTTATATTATTGTCACGCCAATAAATGGATGACAAAGCAAGGATTAATAAAGGACAGTTTTATTTCACTTGCCAGTAAGTAGAATATATATTATATATCTGCTTTGGAAGCTGGCTCGGACATTTATTTATATTAAAAATTTAAACAAATAAATAAAGTTTTAACAATCAAATTTTAATATTTAAAAGCGACATCTTTTTAAATATTATAAAGTTACTTTGTTTTCAAGATAATTGTCTTTGGGTATGACATCACCTTTGAACTAAATATTTATTTTTCTTGAAAATCAAGTATTACAAAACTAAAATAGAATAGAAATAAGTAAAAATATATAAAAATTTAAAAAAGGCTTTTTAGTTTTCTGTATGCTGCATTTATGAATTTCAGGCGTTCTCCATCATAATTTCCCTTGTCTGGATAGTTTTTCAAACTGAGTTTGACGTATTGGTTTCTAATTGTTGCTAATGAAAAATCTTCTTTTAATTCTAAGATCTCTGAGCAATTCTCCCCAGTTGTTAGTTTGATTTTTAACTTTGATCCGCATGATTTTCTTCGTTTTCTTTAGTCTGATTCGCTATATTCTTCGTGTTGCTCATTGTTTGCTTTCTCTTGATTTCCTTTTTCATCGTCTTTTTGTCTGTTTTCTTTTTCCCATTTTTCCCTTTTTCTTTTATCAAAATTGCTCTTCTTTGCTTGTAATTCAGATTTATGTAAATGTCCTGCTCTTGCTTAAATTTTTCTTTCTTCTTCTTTGATTTTTGCTTTAATAAATTCACTTAATTTTGAAGCTTCTTTTTGTTTTGTGTTCTTTCCCAAATTTCTTTGTTTAATTTCATTTTTCATCTCCTTTCGATTTGCGTATATATTTGGTGAAGGACTTCTTTATCTTTCGTAGTTCGTGAGTTTCGTAGTCATTCCATATTTTTTCATTAATTCTTTCTCTTTTTATATTTTCTTAAGTTTTGATTTTGAAATTGGCATTTTCGTAATTCTGTTGTAACTAAAATCTTCACATTAAATGTTGGATATATTTATACTCGTTTAATTCTAGGCCCAAGATTATAAGAATATTTGGCTTTACTAAATCCATTGTAGTATCGTTGCCAAATCTTACATGTTTTTTAACTCCGATTGACTGCAGTTAAATGCTTTTTGGCTCTTTAATTTGATACATACTTTTGGCGTGCTTCAATCTGTTTATATGTACTAATTAGGTTTTTCCTTTTTCTTGTTCTATCTCGGCGTTCCCATCATTGATAATTCTTTTAACTTTAAATGGTCCTACCCATTTGTTTCTATTGAGATTATGAGTTAGACCTTGCTTAATTGCTGGAGAATTTATTCTTACTAGATCGTTTTCCTTGAAATTGACCAAACTACGCTTTCCATCGTAATGTGTTTTTCGTTTAACATTTACCCTTTCGATCCTTAACTTTTTTCATGCAATATTCTTTTAAAATTTTTTGATTGGATAATTGCATGTTTATCTAATTCGATTGGTAGCCTGGCATCCCTACAATATAATAATTCAAACGGCGTTTTTCCGGTGGTTTCATTGTGACTGGTTCTGTATGCAAATAATGCTACATTGATGTATTCGTCTCAATAAGTATGATGATCATTACAATATGTGCTAAGGATTTGGCAAATAGTTTTATTAAAACGTTCAGTTTGTCCGTTTGTTTGAGGATGATTTGGTGTTGTAGCAAGTTTCTTTATTCTCATGTAGTTACAAATCTCTTGAACTAAATTCAAAATAAATTGTCTACCCTGATCTGATAACAATTTTTCCGGTGCCGAGTGCCTTGTAATTATTTCTTCGGCAAAAATTTTTGCTATTGCAGCTGCATCAATCTTTTTTATTGGAAAAGCTTCTTCCCATTTGAAAGGTTGGAAAGTGATTAAAAGGCTTCTATATTTTAGTTACATCAATGTCGTTTTGGGGTGTAAAATTTGAATTGCTCAGAACAGAACCTGTAAAACTAACTAACGATGAATGCAAAATAATGGTTATTACTTAAAAATGCAGAGAATCGCCTATGAATTGTGATGCTGAATATTGTACCTATTCTGCTAATCTAAAAGCAACATTTTCATGGTTAAATGAAAGAAAAAACGAAACATTTCTTGTTCTTTCTCTCCAAAATTAATAACAGCAAAAAATCAATTTGATCATTTATTCGGTTTAAAATGTCAAGCTAAAGATCTTTTTTGTTATCTTTATGATTCCATTATAATATGGGATAAAGCTGTTTATCATGAATGCCCACTATACAAAATCTATAGATTTTTCCATTTTACCACATAAAGATTATCGTTATCGATTATTTTATGCTTTTGAATTCTTTCAATTTCGGCACTCTCTACTGGAAGAGACGAATCCTCTTCCACCAATTTAATTTTATGTCTCAGATAAGAGTCCTTTAAAGTTTCGTTAAGAGCATTTTTAATAACATAATTACCACGTTTGGTGTGACCTGATACTTTATATGGTCCCTTGAACCTTGGTTCTAATTTATTAAGAAGTCCTTCGCATTTTAAGAATACAGTTTTTCCAATGTCAATTCGTTTCTTAACAATATTAGTAGAGTTATTCTGTGTTTTAATTTTGCGTTCTTGAAATGCTTTTAAATTTTTTAGCGCTAACGGACGTGTACTTTCAAATAGTTGTTTAATTTCTTTACTTCTTTCCAAGAAAGCATTTGAATCTTCTTTTTCAGTTGAATAATCATTAAATGGGATCATGTTCCTTCCGAACATTAGTTCAAAAGGTGTGTGACCCGTAGCCGAATGAACTTCGATTGGTATGCGATTAAAACAAATGGTAGGAACTTATGCCAGTTATTAATATTGGCTTCAGCATGTTTTCTTAAACAATTTGCTAAAGTCTGATTAAATCACTCTGTAATCCCATTAGTTCTTGGATTATAAGCTGACGTTGTGATACGTTTAAAACCTAAATTTGTTTTTAAACTTTCTAAAACATTGTTACAAAATTCCCTTCCTTGGTCGGATAAAAGTTCCTCAAATGGACCAAACATACTTATATATTTAGTTAATATAGAAGCTACTTCATTAGCCGATTTTGATCGTATTGGTTTAGCAAACGAAAATCATGTTATAAATTCAATTATTACTAATATACCATTGAAGCCTTCATCAGTTTCAGGGAGACCAAGAATAAGGTCTATCAAAACACGTTTAAAAATTTTGCTAATGCAACTTGTTTGTGCAGGATGGTAATTTACAATTTCTTTGTTATTTCGTTTGCAGACAGTGCACTTTTTTACAAATTTTTTTATATCATCAAATATATTTTTCCAATAAAATGTGTCTTTCAGTCTCTGATAAATGGATTCAGTTTGAAAGTGTCCAAAATTGTGTGCCTTTTCAATAATTTCTGCCCGCAAGTCTGGCTAAGGTACTTCTAAATATTTTCCAGTTTTATGGAATAAAAGTTTATAGTTTTCAAAACGATAATTTTTTGCCAAATTTTGAATATTTGTTGCTAATTTTTTTGAAATACCTGGTACAAGTTTTCCAAATTGGATGAAGTGGATTAAGTTGGGATTTTCCCACACGTCTAATATAATTTTATCATTTAAAACTTGTGTTGTTGTCATACAAATCACAAAGTCAATTACAGGTCTACTGATTGCATCAACATTTCCATGTTCAGAGCCTTTTATAAACGACGTTAAAGTCGTACTCCTGAAGAAATATTGAGCATCAGGTTAATTTTCCTGTCATTTTTTTAATGTTCTTAAGCCATACAAGCGCTGAGTGGTCTGTTATAACTGAAAATTTTATTCCATACAGGTACTTTCTGAATTGTGTTATACCATAGATAACAGCTAAGCATTCTTTTTCTGAAATACCGTATTTTATTTCTGTAATCCATATAAACTTCAACGAAAGGAAGGTCGCCTAGGGTCATCTGCATAATCCTACAGAAGTCTGTTGGGGCATTCTTTAAGCCAAAAGGTAGTCTTAAAAATTCAAAATGACAATCTTGAGTGGAAAAAGCAGTTTTATGAATTGAACTTTCATCCATTTTACTTGTCAGTAGCCTGACTTTAAATCAAGTGCAGTGAACCAATTCGAGTCCCTCTTTCTATCAATTACATCTGTAATATTTGGAAGTGGCCATCTTTCTGTTAAAGTATTTTCGTTTAACTTTCTATAATCTATACAAATTCGTTTATTTCCATCTTTTTTTGGAACAACAATTACAGGGGAAGACCAAGCCGATTTAGATGTTCGAATGATTCCTGCTTTTATCATCTTACTGATTTCGGTTCTTAAAAATTGGCGATCGTTTTCTGACATTCTATATGGTCGTTTATAAATAGGAGCTACATTTTCATCAATCAACCTAAATGCCTGTTTATCCGCCTCACAGCTCCCTAATTCTTCTATAGAATTAGCAAATAAACATTTTGCTTCGGTTAGAATTTTATCAAAAGCTTTTTGCTGTTTGAATGACAAAGGACTAAAAGGGTTAATCTTGTATGAATTGTTTTCCCAAAAATTTCAATTGGTTTCGTTTTGCCAGAAGCATGAGTAATTATGCCTGTTGCAGTCTTTATTATGTTTTCACATGCTAAAATATTTATATTATATTGAACTGCTGTAATATGGTTCATAATAGAATGGGTAGCCCCGCAATCTATTCCTATTTTCATTAATTTACCTCCTACATAACCTGTAGTTGATGGTATACAATTAATATTTTTCGAGAGAGAAGAAACAATATAAATTGTTATGTCTAGCAAATCCTACTTTCCTTTAAGTTAGAATGACGCTTATCTCTTTTCACTATATAAGCTGTTACATTAAAATAATTTGAATAAAAATTGGTTTACTAAAGTAAATCTTTTAATTATAAATTCCTAATTTTTACATTGGCGCCCGATAAAAAATAAAAGATACCTCTAAGCTCTACGTATAGCACGCAATTTTCAAGAGTGGCACGTTTTTGGCTAATCAGTATGTGGGTTATGAATGGTATCTTGTACCATGCCCAGGATAACGCAATTAATAGGAAATTATTGCACATGGTCGACGACGTTGATACCGATATCCCATTTAATCCGACCCAAGAAGATGCGTGGAGCCTACAGTTTTTCATTGAAGTTAGTGACTATTACAGTCAACTCGACACACTGTCCTGGCCCGTATTCGTATGGACTCTGTTCATTTGGCTAGATACGATGTCAACGGCGGCAAGAATTTTGGGATTTATGGTTACATGTAAACCTGCACGTAGACTGGCAAAGTTTATGATCTGGTGTATTGAAGAATTGATACAAATGATGATAAAACCGATTAAGTCAAGCGATTGGTATCAAAAAAAACACATAATTCCACCTCGTTTCCACTCGGGCGAAAACATTTTTGGCTGGGTCAACACGTTTGAACGCCACACGCCAGATTTAAGTGAATCAAGTAAGAAAACCCTTATGTTGAAACTGCTTCATGGAGATTGTTTGGAACAACTGGAACACTTGCTGCTAAGAGACAAGCCTAACGCAAGCTACTCAGAAATAAAAAAATCGTTGCTGAGGATTTTCAGTCGCCAGGAGACTAACCTTGACCCTATGCATGCGCTAGTAAACCGAGCGCAAGGACCAGAGGAAAATTTGTTCCTGTACGTAAGCATATTGAAGAAGTTAACTGTGACGCATTCGACGTGGAAAATATTAGAAGGGAGGACTTAATAAAGGATCGTTTTATTCGCGGCATCAAAGACAAGCGAATTAATGAAAAGCTGTGCAACCAGTTTAACCTCAGCTTGGGTGAATTAATTGAATTGGCGAGCAAATGGGAGAGCAAGTACAAGAAAGCCGATTCAATCTTGCCGGAAACAAATTTTAAAATTTTTAGCAAATTGGAATTAGAGCCAAATAACGAACCACAAAAAACAGCTAGAAGAGTTCGGTTTTTCTCAAGCGAATTGGCGGGCACCCCGGTTAGTGATCAGAATTACAACGACCAACCCCGTATTAGTATCGCCGAAGATAAGGTTGGTCCCTTCCTACAATTGTTTCAGATGACCAAATTCCCCGTTCAGTCAACACAGTTGAGAAAACCAAAGCCAATTCGCGGCTTGTGTAAATTAGAGGACAAAGTTGTTGTGTTCGACTTAGACACCGGTGCCGAGATTTCGGCAATTAGCAAAACAGTTTATGAATCACTAAGCCCGCAACCTAAATTGCTTAAGAATTATCTAGTAGTTTTATCAGCTGGGGGTAAAATGGACAATGTACTTGGTTTAGTCCGAGTTAAGGAACAATTCGGAACTGAGCAATTCTCGTCCTATCTCTTGGTGGTTGAGGATTTGCCAGTAGATTGTCTTCTAGGTCGAGACTTGTTGCCTTTTTCGATAATACTTAGAACATTGTCACGCGAGATACAGCGCTCCATCAAAAAGGCATCTAAGCATTTGGTGTCACAAAATCTAGAGCGTGAAGATAATTGGATTCAAGAAAAGAAAACCTTTTTGTCGCGCAGTCTAAAACCATGTAAGCCTCGGAACAATGTGCTAGGAAAAAATTATATTGCGGACTCGAAACGACACATTTTTTCAAACCAGGTTAATTCAATACACGACGAGATTGGGTACATTGAGCAAACTCGGGACACTATTAAGACCAAATTATCAACCATCGCCGCCGCCACCCTCACAGAGCTTGGCTGTAAGGAGGCAAGTCTTATCAACCACGTCATACAGTTGATTGACCCCGCAATAACTCCAATACGCAACAAAGTTCGGCGTGTCCCATACAGTAAACGGGTCGAATTCAAGAAATTACTTGACGAGATGCTCCGAGCAGATTTAATTCAAAAAAGCGATAGCCCTTGGAGTTCGCCCGTACTACTAGTTGCTAAACCGGATGGAACGATTCGATTTACCGTAGATTACAGCAAATTAAATTCGTTGACCGTAAAAGATGCCCATCCATTACCAAATCCAGAAGACTTGTTTGCGCAACTCGCTATTTCTCGTTGGTATACAAAATTAGATTTTTTAACAGGGTACTACCAAATTAGACTTGAATCCGCATCTCGCAAACTCACCGCTTTCTCATGCGAGTGGGGCCTGTTTGAATATACTGTGATGCCAATGGGGCTGTCAAACGCACCCGCAACGTTTCAACGCACAATGAACGAAGTGTTTAAAGAGTGTATTAACGACGGCTATGTATTAGTATTTTTAGATGACATCTTGATACACTCGCTGACTCTAGCTGATCATCTAGCACACGTAGATCAAGTGATAGAAAAATTACGGGCCCATCACTTTAAGGTAAAACCGAAAAAGTGTGACTTAGTAAAGCAAGAAGTCAAATTTCTCGGCCACATTCTTTTATTTGGTCGGATAAAGCTCGATCCAGACAAAATTGAAGCTTTGATGAGATACGAACGGCCTCAAAACTTAACTCAAGTTCAATAATTCATTCTCATTATTATCGCAAATTTATAAAAAACTTCGCGCAAATCGCGGATCCGCTTTACTTTCTAACCAGCAAAGAAGGCTGTGAGAGGGATGGAAAGGTAAAATGGAATGAAAATTGCGAACTAGCATATAAGACACTTCATTCAATTCTAACATCCGACTCTTTCCTTATTCTACCATATCTTAATAAACAATTCCGGCTGGACACAGACGCGTGTAATTCAGGAGTAGGTGCAGTTCTGTCTCAAGATCAAAATGGAGAATTTAAAACCGTAGTTTACTTCAGTAAGGGCTTGAATAAAGCGCAAAAAAATTACAGCACAACTGAAAAAGAACTATTGGCAATAGTGTTGGCTGCAGAACACTTTCACCAGTATTTGTATGGCCGTCGAGTTGAAGTGTATGCAGACCACCAACCACTTTCGTGGTTATTGCAGAGCAAAAAACCTAATGCCAGACTTGCGCGTTGGTTGATCCGTTTGAGTAACTACGACTTCAAAATTGTGTATCGGTGTGGAAAGAAACATACCAACGCCGATGCACTATCTCGTTGGCCACTGGAAGAAACATCAAACACAGACGATGAAAATGATGGCGAACCGCTCGTGATAAATCAGCTCCATCTACACATAATCCGTAACCAACAAGACGCTTACGAAATACCAAGTTTTCAACAAATAGCTCAACAAGAGGATCCGGATCTCAAATGGCTAATAGAAAAAAAAAACGCCAAAATTCAGCTGAGCGCTATAAATCAGAAAGAGTTAACAGCAGGCCAAAAGCGGTTTATCAAATTTTATAATCAATTTGTGGTCTTGGATAACAAATTGTATTTTCTCAAAGAGGGGGAAGAGCCAGTGACCATTCAACTTGTCTTACCCACTAATAAGGTGAGTGAAATTATTGATTTAGTTCATTCAAATGTGTTAAGTGGACATCTGGGAGTTAAAAGAACAAAAGAAAAAATTTTTAAAAGATTTTTTAGACCCAAACTTGGAAAAGCAATTGAACAATTCGTTAAATCCTGTAAAATTTGTCAGCTTGCAAAAAGTCCAACCAAGTTACCAAAGGCCTCTTTGCGGCCAATACGTTGTAGCTACCCCTTGCAGCTTCTAACAATGGACATAGTTGGTCCACTCCCTATTACCTCGAATGGGAACAAGTACATTTTAGTCATTTGTTGCCATTTTTCCAAATTTGTGGTTCTTTTTTCCATGGCCGATCAACAAGCAGAAACAGTTGCAAATTGTCTTTTTGAGTTCATACTTGTTTTTGGACTTTTCACCAACATCCTGACAGATCAGGGTACCAATTTCCAGTCGGAGATGATGAAAAAGCTTTACGAACTCTTAGACATTTATCAACTACGCACCAGTGCATACCATCCGCAGTGTAATGGTTTGACTGAGAGGTTTAATCGAACCCTGAAGACCATGATTTCATGTTTTGCAAATGAAAACCAAAATAACTGGAACATAATTTTAAAAAAGTTAGCATTCGCCTACAACAGCTCGGTGCATTCAACTACAAATCACACAACATATGAGTTAATGTTTGGCCGAAACCCAAAGCTCCAGGTAGATTTAGTATTCCAAAATGCAAGTCCAATCAGCGAACTTTCAGACGGAAAAGAGAAGGTGGGCCAAGAGGTTGAGCAGGATGTATTAGTAGCTTCAAATCCTGATCAACCGATGGCTGACAGATATTTGAGTCAGCTTAAAGACCACCTTGAAGAAGTTTTTCGTCAAGTCGAGAAGAACCAAGAAATTAAACTCGAAAAAACTAAATGGTTGTATAATAGGAATATAAAGCCCAGCTCGTACAAAGAGGGTGACCTTGTTTTAAAAAATGTGGTAACAATTAAGCCTGGATTATCCAAAAAATTGGCCCTTAAGTGGGAGGGACCTTTTATGATCATAAAAAAAATTAATGAGCAAAACTACCAGGTAAGACTTGCCAAAAATCCAAAGGCTAGAACCCGAGTGGTACATCATAATAGGCTCAAGATGTTCTTTGGAGATTTAGAACACTACCTAGTAGGTCAAGAGAAAGAACTAAACATTACTAACCAGCCTGAACAAAACCAAATGGTTCTAGCACAACCCCGAAAAAGGGGAAGAAAACCGAAGGCACATTATCCACCAAAAGTATGTGTACGGACTCCGTCAATCCCAACTCTGCTGCCGACAAAGAATATTACAGATTTAGGTGCTAGAGTACGTAAACCTGTCGACCGGTTAACTTACTATAAATAAATATAAAAAAAAAAAATTTCTTATTAATTGTTAAGTTAGAACAGTTTTTTTTACATTGTAAATTTTAATAATTTCGCATTAATTAATTCAAACTCAATTCGAATTTTTTCAAATTAAAAAATTTTTTTTTTAATTGTTTTATTTATTTCAATCTACAACTCTGTTGGAAAAGAAAAATTTTTTCAAATGGCATCAGCAAGTTATCACCGTCAAAACCCTTGGAACGGGATTAGTCGTGGCAGAGGAAGAACAGCGGTACCACCGCAGAAAAACACTGGAGGCAGCGCAGTCCTGATGCAAAAACAATTAACAAAAGAAGATCAGCCAAAAGATTCAGTGCCCCGTATTTGTACCGATGCTCAAGGCCTGGATCAGTTGGCTGATAGAATTGATTGGGAGATGGAGGTGCAAAATTTGTGTCCGCTTGCAGAAGAGCATGAGTCAAACATTTTAGACCTATCAGCCATCGATCCGAATAAACTCCAATTTGATAAATCGGTCACCAACAGCAATGTTCACGACATCTTTATCAAATCGATTCCCACGGTGGACGACTGCGAGCTACGCTTCCGTCGAGCTCTTCGCCATCACGCCTTCAAATTTGGACTCGGGGACATCACATGGGCGAAGATTATGTCGCAGCCAAGGTCTAAAAGCACCACCAACGCCTTCGTGCGCTTTGCGCAAGTTGCCTTGCATCCTCAAATCGTCCAATCTTTAGCGGAGCCTCATGGAATGGGAAGGAAATTATCGCCCGAATTAATCCTAGACGCACCAAACTCTCACATTTTCCAAACAAATCGGGAAATCAAGAGAGTCAATCAGAAGTGAGACAAATCGAACTTAGACTTCGCAAGGAAGAACTGGACAAAATTGAAGCTGGCCTGGATAAACGAGAGGCCGCGCTGCGTAAGCTACCATCTCTGGAACAACAAGAGTACTTACGTGCGTTAGAAAGCGAAAATAGGACGCTCAAGTTAATGAACGAAAGCCTGCACAATATGAAGATTGAGGCTTAGGGTGAATGGGACTACCTCAAGTGTGTGCGTACACAATTCCAGGTTAAACTCACTAGTCAATTGGTGAGAGAAAAAGAACTCAACGTGAGAAAAAGGGCAGTGAGAATACGCGAAGCACAACTCGAGTACAACGAGAAGAGATTTTCAGAGCGTTTGGCCGATGAAGTTGATACACGCGTTAAAGCCAGACTGTCCAACCTTCATGAACCGCCTCCGCCGTCGGTGGCCCCCGTATTTGTATCCCTTCGCCCAGAGCCACTGGCAGGTGGTGAAAAAAAGGAACGGGAGATATGGGAACCTTCGTCACAACCAAGCTGGGACAGGTATCTGGATGAAAAAAGTAAAACAAAATTTAAGATTTTAGCCCTTGCTGCAGCTAACCGCAAGTCCAGATTCCGCCCAGAAGATTCGGCAGTGTTAGAACTGATGGCTATGGAATTTGGTCTGTACGCTAGACCTCTAATTTATTTAAGCAAAAAGGAGCTAATGCGAACCGCCTGTAGCCACTTATTTTGCGCGGACTGCATATTCAGGTCGACCGTGGAAATTCCAGAATGCCCAACTTGTGAAGCGCCGATCGAGTATGAGGAAATTGAACAAATATTATACTCAACCGAAACAGAATAAGTTTTGCTTTTGTTGTATTATTATTTTTTTTTTTTGTTTTTTGTTTGTTTTTGTTAATTAATGTTTAAAAATTTTCCCAGAATGTGGGGCCATTCTTTTCCGGGATGGGGGCATATGTTATGCCTAGCAAATCCTACTTTCCTTTAAGTTAGAATGACGCTTATCTCTTTTCACTATATAAGCTGTTACATTAAAATAATTTGAATAAAAATTGTTTACTAAAGTTAATCTTTTAATTATAAATTCCTAATTTTTACAAAATCTTTTCTTCCCAATAAGAAGCAGTTTCTAAAGAATTTATCTTTTTTAATATTACCCTGCACTTATTAGCATAATGTCCTTTCTTTTTACATCTAAGACATCTAATATCATGTGATTTATTGTTTCTTTGATTTAGATACTTATAAGATACAGTTTTTTGTTTTTGCAAATCTTTGAAACTATCTCTTTAATATGAAAAATTATTGTTTTTCTTTTTTACATTAGTTTTAACAAAAATAACTTTAGATATGCAGCTAGCCGCTGATTCTAATTGAAATACAAGTGTGATAGCCTCCGACAGCTTAACGATTTTTCTACAAATAATTTCTCTTTTTGTATTTTCTTTTAAACCTTCTCTAAAGTAAAACATTTTTTCTTCCTTAGCCATAAAGCCTAACTTATTGGTTAAAGTCAAAATCTGTATACAAAATGTTCAACATTTAATTCCTTATAATTTAAATTAGATAGTTCGCTTCTTATGTTCTCTATCGACGTTTCTAAAGGTATCTTTGAGCTCTTTTTCAAATTCAAGCCAATACTTTTTGACTCAATATGTGTTTTTAATATTAGCAATGGTAACTCAGCCACAAAATTAACGACTGCATTCAGTCGATCTTCATCAGGAATTTTTGCTGCTATTAAACCTTGCTTGATAATAAAAAGCCAATCTTCTATATCATCTTTACTTTACTATTACTTTGGTGTACTTACATGAAGATGTTTTGGTTTATTTTCCATATTTTGGTTGAGCAAAAATTTATATATTGCATCGTTCGACAAAGGAAAAATTTGTCCGCTCATCTCGACCGGTTGATTTATTGAATTTCGTTTATTATTTATCATGTTATTATAATCATTTGAAACAAAGTCAGACATTTTAGGTGTCTTTTGCCGATCATAATCATGAATAACCGAATTTGCTTGGTGATTTTTTGGATTCCAATTTTTAATTATATCTTTTCCATAGCAATAAGATTCAGGTGTTTTTTGTGCATCATCGTCACTGATAAGTATTGATTTAGGCGTTTTTTCGTTATGATCCATATTATAAAACATTTTGTTTAAATTATTCGATTTCGAAGTATCCTTTATTGAAACATCGTTTTGCGAGCGATTATTTATAGTTGAATAAACTAACTTGTAATAGTCTTTATTCATTATTAGGAATTTTTCTTCTTGTTGGCTGTTGCTACTAGTTGAGATGTTAAGAAGATCCTCGTTGAATTGTACATTTTTTTTCTTATCAGAATCTTGTAAGTAAAAATATTTACTCTCGTTATGATTTAACTGTGTCTTTAGTTCTGATATTATTTTATCTTTCTCAAAATTATCCTTTAGATTTTCATTTCTTAATAATAATTCTTCATTAGTCAGACGAAGTCTGTCAATTTCTGAAGATACATCATCAGCGTCCAGTTTTATTTGTTTTATTTTGTTAACTTTGCTTTCAAAATTACTAATGCATTCGTTGCACTTTGATTTCCTTGTATCAGTGGAATCATTGCTTTCCGCAATATCCTTTAATTCTGCTACAGTAGCCCTGTAAGCAGCCACTACCTTATCCAGGGAGTAAGCTAAGGATTTAGCCTTGCCAATATTAAGAGCTTTTATTTTTTTCCACTTTTTTGAATCGATATCCTCGATTATAGAGCCTATTTCACTCATTGCACAATTAATAATTAGTACTAATATAAAATTATCTCGCGGAACAATCTGCTTTTGTCTATTATCTATCTGTTTATATCGGTCTTTATCGCTGCTACCATATATGTTAGTCTAGGGAATTTGGCCTGAATACCTTCGATTAACTTCAGAGGAGATAGAGAGAAGACAAAGAACAAAATCGTGTTGAATAAACGTTTATTATTAATTTAAAGTAAATAGGAAAAATACAAGTTAAAAAGCTCTCCTTTTTAAGAATTAAAACTTCTATTTATATTCAGTAGTTGTAACTTAAAAAGGTCATTAATCATAAAGAATCTAAATAAAGATAGGTTGTGAATTAAATCGGTCATAAAGATTTATGTCATATGATAAATGATTCATAAAAACATAAAGATAAAATCTAGATAAGTTGTGAAAATTGAAAAGGTTAATTTAAATAGTTGAAACCGTTATTTTCAAACCGTAACAAGTCGAATAATTTTACTATTTAAATTCCAAATTGTGATGCTTTAGTAGGTATTTTTTAAATTGACAAGAGCTAATATTGATCCAGAAGTACTCCCTTTACAAAAAGAATCTATTGGATTTAAACTAAATTTTTTTAAAAATTTGGCAGATTAAAATTATAAGTTTGGTTTTAATTTTACTTTTGACCAATTGAACAGTCTAAAAAAGTATTTAAGTTTAGAGCCTTTTTAAATTATAGAATGTGATAAAAATATCGGTTTTTGTTTAATATCTAATAATATTTATGAAACTTTAGCATAAGAACATCTGAATTATAAAAATTTTTACTTTAAAATGAATATTGATCCTAAATTAGAGACTATTAGTTATGTTTATTCTATTGTAAGAGAATTTGCTTTAAGAAAAAATATTTCCAACTCATTATTGAAGAAACTGATTGTTGATAAAGGATTTTTGGTAATTTTAGAATTTTACCTAACCTTCATATAGCTAAACTCGACATTAGACATATTATTAATTATAAATTTAGTTTTATATCAAATTTTTGCATTCTAATTGACATTTTACTGCAACCTCATGTTAAAAAGATTCACAAAATCTTTTTCAGGAATTGGAAAAAACTACATTTAATAGAGGCAGTGCTTTATTCTCGTGAGATTTTGAGTCTCTACATACAAATATTGATTTAGCTTTATCTCTACGAATTATCACTGATTTTATGAAGGAAAAGTTGGATATTCAAGGTTTTAACGAAATTCTAAAAAAGTTCTATTCAATAGTTATTTTAAATTTGAGAAAAATGACCATTAGAGAATTTTCCGGACATTTTTGAGAAACGAAGTAATGAAAACCAGTATTGGATTAACATTGTGTTTGAATTATTATTGGATATAAAATTAATCAATTTGATTACACCAAACAAACCTCCATTGTTAATCTCTTATTATGTGACCTTAATTCATAATTTTTTATATCAACCAATAGTTTTTTTTATTCCTCTAATGTAAACATGACACATTACATATAATTATAATAAATTGACTTTTTTTTTATATCCGGAATTACATGTAAAAATTCTCATATGCTATTTTAAACAGATTAAAGGTATTGTCATGGGGACCAAGTGTGGACAGGCTATTGCAAATGAAGTTGTATATTATTTTACAAAAGATTCATTGATGATATTTTTTTAGTTGTTAATAAAAAAGTATCTAAGATTTAAGCCATAATTGAAACAATAAAATAAGTAAATTATTTAAATTTTTTTTTTGAATAAATAAAGTTAAATTGATTAAAAATAATTGATTAATAGTTTGCATTATCCTTGTATCGGTTTAGGAAGTCCATATCTTTTTTTCTGTTTTCCTCTTCTCTGATTTTTTAAATTAAACACAATCGAGCTGCATCGCGATCTAACCTGCTGCTTGCTAATGCTTTTTTCTTGCCAAAAACGACAAGCTTCGTTTTTTAAGTTGAGTTCACTAATCGATTTCTCGACACGTTCGCATTCTTCTTTTTTTGCATCGTGCAAGCTTTGCAATGCTTCATTGTTTTGTATTGAATCAAAATAATGAAACGACGTGTCGCTATAGTCATCTGAGTTAATTCTCATATGATTGTTGCTAAAGGATTATTTCTAGAGTGGTAAACGTTGGTTCTGATGTTGCAGTTTCTGTCGCAAAAGGCGTGAGAAGTTGAATGAATAAATTTTTGCCTCGACAACTAATTCATCGCTGTCATTGTCGTCGAAAAAGGCTGTAAGGTCAGTTCTTTCGTTTCCATATTCAACTGGATATTCCTCCTAAAATACAATAAACTTGTTGAAAAGCATATCTAGATTATTCACGTCTCTAAATTATTTAGATTTAAAAAGGCTATTCCTAAGTGGTCAAATTTGCAAATCAAGAAGATAACAAAGGAAAAATTTAAGCTTTTTTCAAAACTTAGGGCGGCTTCTAAGAGTGCAGTTATTATTCTGAAATCCGCCTACAAAAAAAAGTTGCTATGAAGTTAAAAAATTAATAGCAGAAACAGTGTTTAGTGCAGTTTTTTTGAAATTAGATAAATTTTTATCAAACATAAAAAAAGTTTTTACTTTATTTTTTGTATTATTATTTTCCCTTCTTTTGTATGGTAATAAACTTGAACGATTTATTTCATCAACTTGTCTAGCAATAACGCTTATTTTATTGTAACAATATCCTCCTTTTAACAAATGTATCAATAAGTTACGAGAATTTGATAAATGGTCGATGATCGAAGAACAAATTCTTCGAATACCTATAAATAATGATGTTGGATTATTGTCAAAGATATGTCTTTCATTTTCATTTGTGTTAGTAGCAACATGTTGTTAACATCTACCTTTTCTTCTTCAAAACAATCGAGAACCTCTTTAATAATCGATATTTTGCTTAGGTCTTCCTTTTTAATATCATTTTTTTCAAATTCTCCTTAGATAGCAGATGTAAGATTATTGGGCAGAAGTCTTTTAAAAAATGCTAATTTTTCTTTCAGTAGTTTGATTTCCATCTTTTCTAACCGAAGTGCATTTTAATTCCTCGTTCGTGAGGATTTTTTCAAATTTAACATATTTTTTAACATTTCTCTGTTGTTTGTAATTTCCTTATTTGCTCTCGACTTAAGGCACAATTTTAAAATCCATATGTAAGCATTGGTTTAACAAAAACTTTATAGAGATATGTTTTAATTTTATTTTCAAAGAAATTATTGTCTATTTGGAAATTTCTTTGACAAGAAAACGATCTAAAAGCTGTACTTATTTTAGATTCAATTTGATCATGTTGTTGTTTTTTCTTTTCAGATTCACTCCAAGATCCAAGAATCCAAAAATCCAAGATATCTAATTTTTTCAAATCATTTTATTTCTTGATTATACATTCTCGGGATTTCTTCAGTATCTTTCAATTTACCGCCAAACACAAAATATTGAGTTTTTTCAGGATTAAATTTTATTTCTAGTTGAATTCCATATTTTTCACAAATATTGATTGCTTCTTGTAGCTCCTTACACTTTGAGTTAGAAGTAAGATATCATCAGCATACATTACAACTCCAGTAAATGCTGATGTATTTTTGTACCTAATTTTTTCCACACTAATTCTTTATTTAGGTCTTCTGTATAAATAGAAAATAATTTTGGAGATAATGGACCGCCTTGCTTTACACCAATACTTGTTTTGAATAATTTACTTATTTCATTTTCTATCAAAACAAGTGCCATTGAGGTCTGATAGTATTTTCTTAAACATCTCCAGATTTGGTGTTGAACTTTCTCCTTTAGCTTTTTGAATAATATTTCTCTGTTAATTTTGTCAAATGCTTTGCTCGCATCAATAGCACATCCATAAACTTTTCTATTTTTCTTATTGTAATAGCTTATTGTCTCTATTACCGCAAAGATAGCATAAGAGCACGAGCTATTTTTCTTAAATCCAAGTTGTCTTTCAGGATCATCGTGAGATTTCATGATTTCATTTAGCATTATTTTCTCGAAAAAATTGGAAACAACGTCTGATAAGTCATATGTTGTTCAAATCTTCACAAGATTTCGTCTCATCTTTGATTACCGGAATTATTTTTCCTATGTTAAAAATCTTTGGAATTTGTCCGAATTGCATTATTTTCTCTTTTATTAGCTTGAATATCGTAATCAAACTGTCACTCATTCCATATTTGTACATTTCATTACTAATATCACTAAAACCAATGCCTTTGCCATTTTTTAAGCTTTTTAGTATTTTTTTTATTTCCCCTTCAGACATTTCATAGGGCTGTCGATAATCTTTAATTTTATCTTCATATTCAAGGACCTCAAGTTTTAACTCTTTGAGATACCCTTGTTGTTTTTCTGTTTCTTTGATTATTTTCTCATTAAAAAGGTTTTTGAATGTTGTTTCGAGAATTTCACCTGATCATAGTGAGTGAATCGTCCGAATTTTAAAAATTTACATAAAATTTGATTGGTTGGAAAAAATGAAAAATATTGCAATTTAGGATTGTAAGATTGAATAAATTATTATAATTTTATTTATATCCAATAAAAAAAAAGTATTAAGAAAATAAAAATCCGGACGATTTACATTGAATTCACTCAAGATGTTTTTCTTCTTTTTAGGACGTTTTTTCACAGTCCTCCAAAATTTATCACTTTCTTTGTAACATAAGTTCAACATCCAAGCTTTCTTTTCATCTTTAAGTTTTATTCTTTTTCTTTGCTCATTTCTAAAACGTCTTTTGTAAATTTTATAGTGAAGGTTTAAATTCTGATCTTTGAAGTAACTTTTTTTATAGACTTTCAAAAAGTATTTCATTTTGACATGAAGTTCTTCCATCTCTTTGTCCCACTAAATTTTTTTTTTTTATCTTGGTCTTCAGCCCCAATTTTTTTTTGTATTTCACTTAAACTTGCGGTCATCTCACTGTGTACAGTATTCAGAATTTTCGTTAGTTGAAATTCCGAGTTTGTTTCGTTTAGCAATTTTAGCTCATCAATCATTTTCAGTTTTAATAGTCTATTATCTAGGCAGGTTTGGTATTCAATTTGAGTATTAGCATTATTCCATTTTATTTTTGGTATTTTACATTTTGGATATTCTTTTTCTAATATGTTACTAAATGATAAATCATATTCAGTGCAATTTATATGAGTCAGATCTTATACTTTTGATAACTGTTTAATAAAAGACGTATTCTCTCTATCAAATATCTTGTAATCTTTTCTTAAAAATCAAATACGTTTTTACATAATTGGTTATTGAAAATTTGTTTGACAAAGAATATTTTATGCTTTCAAGTAATTTGTCTAATTTACTCCAATTTTAGTGCTTTGTTCAAAGGTTTTATTTATGTAATTTTACTGAGTCCAATAAATCGTTTTATTAAAATATTTTGCCGTATATCTAATTCCTTTAAACTTTTTTCATTAATTAATATATTATTAAAATGCAATCTAAATATTGATTGAGAGAACTGTTTGTATAAGAAAGCTATAGTTTCTGGCTTCATTTGCTTTGGTTTGCATCCAACACTTTTTAAAGAGTAGAAAAATTTTTTAAATTTTTTCATTTTATTTTCTACGAAATCATTTATTGATTTTTGATTTCCAATAGGTAGGACTAGATAAATCAAACTTTTTACTTTAGGAATTGCAGAACCATTTAATTTAAAATCTGTTTTAAAACCAGTCCTTTTTTTACGAATAATATTAATGCCGATTTCGAGGAATTAAATTCGATTTTCGAATCTTTTGCATATTCTTCACAAGTTCTTAGCAAAATTTTGATGTGTTTTTCCGATGGCGATAGTTAGACTATATCATTGCAGTAGGCAAGAATGAACAAGTTTATATCACCAATCTTTGAACCAACTTTCAAATCATTGAGATAACATTTGATCGATGAAAAAAAGTATGGAGATAATATTCCTCCTTGTTTGAATCCATCTGTTATTGGAAAAGGATTACTTTTTTCTTCATCAACTTTAATTATCACTTTAGAAATTTCATAATATCTGTTTAATACTCTCCACAAATAATTATTCATTTTTCGGATTAGTTTGTAGAAAAGCCCAGCACGCCAAAGTTTATCAAATGTTTACTAGCATCAAGACTTATAAGATTTAAACGAGATCCTCCTTGGACATATAATAATTGACTACTTCGTTTGCAAAAAAATAGCAATGTTTACATGAGCTCTTTTTTTGTAATCAAATTGATTGCTTTGAATGCTTTCAAAGCATATGAAAATTTTTGTATGGAAATCGACGCATAAGGCTTTTTTTAATTTATTATAATTTATTCAAACATGCAAACATTCATTCAGGTTAATGTCAAATAAAATTGACAAAGGCGATTCTAAACACAAATCAATTAAGAAAATTATAAATAAATTGTCGAAATCTTTTAAGCCGGATCTAATCCAAGGTGTTATTTTGTGGGAGATGGTTAAGATTGTCAGAATCAAAAATGTCAGGGTAAAATTGTCAGAAAAAAAAAGTCAGAATGTAAAAAAAACAAAATTGTCAGAAATAAAAATGTCAAACCAATCCTGATTTTTGCTTTTACTTTTTTCTTATTGGAAGATAAAATGTTTTTTTTAATATACTTATTTCTGATTCTAATATTAATTAAATTAAATTGAATCCTAATTTATAAAAGTTAATGAACATCAATAATAAAATTTTTTATTGAAGTTATATTAAAATAGGTAATGAAGATGAATATAAAAAGAAGAATATCTAAGTGTTTTAGTTAACTATTAGATTTAATTAATATTAATGACCTAATTGAATTCCTATAAAAAGTCATGATAACTCAATTGTTATTAAAAAAAGTAACCAAATCTGAAAATGGAAGCAGAAATAATAAAACTTGACCATGAAGGCAAATAAATCATTTTAAATTACCATCGTTACCAAAAAAAAGAAATTAAATCAGATTCGGACAGATGTGTCAACCGAAAATGTGGTGCCTCATTTAATCACAAAAACATGAAAAGAAACAAAATTGAGCACTATCATTCACAGATGTCCCAATGTTAAGTTGATTGTTTAGTTCAGTTAAAAAATTTAATGCAACTCGTCTCAGTATACCATGACATTCGACTTGAGGAGGCGCACAACAGACATTATCAGCTTTTGACGGAAAAGTATTCACACAAAGAAATTCCTGAATTTTGGAAGCCATTTACAGGAATAAAGTGTAGTTTAAGATACCAAAGGATCAAAACAAAACCTAAAAATCCTAAAAGTGTACATGACATTCAAATCAATAATGTTTATGCTACAATTAATGATGAGCCTATTCTTCAATTTGATAATGAAGATAATGAAAATCGTATTTTGATATTCATTTCACCATTAGGTATGAAAATTTTAGGAAGCGCTACAAGATGGCATATTGACGGTACCTTCAAGACTTGTCCGACTCATTTCCATCAGATATTGTCAATTCATTGTCTTTATCAAATTTCCAGCAGCTTACATTCTGCTCCAAAACAAAGAGCGAGAAACTTATATTAAAAATTTTACAAACGTAAAGGAAATTTTAGTGAGCAATAATTGTACGCTTAACGTACATGAAACACTCACGGATTTTGAGTTAGCCCTGATTCAGGCAATAAGCATCACTTTTGAAAATGCCAAAATTTATGGCTGCTAGTATCATTTTAACCAAGCTTTAATAAGGTATCTTTTCGAAAAATGTAATAAAAGGACCCTCTATAATGAAAATTATGAATTTAAATTTTGGATACGAATATTCAGTGCACTAGCTCTTGTCCCACTTAAGGATGTAAAAGCAGGTTGGGATATATTAGAAAATATTCCCATACCATTAGATGAAGGTATTTCAAAATTTATATATTATTTTGTGAAAAATTGGCTTAAAGGAAAATATGGATCTGCTTGGAATCACTTAGATTATTCTGGGCCAAGGACAAACAATCATCTTGAAGGTTACCATTCTAAATTGTCGTCATTTCCTTCGGCAAGACAAATAATGTTTTAACTTTTATTAATATGATAAAAAAATCAGCTACTCAGGTATATAATGACTTTTCGGTATTAGAGCGTAATCCAATTGAGCATCCTAAACAGTTGTCAAAAAACAAGTATAAAGATAAAATATTTATTTTATTAAAGGAACAATACAATGAAAATGTGTAACCTTTTGCACAATATTTTGATAAATTGACATCACATATCATAGACCCTTATGTTATTAATACATTGAAATATAGCGAGGATCATGAGAATGAAGAAAATATTGATAAAGTCGGACAAAAATGAAGGAGAAAAATAGTATTTGTATGCCCTTTTGAAAATGAAAATTTTTTGGAGCGAGTTGATTTTACAAATTTAGTGATTAAACGAACAGCTGACTATTCATCTTCATTCACTAAAGAACAATTTACTATATTTAAAAGTCAAATGCAATTCTATTTACGATTTTTAATCCAGAGTCAACCAGTTCCACAAAATTTAGTTACTGGTTTGGCATCATATACACAGCTTCATTTAGATAGACCACAACCATTAGAGCTAGTTCCTGTAAACCCTAAAAAATTCAAATCTGATGAATCAGGAGAAATATATTTTTTAGAAGCTAGATTTTTTACTGACTTTGAGCGGGTTCCTATTTCTCTAGATCTTTTAAAGCTCGATAAAAACCAAGAATTAAATAATTTGCATATAACAGAATTTCAAAACCTTATATTTAAAAAATATGGTTCAAATGGTTTGTTTATGCCTGATTATTTTTCGATTGAGGGTCCTCCTTTTAATCCTGATGTACTTGATGAATCACTTTTTATCCAAGTTCCTCATTCTAAAAATCACTGGATCGTCATTTCAAATTATAATCCAAGTGAGCCTGCTTGTTCAAATAATTGGTACATTTACGATAGCTTAAATAATCCCGGTTACTATTTATACACTATTAAAATGTATTATAAAGAATAAATGGTGGGTCTAGATTTATCAAAATTAATCATATTCCAGTCTCTAAACAAAATGGGTCGATTGACTGTATCTTGTTTGCGCTTGGTTATGCATTGGCTCTAGCAATCGATATTGATCCTGGTAAATTAATTTTTGATCAAAAAAAAATTAGAGATGAGTTCAATTTTATAATTCAAAATAAATCTCTTACTTTATTTTCTTATTCATTAATTGATAATTATGTTTTTACAAAAAATGAAATTAATTTCGACTTAAATTAATATTTTATTTCTAATTTTTTTAACTAATAATTTTTGAGATCTTTTTTTTCATTTATTATATTTCTTTAAAAAAATTAACAAATAAAAAAATTATCGCTATCTGTTTGATAAAATTGTCAGACCTGACAATTTTTTTTCTGAATTTTTTATTTCTGACAATTTTACTCTGACATTTTTGATTTTGACAATCTTAACCATAATCATTTTGTGTGGCGACTTGAAAGACTGTATTGTCGTATCATCGTTTAATTTTTCTAATCCTACAACAAGAAAAATCATGAATTGCTTATTAGTATCATTAAAAGAATTGCCGATTACAAACCTTGCATATTACAATTAATAAACATTAAAATTTATTAAAGAATTTTGACCCGTAGTTCACACTAATTTATATATAAATTATTCCAAAATGGTAAACGTTCAAAAAGCTACATATGATTCGTTTGTTGCTGAACAGAAAATGCTAGTTGATGGGATGGTAAGGAGAATAGCTGATCTAGAAAGGAAGTACAATGAAGTCTTGAAAGAAAATCAAGAACTTTCAAACAAGTTAAACGCCTTAGAGAACAAAGAAAGGTCCAACAATTCTCAACCAGAATTATTTGCAGATCTTTTTAAAAAAAACAAATTAGACAATGTTGAAACGAACATTTTTAACGCAATAAGATTAGATAAGAAAGAAGAAGACAAGAAATCGAAGAATGTTTTGATTTTTGGTACCGATTTTACTGAAGATGCTGAAGCTGATAAGGAAACAGTTGATGAAATCTCTGATGCGATAGGGTTTGACAAGTCGAAAATCAAATTTATTAAAAGATTTAAACGTAAGAATGATAGTGTTAAAAGTACACCAATTCTTGTTGAATTGGAGGATAAATCGAGCAAAATAAGCATGTTGAAAAATGCTAAAGAGCTAAGAAAAAGGAGTCACTCTTATAACATTTATATCAACCCTGATCTTACCTTTGCAGAGCGTGAACTTAGCAAAAAACTGGTAACCGAGCGTAATGATAAAAACAAGCAAAATGATTGTTCTAAGACTGGTTTCAGATACGGAATTAGAGACTTTGAAGTTGTCAGGATCAAAATTGGTCATGACAATTTAAATTAATATTTTCATAAACGTTCATTTAACAGCAGTTGTCAGGTTAACAGTATTGAAACAAATAGCAAATATTCTTTTCAAAGATCGAATCACAAAAATTTGGCTAAAAATAGAGTAACAACATTCGATAAAAACTTCATTAACATCTGGTACACCAATGCTACTTCGCTGGATAACAAAATGCATATTCTAGAAGCCGAGCTCTCTGTAGAAGATCCGGACATTGTTTTGGTGTCTGAGACATGGTTCAAAGACACTTCGGTCACCAATATCAGTAACTACATTCTCTTTAGAAAAGACAGAGGTTCGAGAGGTGGAGGAGTATGCATTTATGTTAAAAAATCTATTAAATCAAATGAAGTTAATGTAGTCGAGCTTCAAGACAATTTCGTTGAATATGTTTGGTGCGAGTTGCACAACCTGAATGATAGAATATTAGTTGGTTGTTTCTATAGACCACCGAACAGTTCAAATGAGACAAATACAAGAATAAACCTTTTATTAAAAGAAGCAAGTAACCTAGTTTCGAATAAGCGTTTTAGTAGTTTGATTATATGTGGCGATTTTAATTATCCGGCAATTAAATGGTCTAACTTCGGTTTCTCAGAAATAGCACCTTTCGATTTACCACGTAAGGTCTTTATCGAAACTCTACAGGACTCATTTTTAAGCCAAATTGTCGAAAAAAACACTTTTCAGCTAAACGAACACGATTGCTCTAATGTTTTGGATTTAGTTTTAACCTCGAATCGCGAACGGCTGCTGGAGTTAATTCATAAGCCGATTTTAGGAAACTCGACTAAGGGTCATCATATTTTAACGTTCAAGTTTTCCACTATTTTAACAGTTGAGAATTTCGATAGTCGTCGTTTCAATTTTAACAAAGCGAACTTCAATTTGTTTTCAGAGGTCATGTCAAAGATTGATTGGACTAATTTGTTTTTTGACAAAAACGTTGAGACTTGTTATGAGATATTTTTAAATATTTATAATAAATTGTGTGAAAAAAACATCCCACTTCGTCGGACACCGAAAAAAAAGAATTTACCTTGGTTATCGATTTCAACAAGAAAACTAATACGAGAAAAGAAAAATGCATGGTTTAAGTATGTCGCCTCCAATAAAAGTGGTTTGCTCTTGTCAAGATTCAAAGCACTAAAAAAAGAAGTAAAAATTTCGTTAAACAAAGACCTTAAAGAATTTGAGCGCAGCCTAGTTAAAAATTCGAAATCGAATCCGAAAACTTTTTACTATTATGTAAATTCGAAATTGGCGGTAAAAGATCAAATTAAAGCTTTAAATGATAAAAATGGAGATTTAATAACAGAACCAAAAGAAATTTGTAAAATTTTGAGCGAACAATTTGAGTCAGTTTTTATCAAGAATGAACCTGAGTTGGCAAATCAACTGGATAGCCGTACAAATAAGATATTAAATCTTGATCCAGTCGTTACATTTTCACCAGAAAATTTGGTTAAAGAGCTAAAGCTACTTAACAAGTATAAGGCCTTAGGCTCAGACAAAGTACATCCTTGGGTGCTCAAAGAAACTTCAGTAGCTGTAGCTGTTCCTCTTTCTCTTATTTTCATAAAGTCATTTGAAACCTCTGAATTACCAAAATATTGGCGACAGGCTAATATTACACCCTTGTTCAAAAAAGGATCAAGACTGCAGGCTTCAAATTACAGACCGGTATCTCTCACTTCCGTCGTATGTAAGATAATGGAGAGGCTAATTAAACACGAGGTTATACGCTTTTTAACTGAAAACAAATTGATTAGTTTGAGTCAACATGGTTTTGTTAAAAGCAAATCTTGTGTTACTAATTTGTTGGAAACTATGGACATTGCAACAGAAGCTCTAAACTTAAAGGGTGCTTTGGATATAATTTATCTGGATTATGCCAAAGCCTTTGATACCATCCCACACAAACGTTTAATTCATAAAATTGACAAGTATGGTTTTGGACAACTTATTAAAGGATGGATCAGTGCATTTTTAAAAGACAGAAAGCAAAGAGTTATCTTAGGTGAATTTGTTTCAGAATGGATAGATGTGCTTAGTGGTGTACCTCAAGGTTCAGTTCTTGGCCCAATTTTATTCATTCTTTATATTAACGACCTCCCTGATCTTATTGAGAACATGATCGAAATGTTTGCAGATGATACAAAGATAAGTGCAATGATTAATAATGTCGACTGTTGTTTATCTCTTGAGAGTGATCTTCAGAGAATATCTAACTGGACTAATGATTGGTTGGTTGCTCTGAATGCTGACAAATGTAAAGTATTGCATATTGGAGACAAGAACCCGAATTATAGTTACGATATTAATAATACACCCTTATTAAAAACAACGTCAGAAAGAGATCTGGGTATAATTATTTCAAATGACTTGAAGTGGTCTGATCAAGTAAATGCTTGTGCCAACCGAGCAAATATGGTCTTGGGAATGGTTAAGAGAACATTCAAATTTCAAAACATCGTATCTTTAAGTAGACTGTATAAGGCCTTTGTAAGACCACATTTAGAATATGGAGTTCAGGTCTGGAACCCACATCTGAAAAAAGACATTGCTGTGTTAGAATCAGTTCAGAGGAGAGCTACTAAAATAGCTTTTGAAGTAAGAAGATTGGACTACAATGATAGAATCAAAGCCATGAATTTAACAACACTTGAAACAAGAAGACTCAGAGGCGATTTAATACAAATGTTTAAAATTGTTAAAGGTATTGATAAGGTTAACTGGTTCAAGCCCCTTTTATCTAAAAACGAAGGCAATGGTTTTCGTCTGGCACCAAGAAGTCATGAATATGTAGTAGAGAGACAACTGGTTAAAAACTGCGACCAAAGATACAACTTTTTCACAAATAGAGTATCAACTGTTTGGAATAGATTAACGAATGAAATTGTCAATTCAACTACTGTCAATGAATTTAAAAACAAAATTGATTTAATAGACTTAAGCAAGCTATCACATTGAGGGTGAAACCTCATTTCATGTGGTTTATCCACATCATAGCTTTAATTATTATTATTATTATTATTATATTAAAAATACTGATATTCATAGTGTAATTTTTGAAATTGATGCAGATGAGAAACAAGTGCATGGATATAAGGTGTGATGTTATCTTTAAAATAAAGCCTCAAAAAGATCTAACCATTCTTTAATTTAATTATATTATTTCTCTTATTTTCCTCTTCTAAAAATAAAATAAATAAAAAAAAATCATTTTGTAGTTTTGTTGTTTTTCTTCTTTTTTTGTTGACTGTTTTCATTGACTGATCTGTGAAAAATTCAAAAATAAAGAAATCGTTCTTAATTAAATTCTTTTTTTTTAATTAAAATTAACAGCAATATTTTAAGAAAAAAAAAGTAATTCAATTTAATTCATTTGTATTTGTTTCATCAGTTGATTTTCTGTATTTTCCTAAAATTTGTGCAATCAAAATTAAGTTGCAATTTTTTATGCATCTAATTATAATAAATTAATTTTTTTCCTAAGCGTGATTATTTTGATATGCATTCGTCTTGGTCAAAATAAGTGACTCAAGAATGTTTGCTAAACATGTAGACACCGTGAAAGGTCTCCAATCTGAAGGATCATTTGAAAATACCTTTTTTGGAATAGGTTTTAATAAGGAAATATTGATATTCTTTAAGAGATAACTAACTTTAATGGAATAATTAAAGAACCATTCAAGTAAAATAAGTAGATTTGTTGATTATCCATATATAAAAAAATTCATTGCAGATTAGATCGTGACCAGGACTTTTCTGATGACCGAGTTCTTTAAGTACATCCTTAATTTCTTCGATTGAAAAAATAAATAGGTGATTCATCCTGATTTTCTAAACTATTGTTATAATTTTTTACAACCAATTCTACATTCTCTTGTTCTCTGTTATTGGGCCTATCATAATGAGAAAATAATCTTTTATAATAGTCTTCAAATTGATTAATGTTTGTCATTTTATTGTTTAGTAAATTTATATAAAAAACATGTGATTTATCGTAAGTACGTAATTAATTTTTTTTTAAGGTTTTTGTTTAATTTCGTTCGAAAGAATATATACTTAATTAGAATGGTGTTTAATGCTTTTAAAATTATATTTGGAGTCCTTATTACTAAAAATTTGTTTTCAAATATGCAAAATTGTTTTAAAATTATAAAAACGTGACTTTATAAAAAACTTTCGTAATTTGGCTTTTTTAAATATGATTATTTAAAATTGACTCAAACTTAAATTAGAATGTATTTAGTCAAGCAGAAATGAATTATATCAAATAACTTGTATAAAAAAGCAATGATATGTGAAGAATATTTATAACCAAAATGCGATATTTTCGAAACATTCTTGTTCAGCTTTTATTTGTTGTATTTTTAATAAACAGGGATGTAAATTCTTTGAGAAATCTTCAAAGAATACCTGAGCTGAACCAAAGTCGGCAATTTTCAAAATTTTCAAATGAAAAAAAATTCGCGCCCAGGAATTCTGAGTTAATTAACCCAAATGAATGCGGGAGACGGATTGATGAAATAAGAAGTAGAGATCTTAATAAAATTGTTGGTGGTGTAGTGGCAGATCCTGAAGATTGGGGCTGGCAAACAGCTCTTGAGTTTAATGGCAGATTTTTTTGTGGAGGATCCTTGATAAACTCTCATTGGGTTGTAACAGCTGCACATTGTTTCAATAGATATGGTACTCAAACTCTTTCGGAGTTTGTTTTAAGATTTGGCTTACATAATAGAGAAAATCCAGAATCATATTCCACAACAAGAAACGTAAATAAAATAATAATTCACCCAAATTTCAATAGTGTTAATTTGGATAATGATATTGCATTGATGAGTTTAAGTGTAAGTTAATTATTAAATTTTTGTTTCATAATCTTTTTTGTTTGGAGTTTTAAAAAATCTTTTTCAAATTTATCTTTGTGAAAAAAATTTAGAATAAAGGTGACATGATAAAACAAGTTTATTTATTTTTAAGAATCTTTAATTCGAAACAATATTTTCTTCAGGTATAAATTGATCAAAATTTGCACATAATTATATTCTTGGTACTAAAATTCAAATACAAATTGAAAAAAAAATCTTTCTTTTTAGATGAATCAAATGAATCAAAATTAAAGTTTATAAAATATACTTTAAAATATACTGCAACAAAGTGCAACATACTTTTTTGCACCTTTTTAACCTAAATTAAAAATCATTATTTTCTTTTTTTTCAAGTAAATTAAACCAATAATCAATTTAGAAATTATTGATATTTTATTTTTTGAATTATTTAAACATGAGAAAAATTATTTTAAGGAAAAAAGGCTGTTGAATCCTTGTGAATTTTAAATAAAAATTTAATTGTAAAAAATCAATTAATTATAATTATATTTTGGTTTTAAAAAATTTAGATAAACTTATCAAATAATAATACAGTTGGTTTAATTTTTTGTGTTTGAATTACAAAAAGTATCCAATGTTGAAATAACATTGAAAGAGTGCGATGTTTCAAATATTTTTTTCAATTTCAAATAAAAATACAATTTTAAGTTAATATTGCAAAAGTTAAAAGTTAAATAAATATTATCTGTACTTCTATCAACCTTCAGAATAAAAATATTTAAAACAAAAATTAAAAATAAAGATAAAAAATTCATTTTGTTTTTTACTTAATATTCAATCATTGGTCTAGATGAATAGGTGAACCATAGTTTACCTTTTATGCAAATAATTCTTGTTCTGTGGTAATTTTTTTGTTCCCGTTAAGGTGAACCAAAATAGAATTAAGTGATCAAATGTTAAATAAGGTGAAAAAATTTAATATTATGTGTACAAATTGAATAAAGTTATTTAATAGAATGTCTAATTCTCGAAAATGATATAAAGATAAACGATTGAAGTTAATAATTTTTTATTTTTTAGCTCCTTCCTAAAATAATATCCTAATACAGTACAACTCAAAACTAACTTCATCGCTTTCTTTTCCTCTTCCTCTTCCTCACTTCTTCCTTTCCTCTTCCTCAGTAGGATAAAGAGAAATTGAAGAAAATAATAAATTATGCTAATTCATATATTTAGATGAAACTATTGGCTACAACAGGCAAATAAAATTAAATAAAATAAATTGATCAAATTAACGATTCAATTTTAAGTTGCTTGCCGTATTTAATAGTTTCATTTAAATATTGAAGATTATATAATAATAATAATAATAATAATAATAATAATAATAATAATAATAATAAGTTACAACAAGCTAGCAAGCTAGCATAATAATTTAGCAAAATTTATTATATTCTTTATTTTTCTTTTTTTCAAGAGAGGAAGAGGAAAGGAAGAGGAAAGGAAAGAAATTGATGAAGTTAGTTTTGAGTTGTACTGTATGTAGAACTCGAGGAGAGGAATCGAATGATGTGTGTGGTATATTTTTAAAAAAAATCGTAACATGCTTTTTTTTCTCTTAATTTTTTCAGAATTTTAGAATATGTCCTTTGGGCTTCATCAAATTGGGTTATTTTTAGGGCTTAAAAGGTTAAATATATTTTACCCTATTGGCCCGAAAAATTACCCAATTAGTCAAAATAATATTTCATTTAACCCATTTAACCGAATAAGAGTATAAAATGCAGTGACGCTATTTTTTAATAATTAAAAAATTTTAAAATTATTTTCTCTCTATCACTCTCAAAAAAAATTTTTTTTCAAAACCAAGTTTTTGTTTCAAACATAAAAAAGCAAATTGATTAAAAATAAGGCATCTTGAAGTTGATGATCAATTCAATAAAAATATATGGTCACCCGGTTAGACTAGGCTAGCATATAAACTTAAAATTATTTTTTATTTTTTATTTATTTGATACTAAAAAAAATTTTTGGAACATCGCACTTTTTCAATGTTGTTCCAACATTGTATACATTTTGTAATTCAAACACAAAAAATGTAACCAATTTTTTTATGACTTATTTTTGTTTAACGTCATTTAAAGTTAAATGTCATATTATTTGGTAAAAAGTCAGGTAAAAAATAAATATAATAATCATACAAAAATTAAGAAAAGAATTACACAGAAAACTTTAAAATTAAGATTTAACTTTTTTTAATTAGATCTTACAAAACAACCTAAGGATTTTAAAAATAATATAGTCTAACAAAAAAAATTTTCGCTTTGTGAAATTCAGTACAAATAATAAAAAGAACAGAAAAAAATGAAAAAAAAATTGAAAACTTTTTTTCTAAATGTTTAAACTTAATTCTGTATTAATTCTTAATTTTTTTTTAAATTTAAAATTAATTCTGTTCTTTTGTACTGAACTTCACAAAACCAAAAATTTTCAAAAAAAAATAGCAATGTGAACACTAAGTAAATTTAAAAAATATATACCAAATTAAAATTGAAAATGCTTAAAACAATATTTTTTTAAAATTTGTACATCGAAATGCAAAAATAAATATTTCAATTTCAATTTTTGAAATTGAAATAGTTTAGTTTTTAATTTTGTACTAGGTTTTCACATTGAAAAATTGAATCGTATTTATAAAATTCTAGATTTTTGCTAAATACTATTTAAATGCATCAAGAACACTGATTTCTCAAGATCCCCATATCATTTCCTTTTACTACTATTACTCCTAAATAAAATTGCACTTTCAAATTGAACATGATGATTCTTTTAAAATTTTCTTAGACGCCCTTGAGTTACACTGATCAAATTTTGCCTATTTGCATTCCAGATCAAAGTCAAAATTTTGCTGGTGAGAGCAGTTGGGCCACCGGTTGGGGAAGTCAAGAATATTCTGGATTTCCCCTTAGAAATCTAATGGAAGTTGAATTGCCTATTTTAAGCAATTCAAGATGCATAGAGAAATATCCAAGAGTAAACACAGAAATTGCTTTTTGCGCAGGTGAAGAAGGTCAGAATAAGGATACTTGCCAAGGCGATTCAGGAGGTCCATTGGTTGTAAAATCAAATAATAAATGGTTCTTAGCGGGAATAACTAGTTGGGGAATAGGTTGTGGCGATGGTGGTGTTTATGCTAAAACAAGTTATTATACAAATTGGATATTAGAAAACATTGGATCAACTTCGAGCAACATGGACTATGCTGCGAGCCTATCAAATAGGGTTCTTTTCTTATTCATTATTTTGAAACAAATATTTTTATATAATTAATTTTATATGTTTGGCTTTAAAGTTAAATAAACTCTGAAATTGTTTAATGATTTTATTTATTATTCAAAAAATAACCATCTAAAATAAAATATTTAAAATATTTTTATATTAAAATATTAAAATATCATCTAAAATGGTGGAGAAATTGAAGCAAAAAACCCATTGAAAATATTGCACAAATCAAATTTATCATCTATTGCTTTACCATTACAACAAATGTGACTAATCGAGTTTTTTTTTGATTTGTCAGATTTCACATTAAACTTTGAGGAATTAAATTCCCAGAATTTTTTAGAATCTTTATTTTTTAGAATATTTGTCCTTAAAGAAATCAATCAGTTTCTCTTCATTGCATAGCTTGAACAATTTATCATAATAATCAAATAGTTCTTAATCGTTTACTAATCTGTTTCGAGCATACCTCTTGTACGATGAGTCTTTGAGATGCTTAAGTTTCAAAAGCTAAAAATAAATAAATCTTATTTTTTAATTTTAATATTTAATTGAATTATTGTTTTTTTAAATATTACATTTAGTTTTTTTTCTGAATAGACGAAAAAATATCAAAATAGGTGAACAATTTTTAGATTAGGTGAACTAATAGTTCACAAAACCTGAAAACAAAAATTGTTCCAGTAATAAATGAACCATAGTTCACCTAACCGACTAGACCCGAAAAACTTTTTTCTTTTTTTTTATAAATTTTGACTATAGTGATAATTGACGTTTGTTTGATGCATTTAAAAAAAAAACTCAATTTAAAAATAATGCAAAACAGAGCTAAGAAAGTTTTTCAAACTAAAAATCAGACTTGTTTTTAAGTCACAGGTTTAAGTCTAAGTCACAAAAATTTAACTCAAAGTTATGACTTGACTCAATTTTTTTTTTTTTTTTTTAAGTCTAAGTTATGATTTGCAAAAAATTTTATATTTTTTATCAATATCTGCTTCATTTGGACCAGTTGAAAGAATTTTTTCTAAATCTGGTTACATTAACAGACCACATGGGTCAAGATTAACAGCCAGGAATTTGGAAGCAACTACTTTATTGGTATCAAATATGGATTTATTAAATCATTGACTTGATTTAAAAAAAAAAAATATGATTTTCAAAAAAAAAAAAAGTCATTGACTTGACTTGACTTAAGACTTGTGACTTAAAAAAAACTCTGCTACAAATATTACCTTAAGGGTCATCATATCACAAACGCGAAGTCAAAATTTATAAAAAAACAAAGTTTTTCATTCTTGCAATATTAATTTAAATTTTTTATTTTATTTGAAACTGAAAATAATATTTGAAAAATCGTATGAAAAGATACTTTGATAATTCTTTGATAATTTGATAATTTTAATTAAATAAAAAAAAATCAAATATTTTAAATTTTTTTCTTCAAAGCAACATTTTTGTCTCTCTATTTTAGCATATTGTTTTTAACTTAATTTTAATTTTCTTAAATATTTACATTCTGAATTACAGATAAACAAACAAATAAATAAATAATAAAAATATAAAAAACTGCAAGCTTAACACTTATTTTAAACTATTAAAATGGCACAAATTTATCTTTTTTAGCTTAAATATTATTTAACAGATATTTTTTCTTTCTGAAGATAAATAATTTTCAGATAAATGTATTTCTGTAAATTTTTATCTCTTGAGTTTCCATGAAAAAAATTAACTTATTTTTTGACTATTTTCGCAATGCAAAAATTGGAAGTTACCAAGTTACTTAATTTAAATATTTATCCTTTTATTATTATTGTAGAGTAAAATAACAAATTTCTTGCTGTTCCGGCTTCTTGTGTTTAAAGATGTCCTTTCATTTGTTAATCCAGCTGCCGAAAAAGTTTGTTCAAGGGGGACACTAGTATGACTAACGCTTAAATAATCTGTGATAAATATTTAATAATATTTAAATTAAATAATATTTTATTAAATTATTTTAGTGGTGTTAAGCCGATACGAAAATGGCAAAGCGAGGTATGGGAAGTAATTTGAACTACGACGGTGAAAACGTGGACTATGACGAGTTTTATAAAGCTTTCAGATATGATTCAGCCATGTATGGTTGGGACAGTATTCAGCAAGCAGCAGTGATAGCATATTGTTTGTCAGGTAAAGCACTTAGAGTATTTAATGGAATGGAAGAAGGTGAACGCAGAGATGTATAATCATGGAAAAAAAGACATGATTACGATTATGATTACAATTACTTAAAATTATAATTTAATGATTACGACTACGATTACAATTATTTAAAAAAAAAAATTCTGATTACGATTATGATTATTTATCGATTCAGTAATCAAAAAGTAATCATAAATTCCATGTTAATTTTTGTTGTAAATTTTTTACTTCAAATAAAGACCATTTAGAGTGCACATTAAAAAAAATTGAAATTTTATGAAAAATTAATGATTGCAAATTTTCTAAAGTATTTTATGTTTCAAATACTAAAAGCAAATTTAAATAAAATCATCAACAAAAAATTATTTTCAAAGTTATTTAATTCAAAATGTCAAATATTTTTAATTACTTCACCAAACTTAATGACAATTTACAAGATGAAATAGACAAGGGAACATATAAGTATTATTGTAACACTTGTGATAAGACGGGCCGTAAAAATAAAAACAATGAAAGAATAATTTGTAGAATACATGGTTTAACAACCTCAAATTTGATTAAACACCTGAATTCAGACATCAAAGGTCATCAAGAAGCATATCAAGAGTTTATTCTTCAACAGCAATCTAACAACAATACACCAAATAACAAAAAAAGAAAATTAGATTTCTCATCTCCATCTATGAATTCAACTAATCTAATTAGCATGGGCTCAGTGTCAATCAAACAAAAATATAATAAATGAATTTTTTATTTTGTAATCGATTATTTAATCGATTATTTTTCAGTTTTAAAAAAAAATGATTATGATTACGAATACGATTACTTTTGCTTTTTTTTTTACGATTATGATTACGATTACGATTAAATAATCGTAATTGATTACCGTAATCGATTAGGTAATCACAATGATTATACATCTCTGGGTGAACGAAAAGACATTAGGAAAATATTCGATAAACTGAAGGAAACCTGTTTCAACCAAATGCAAAGTCAATATTATCAACACAGGATGAATCAAAATCAAAACCAGAGTGTGTACAATAACAAACAGAATTATAACCAGAACAGGCCGAAGACATCTGCTTTTACGATCGAAGCTGAAGTTGAAGATGAGTCAGAAGTAGTCGCTAACACCGTGCAATGTGAATCTTTCAGCTTAGAACTAGCACGTGCAACCAAACTTACCAGACTGGAAACAATGGTAAGTGTTGGTAACTGCTTATTTGGTGTTCCAATGTTACTGGATAGTGGAGCAACAGCGTCATTTATTAATATAAGCAAGTTGCCAAAAGAGCTTGCAGAAAAAGTAAACAAGGTAATTTCAGGACAGTCTGAGTTTAATGACCTGGGTCTAGAGCGCGTGGAAGTAAACATCAAGTCAGCTCTAAATTGCCAGGCAGTAGCGTGTGCAAGAGGAACGATGAGAATGCGAATTAACAGTTGGAGTGCAGAGCATGAATTTATTTTTACAACCATAACAGAAAGAGCAATTTTAGGGGTCGATTTTTTGAAGCGTTTCAAGGCGATTTTTGACTACGAAAAAGAGATCATCAGTTTAAGTGATAACTAGATTCGACACCAGATAAATTGTTTATGTGAAGAACCAGTGACGAGCGAAAATGATACCACAAATAAGAATTTGGGAACAGTGAGAAGTTCCGTGATTGTTTAACCTAAGACAGAAATGTTAGTTGAGATCCAGGTAAAGACCAAAGACAAAATAGTAATTAAATTAGTAAAAAAATCGAACAATTTAAACCAGGAAGTTATCTGGGCAAGAAGTGTAGGAAATGTCTCCAGTGAGGGAAGACTTAGGGTAAGTGTCATAAACATTACGGAAAGGGACATTATGTTGGAAGAAGGCGCAGAGGTTGGTATATGGGAAGAGGTTAAGATAGACGAAGAATCCGAAGTAGAGAGTTTAAATGAGGATGGGGATATTAAATGGGATACTATCCAAATAAACCCAGAGTTAACGATTAAACAGCAGAAATCGGTAAAAGAGTTGATTATAAAGTACAAGAAAGCGTTCAAATGGACAGAGTATGATGTGGGGACAACGCATGTCGCGAAACATGGTATCGACACGAACGGTGCGAAACCAATTAAACAGAAGCAATACAGGATTCCGCAAGCAGCGCAATAGGAGATTGGGAGACAGATAAAGTCAATGCGAGATGACAAAATTATCGAGGAAAGTAAAAGCCCGTGGTCAAGCCCGATAATTTTGGTCAAGAAAAAGGTTCAAGGTGATGGTAAGCAGGAATATCGTTTTTGCATTGATTTTAGGAAGTTGAATCAAGTGACATTAAAAGACTCGTACCCTTTACCGAGGATTGACGAGACGGATTGACGAGGATGCTAGGTTCGGTGTATTTTACGACTTTGGATCTAGAAGCGGGATATTGGCAGATTTCATTGGAAGAAAAGGACAAAGAGAAGACGGCATTTACGGCCAATTACCGCTTTTACCAGTTCTGAGTGATGCCGTTTGGGTTGACCAATGCCCCCACCCCCGACGTTCCAACGGGCCATGGACAACCTACTACAAGGCCTAAGCTGGAAATATTGTCTCGTTTACATTAACGACATCATTGTGTTTGCAAAAGACTTCGAAACACATGTAGCCAGATTAGAGGAAGTGTTAAAAAGATTCATTGGAGCCAATCTGAAGCTCAAGCCGAGCAAGTGCAAACTGTTCATGGATACAGTAAATTACTTAGGTTACCAGATTACCAGACTACGGCAAAATTAGAGCAATTGTGGAAATAAAAGAACCAACTAACAAGGACGAAGTCAAACGTTTCTTGGGAATGATCTCGTATTACAGAAGGTTCATTCCTTCGTTCAATGACGTAGTTTCCAATCTATATGCGCTTATAAAGCCGAAGTCTACGTTCACTTGGTCAGAAGAATGCCAGAAAGCGTATGACGAGCTAAAAAAGTTTTATATCAATCTAAATCTTGATTTACCAAGATTTCAAAGACGAGTACGAAATTTATACGGACGAATCGGATCATTAGTTTTGTGCAAAGAAGAGCGTTGGAAATTTTTGGGATGCCATTCGCGATTTTGAGCGACCAAGGCCGGAATTTTGAAGCAAGAGAATTCGACGAGTTTTGCAGAGAACAGGGAATCAAGAAAATACGCACTACGGCATATCACCCGCAGTGTAATGGTTTGGCGGAACGCACCATTAAAACAATTAAAGAAATGTTGAGCTCATACGTGGCGGATAGTCACGACGACTGGGACGAAATATTAGGCCAGGTTACGTTTGCATATAATAACGCTACACACGAGTCAACAAGTTATAGCCCAAATCAGATAATTTTTGGAACAACACTGATGAGCAAGTGCGACAGAAAATTGCAAATTGAAACTAGTGAGCCAGTAGCGTGCAAAAGCAAAATACAAACCAAAACACCCAAGCGAACAGTAACAATGAAGAAAATCCACCTGAGAATGAAACGATAATTATTCCACAGTTGGAAATACTTGCGCAGGAAAATTCGGAAGGTGCACACAGTGAAGAAGGGATCTTAAAAAAACCATGTACGGTACACCAGAGAAAACGACAGGACCAGTAGGAGCAGTGAAAGAAAACAATAGGTGCGATGAATGTGATTTCGTAACGAGCACAGCTGGAGCGTTAGGCTCACACAAGCGAATACACAAAAAGGGGGAAAAGCCTCCAAAAGAGCAAGGGTCTAACGAGAAGTTAACCAAAACCCAAACTTAAACTCTATTTAACCTTTTTTTTTTTTACACAAACTAT
>QEOQ01000274.1:409130-438276 GCA_010279815.1 Brachionus plicatilis | reverse complement strand
TTTTTTTTTTTTTGTTTGTACTTCTTCATTCAGGTGCAGTGAAAGTTAGATTAATAATATCGAAGAAGCAACTTCATCAAGTATGGAAAGGAGTCAAAAGCTCTGTGAATATATAAAATTTATATAAAATTCAAAGAATAAAAATAAGAAATTTTTGACACTATTATTAAAGTTTTTTTAATTTTATTTCCAGGAATTAAGTCTGAAAACAAGTCTAAAGAATTATCTTGAATTAAAAGTGAACTAAATCAACTTTTTTTGAAATAAAATTTATTAAGTTTAGCGCTTAATTAACTTTTGATGACTGTATGTTTTTAAATTTTTAAAAATTATGAAAAAATTTACAATATTTAAAATTAATTGCACTTAAAAAATTTTTACAATACCATGTTATTCCACTCGTTCATTAAGATCAAATACTAAAATAATGAACGAATAACGACAACCTAATTCTGAGTAGTCAAGTCAATTGAGTGAAAATTAAAATCTTGAACTGATAAATTTTCAAAAAGGAAAATTTCAAATAAAAAAATAAGGTAATTCATTTTATCAGATTGGTTTTTAATGAAAATTTTTTTAAAAAAAATTTTAAAAATGATTAATACTTCTTCAATTTTATTAGTGCTTTTTGACTTTACTTTATTTATTGGCAGTTTGATTTATAGCTAAAGCATTTACATACTTATTTTTATCATTTTTTTTAATTTATTTTTTCAAAACACATTTATTTTTTGTTAATTATTTTTATTTTTCAGATCAGGTTTAATAAATAAGCTTTTCCAAGATGGCTTGAATGATAAATTTGAGAGTAAATTTTTGAAGATTGACCATAAGAAATTTAGTTCATCCCTTTTTTTTCATTTATTTGATTGGAAGACAATTTTCGAAAAAAATCCATTAGAATCAATTTGTTTTAAATACATTCAGTGTGGAAAAAATTGTAAATCAAAGTAAAGCGAATCTGGAAACCTAAAAAAGCATCTTGAAAAATATCACAAAAAATATGTAAAGATCCTATCTGTTAAATTCAAAAAATAGTCAAAAAAAGTGATTTTTAGACATCGTCACCCGCCATAAATGAAATTGAAAATCCTTTTTGAGTAAAATGCTGAAGTTTGAGATACTCTGCTTAGATACTTGTAAAAAAAATATTATTCCAGAGGTTATTGGTATCTTAAATCACAATTAGAAGTAATTCTAAAAGAAGTCAATATGCTTAATTACTGACTTATGGTCCAATTTGTTTTCTGAGCAATATTTAGCTCTAGCTGCATCAATAGTTTTTAATGATTTTTCTAAATGCATCAGAATAATTTGTATGATACCGACTAATAGTTGTTGAAACGCCGAAGCCATAAAATTATCTTTTGAAACAATTGTAAATGCTGTAATTTTGACAAAAGAAAAATATGTGGAGTAAATTGTGATCAGGGTTCTGCTTTAATTAGACTTTTCAAGCAAATTTTTGTTTGATGAGTCTTTAATCTAAAATTCATATTCAACTTTAAATCAAAGTGAAAGTACAAGTGAAGTTTTATACTCTTTTTGCCAAATCGATGTTGAAATTCAAGAAGTAGCAGATGATGAAGCAAAATTTTCAAATCAGTTGGTAAATGATTTTGTTGAGTATGAAGGTGATAATGATGATGATATTTGTGACTTAATTGACGAAGAAAGGGAAACAATTTGTCCAAATGTTCAGCAATTTATTCAACAGAACAATGACATAAATGATGAAAATTCTGACCCTATGAATACTCTGTTTGTTGAAGTTTTAACGAATCCTGTACCAAGATATTCTTGCGCAGCACACAAAATAAACTTAGCAGTTCGAACTTCAATTGAAAAGTGTAAACATTTTAGTAAAATGCTGTCTGAATTATCAAAGTATTCGAGTTCGATACGTCGATCAAATGTAAACTCACTTGATTTTATCAGTCTAAAATGTAAGCTAAAATGTGAATGATGCGTGTAAATATTGATTTAATTAATTGTAAGCTGCAATCATAAATTATTTTAATGTATTTAGCCTTCAATTATCAAAACTATTTAAAATTTCTTATTTTTATTCTTTGAATTTTATATATTTGAAAAAAAAACAAAATTAAATTAAACGAATTAAAAGAAAAATAATTAAAACATTCAATTTTGAATTTGTGGCACAATTTAAATTAGAAAAAGGAAAATTTTTTTATTTTTTATTCTTTTTTCAAGATAATTTTAAAAAAATAATTTCTTAAAATTTTAAAATATATGTGTTTATCACGGACACATGCTATTTTATTCGTTTTTAAAGTGTAAATCAGACGTGTTTGTAAACGTGTACGTGAAAAAACACATAGAATTAAACAAAGAAGTGTATGAGTACGTGTATTACTTTAACTGTCCACGTACACAATCACGTGGAATTTTTCGTATCGGATTGTATGGTACTAAATTTTTTGTTTTATTAGCCTTTGTGATTTTAGTTGCAATTTATTAGAAGTGTTATGTGTTCATTAATTTTAATAATTTTATTTAAAATATTTTCGGAAAAAAAAAAATAAAGAAATAAAAATAAACAATTTTTGTTGATATTTTATAAAAATTTTTACTAAATTTATTGTGTTATTCACTAACAGCCAATAGTTAATGTGACTTCCGGATCTGTTAGGATCTGGTGGTTTGCAGTTATAACAAAATTTAATAAAAATAATCAAATAATAGCTTTATTAATGACCACTTCTAGCCTGAACAAACAATATGGAATAGAACAAAAAAATGAGAAAAAAAAAGAAACAAAATATAATTAATTTCAAAGTTTCTTTTTCAATTCGCACACACATATGCCACAAGTATTTAAGACTGTGTAAAATATAATTTTACGCAGTCTTAAATACTAGCGACTTGCTAGCAGCATGAGATCTTAATATTGCACTGTGAAACCATAGACATTTACAGTACATTTCTAAATAAAGTTAAAAGGCTGCTTAAGCTGTTTTAAACATTGCCCAATCATTTTTTATTAAAAAGCTTAAACTAATTTAAACATTACTTAAATCGCTCATAAACGCTGCTTAAATCCCTCATAAACACTGCTTAAGCAATGTTTCGAAACATTGTTAACTTTGTTTAGAAATGTACTGTAAGTTAATGTGTAAGTTAATGTGTCTATAAGTTAGTGTACTGTTGTATAAAATTGACACTTATTCGACAACGAGCATTCGAATCATCCCGAAGAAGAAGATTTTGTAACTATTCCGATTGCAGTCAAAGAGAAAATTAAATATTTGCGATTAATGATTTATTGATTTAAGATTCAGAAGATGAAGTATTGTCAGAACGAAAGACCAAGAATCCAATCAGATCAGAACGAAGCGTTTGACAGTGAGTCAAAATCATGCGAAGACTGTGGCAGTAAAATGACGAAAGGAAGATACTGGTAAAAAAATTTTTTTGTGAAATAAAATATAATAATATAGTTTTTTTTTAATATCTGTGTTTTTTTTAATAAATATGTGTAGAAATATAAAAAAAAAAGGTTTTTCTTAATTTTAATGGATATTTTTAATAATTGTGGTATGTTACTTAAAAATTGTGGTATTTTATTAAAAAATTGTGGTATCAAAAATGATTTCGCGATTTTGCAATTCGAAATTTAACTTTGTTTCGCTTTAATTTGTTTTAATTAATATTAAAATATCATTTATAATTTTGATAACTTAATGTCGATTTTAAATTTGTCTTAAAAGTTTTCAAATAAAGATTTTAGAACAATCAATTAGAAATCAAATAGAACAAAAAAAAAAAAGATTTTTTTTCTCTATTTAAAAAATAAACATCTAATGTTTAATTTTAAAACAAATTAAAAAAAAAGCAAATTTCATCATTTGTATTAAGTTTTTAATTAATTAAGTTTTGATCATTTGATCATGATCATGAACTTCAAATTGCCACAAAAGTCTACGGTAAATGGAGTGCATTTATTAAAACTTTTTAAATTATTTTAAAAAATTTATTCCAACTAACATAATTAAAACTAAAATTTATTTCTAAAAAATTTAACAATATATCTAGTCTTTAACTTATTGCTAAAAAACGATCAATCTTCGATTGCAATAAATAAATAACAAAAAAACAAAAGATAACAACTAAATGATGAAAAAATTATTGTGTAGTTAAAAAATTTCGAATAAATTCTAATTAATTGAGATCGAGTCCACTTGTCCACTCTTCAAATTAACTTGAATAACTTTACTTTTTATCTTGAGCAAAACTGTGTCATCTGAAATTTGAATAACAGCATCAATGGCTCCATTTATTTTGGTCCCTAAATGAATCTCTTTGATTTTAAGACCTGATCGAATGTCAATCAATGCCATTCGAGCTTGGTCGGACACTGCCACCAATGTTGTCTCATTCAACAGCTTCAATGCCACCATTGGCTCATCAAACACCATCCTTTCATACAAAATATTCTTGTTCTCAATCAAAATTATTTTGGATGTGGGCACAGGAACCACTATTCCACCTCGCACAACAACTGGATCCAATTTAGCCACCAACTTTGTCCTGTTTAGCGATTCACTCGCAAACAACCTCTTTGTGTTAAGTCTAACATCGACAGTCTGAATACCAGTAGTAGTCTCCACCCTTACAGAATTAATAGAGCCACCAATGATTCTTATCACATCACTGGTTACAGTGTTGCTTCCTACCAAAGACCCATCATCTAAGTAATAGAAATACAAAGTCCTGGTAACAGCTACGGTCGACAGTCTGCCCACTATGTATTTGAATGAAACTATATTTTCATTTGTTACTAATGTTATTTGGCGCAATATGGTGTCAGTATTGAAGTTCAGCACATATAACCTGTTGGCTATGGCATACACAATGTGCTCTTGGTCCGAAACGATGGCAGTGGATATCAAAGTAATATCGCCTGTGTCTGCCGATCTATCTATTGTTTTGACCAAATCATATGTGTTTGACTTCCAGATTTTTATTTTTTTGGCCGTGTCCACAGAGACCAGATTGAAGCTGGACAAAAAGGTCATCGATTTTATTTGAACATTGGTTTCAATTGTTTTTGTGATGATATTCTTTGAGTTCAGGATGGCTATTCGGCCAGTGTTGGTTCCAATTACGGTCTCACTGGTGGATTCTTTAGTAGTAAAAGTAGTCACAAATTTGTTCACCCATTGTAGTATTGAAATTTCGCCTGTCTTTGTTCCGACAAACACATGTGTTGTGTTCGAGTCCAGTGTGAGGATGTCGCGATTGATAGACACTTTTTCGACCATGTAACCACTTGACAGTTCGTAGTAGTACAACTCTCGGCTCACTGCGACAGACACAATTTTGTTGTTTACATACTGAATGGCTTGAATGGTTTCGTGGCTTTCTATTGATTTAAAAACAGCTTCTGTGTTGTAGTTCAGAACAACTAGCTTTGAATTGACTGTGTACTTGATGTATTCTGTACTGTCCACAAATCCGGATGTGATGTATTTAATTCGACTAGACTCAGTCGAACGATCTATTGTTTTTATGATGGTGTAATCACTAGATCTGTAAATTTTTATTTTTTTGTCAATGTCGACAGTGACCAGATTGTTGTTTTGCAATAAGGTCATGTTCACTATTTCAACCGAGGTTTCTTCCACCCTGTTCACAACACCTTCGGAGTTGTAGTAGACTATTTTTCCGGTGTTTGTTCCAATGATTACTTCATTTGAATTTCTGACCAGCATTGACGTGTGGCTTCCATGGCTAGATATACTCACTGTTCTCCTTAGTTCTCCATTAGTGTTCCAGTAGTTTAAATTTCCTGTTCGTGATATGGTGACGATAGTATTTGTGCTCAAATAGCGAACCTGGTCTACAGGGTCTGAGGTAAGAATTCTGGTCACGCTTCTATCTGATGTGTTCCAAATAGTTACGCCTGTTCCAGAAGAACTCACTAGTTGATTGTTAAGAGAACTTATTCTGGTCACTGGAGATGAGTCACGCGACAAAACAGTTCCTTAAACAACAAAAAAGTGTTCATTTGTATTTGGTTTTATTTTTTGTGTTTGAATTACAAAATGTATCCAATGTTGAAATAACATTGAAAAATTGCGATTTTTTTTTTCAAAAGTCCAAGCAAAAACTTTAATTTTTTTTCCAAAAAAAAAGTCCAGACTTTAAAATTTTAAATACTGAAGAAGAAATTTATACTTAATTTGCAAGAAAATTCTGAAAATGGCAAATCTATTTGCATTAGACAACCCAAGAGTATATAAATTTTTTGATATGAAGCCTGATCTGGCAAATAAAAAAAAAGTCTGGACTTGGACTTTAAAATTTTTTTTTTTTTTTTAATAATTTTGGAATTAATGTTTCAAATATTTTTTTCAGTTTCAACAAAAAAATTTAATTTCATGTTAATATTGCCAACATTTTCATATTTAAAATTAAACTCTTTAATTTTTAAAATTTATTTATTTGTTTATCTGTACCTAGCTAATGCTCCTTCAGAATAAAAATTTATTAAAAATAAATAAATCTTATTTTTTAATTTTAATATTTAATTGAATTATTATTTTTTTAAATATTACATTTAGTTTAATAGGAAACATAGTTAACCTAACCGACTAGACCCGAAAAACTTTTTTCTTTTCTTTTATAAATTTTGACTGAAGTGATAATTGACGTTCATTTGATGCATTTTAACAAAAGCTCAATTTAAAAAAAATGCAAAACAGAGCCAAGAAAGTTTTTGAAACTACAAATCAGACTTGTTTTTAAGTCACAGTTTTAAGTCTAAGTCACAAAAATTTAAGTCTAAGTTATGATTTGCAAAAAATTTTTATCAATATCTGCTTCATTTGGACCAGTTCAAAGAATTTTTTCTAAATCTGGTTACATTAACAGACCACATGGGTCAAGATTAAAATCCAGGAATTTGGAAGCAACTTCTTTATTGGTATCAAATATGGATTTATTAAATCATTGACTTGACTTAAAAAAAAAAATATGATTTTCAAAAAAAAAAAAAGTTATTGACTTGACTTGACTTAAGACTTGTGACTTAAAAAAAACTCTGCTACAAATATTACCTTAAGGGTCATCATATCACAAACGCGAAGTCAAAATTTATAAAAAAACAAAGTTTTTCATTCTTGCAATATTAATTTAAATTTTTTATTTTATTTGAAACTGAAAATAATATTTGAAAAATCGTATGAAAAGATACTTTGATAATTCTTTGATAATTTGATAATTTTAATTAAATAAAAAAAAATCAAATATTTTAAATTTTTTTCTTCAAAGCAACATTTTTGTCTCTCTATTTTAGCATATTGTTTTTAACTTTATTTTAATTTTCTTAAATATTTATATTCTGAATTACAGATAAACAAACAAATAAATAAATAATAAAAATATAAAATACTGCAAGCTTAACACTTATTTTAAACTATTAAAATGGCACAAATTTATCTTTTTCTAGCTTAATTATTATTTAACAGATATTTTTTCTTTCTGAAGATAATTTAATTTTCAGATAAATGTCTTTCTGTAAATTTTTATCTCTTGAATTTCCATGAAAAAAATAAACTTATTTTTTGACTATTTTCGCAATGCAAAAATTGGATGTTACCAAGTCACTTAATTTAAATATTTATCCTTTTATTATTATTTTAGAGTAAAATAACTTATTTGAAAATTTAAAATTGATCTAATTCATAGAGACACAAAAAAATCTTATCAATTAATTGATATAATTGGTATTTATTTTCAATCTATAAAATTTCCCAAAAAAATTAAATACATTTTTATTTTGTGAATTAAATGGAATACATTTTGTTTCGTGTTTATTTGCCATAAATCTTTACAATTACATTTTGATAAATCTAATTAATTAATTTTTTATCATTTTGAGTAAACGCCTTGAAAAGAATGTAAATAAGAACATTTAAAAAATGCTTTGCAAAATTAAGATAAAAATAAGTATTTCAGTAATTTCTAAAAAATAAAATCATATTTAGAAATTTGGATTTTTTTAATTTTGCTAATTATTTTTGAAAAATTAATTTTTATTTGAAATTGTCGTAAGATTTTGCATGAAAATTCACAATGCCCTTTTGAATATAATTTTTTTAACGCATTAAAAAAAATATATTCTCTATCTGCAGTGTTTAATTTAGAAAAATTAAAGTGATTACTCCAATTTTTCAAAATATCAGACCAAAGTAATTATTTATGGTTCTAAATTCTAAATAAAGATTGAATAAAAATTTTTGTAATCAAAATTTACTTTTCTAGAAATCCAAAAATTGAATTAAATGATCTTGAATAAGAATTATTTAGCGAATGCGATGACAATGAACATGAAAATGCATGGTAAAAGCTTAATTTATTTTAAGATATTTTTCATTAAAAAAATTAAGCTAAATTTAACATTTTGATTTTTTATTCGAGTTAATAAATATCTTAAAATTCAATAAGAATTTTTGGCACTATTTTTTTTAGATTTATTTTTCATAGATTATTTAATAAAAATTAGTGTTGAGGTTATACGAAATGACCACTCCTAAAATTTTTTGATCTAGTAATAATGCTGTAAATCTAATTTTATCTGTATTGAATAAGAAAAATAAATAAGCAATAATAATAAATAAATGTAAAAGAAATAGAAAGAGACAAAAAAATTTAAACTTTTAAATTTTAACTTATAAAAATTTATCTTTTGAACTGATGAATAGAAGAAAAAAAATTATACACTTTTTTAATCATTTTCTTCAGCAAGTAATCTGAAATTTCCTAAAAAATAATTAAAATTACCTGGAGCAGTAAGAGAAGCAAGTGTTGTTGTTGATGAACTTGATGAGCTCAGATAAAGTGGAATTAATGAAAGGGAAATAACAATGCTTGATAAAGCTAATGTGACCAAGCCAGCTGATCCCAATATCACCAGATATCTTAGTGAACTCGAGCTTGACTGATAAAGTGAATTTAAATTATTTAAGTAATTGCTATAATTGTAATTGTATATAAGCTTATTTTGATAGTTGGTAGCAGCTATATTTGTCATTATTTGTCTTGTTCGGACTTCGTTGTAGTAATTTCTGTAAGCTTGTTGATTAACTTTATTTACTTTATTATTAGTAGTTGTACTAGACCCCCTACTGCCACTACCTTTTCCTTTTCCACCATCACCACGACCTTTTCCACCATCACCACGGCCTTTTCCTCCATCACCACGGCCTTTTCCACCATCACCACGGCCTTTTCCTCCATCACCACGACCTTTTCCTCCATCGCCACGACCTTTTCCTCCATCACCACGACCTTTTCCTCCATCGCCACGTCCTTTTCCTCCATTGCCACGTCCTTTACCTTTATCTTTACCCTTGCCTTTGCCATATTTTCCCCGTCCTCTTTTACCGCCTCTTCCTCGGCCACCTTTTCCCTTACATCCACTTCCCATTCCCATTTTTATTTACTCAAATCACTGATTCAAAATAATAAAATTTATATAGCTCTTTGATTTTTTTCACTCACTTTAAATAGAGAATTTGAAAGCGCAACGATACTTAATGTCAAACAATATTTGATAAATAAAATAAAATTACTTGACATATTATTGACAAGCTTTTTCAAAACAAAGAAAAAAAAAATTTTTTTTTTGATTAGTTAATAGCTGAACATGTTGAACTCAGATAAATTTTCCATCAAATTTGATCAATAATTCATTTTTCAAAACAATTCACTCATTAAATCATAAGCAAAAAAAAACAATTGAAATATTGCTTCTAAATCATCAAGTGTTGCTAAGCTGACATATGCATTGGTTAATCGATTAGATCAGAGTTTTTAGCGTATTTTAAGCTTTATTTACAATTTTTTTATAAGCCCAACATTGGTACAAATTTTTTTGGCTTTAGTCTCAAAAAATAATGTAATGGTTGATTGTGAAGCAACAAAGCAAAACAAAAGTTTGCTTTAAAGAAATTTTGGTCAAACTATTAAAGAAATTGTTCGTAGCGTCTAAGACAAAATATACGAAAAAAACGATTGAAAAAATTAAAAAAAAAAAAAAATTTTATTGGAAAATCGAAATAATTAAATAAATCGATTAAATTAATAGAAATAATACGTCTGTCGACGCGTTTCGGCAGGCTTCTGCTTTCTTCAGAACTATCTAAAATCAATCAAGAAAAAATCAAATTAACTTAAAAATTATTTCTCTTTATTTTTTAGAATAAAATTAAAATAATTCAATACAAAATACATTTTAATAAAATATAATTTAAAATGCACAAAAAAAAAAAAATTTTATTTTATTTTACTAGACAAAAAAACCAATTTATTTTATAAATGATATTGTTTTAATAAATTGATAATTTGGAATTACTTGATTAATTATAGGAATTTATAAACATTTGAATAAATTTATTAACTAAGCCTCTACTGATTTTCTAACTAAATCACCAAATAAATTACTTTTAAAAATAGTAAAAATAAAATCATGCGTTCCATGATCCGCTTTACCAAATTGGTTTGCTATTTCAGTATTAAATTCAAAATTTACAAGACTTTTTACAATGTTTTTTTTTAAACGTAAAATATTTTTCAAATGTTGAGAAATTCTAGTTTTACAATCTTTATTAGTTTCACCTATAAAAAACAAGTTACACTTTTTACACTTGATTATATACACACAACCTCTTGAATTACAATTACTGTTACTTTTAATAGGTATATAAATATTACTTAATTTTAAATAAAAAGATTCAAATAAAAAAATACAAATTTTACAATTCAATTAGTACATTTTTTGCAAAAAAATTTTCATTTTTTTATTCAAACTTAAAATTATGAATTAAAATTGACCCTAGATTTTGATTTATTTTATTTACAATTTTTTCTTTTCAAAAAACTCACTATTCATAAACTAGCAATTATTTAAAACATAATTAACATGAGTCCTGATAGAAAAAATCCTATAAATTTTATTTTAAGTGATCAAAGAGTGGGTATTGTGAATTTCAAGTACAAAATGAACAAAAATTCTTCCTTTTTTGGTAAATTGAAATCAGACTTGGGCAAAAGTCAAAAAAAAAGTCATTTTAAAGTCTTTTCAAAGTCAAGTCATTTGACTTGACTTCAAATTTTTCAAATTTCAATTTTAAAATTTTTTTTGTTAAAAAAAAATTTTGCAAATTTATTTATTTATCTGTTTATCTGTATCGAGCTAGTGCTCCTTCAGAATAAAAGACCGCTTTCGACTTGTTCAAATCGATCCAGAAGTCTAAATGAGCAGACCGACAGCGATGGATACTTCATTCAGGGTATAAACAGATTTTATATATATATTTTTTTTTTTATATTTTCATTCTGAAGGAGCACTAGCTCGATACAGATAAACAGATAAATAAATAAATTTGCAAAATTTTTTTTTAACAAAAAAAATTTAAAGTCAAGTCAATTGACCTTTTTTTTTAAAAAAAAATTTGAAGTCAAGTCAAATGACTTGACTTGACTTTGACTTAATGACTTATGCCCAAGTCTGATTAAAATTAAGGAATATATTTAAAAATATGCTGCAATATAGTGCAACATACTTTTTTGCACCTTTTTTTTTACCTAAAATAAAATCTTTATTTTCTTAATTTTTAGTAAATCAAATCTTTAATCAATTTAAATCTTATTGATGTTTTATTTATTGTCCTATTTTAAAAATTTTGATATCTTTAATTTACCAAAAAAGGAATAATTTTTGTTCATTTTGTACTTGAAATTCACAATACCCAAACAGTGTTAAAATTCAATTAGTGTTCATGTCCAAAGTAAATATAGAAGGTTGTTAAGATAAAAGCAGTCAAAAGCCATGAAGAGCCTCAAAATATTAGAGACAAATAGCTGCTACTACATTCTATGATTCTCAAAGACAAGTTATCAACAGTAACCTAAACATCTTAAATCAATCATCTCTACAATAATATTGAAATTCCTGAATATTTAAAATAAAAATTTAATCAAAAAATTCTTTTATTATATGACAGTGAAGATAAGGATTGATTTAAAATTTTTAAAGGCCATATTTTTAGAATTATTAGAAAATGGTCACATATTTTGCGATGGTACATGTTACAGGTCTCGTTCTGCTGCGCACTCAGATGGGACTTATAACAAGGTATTAGAATAATAATATAAAAATATTATTAATTGTTTTAATCGTTTATTAAAATAATAAAATATAAATTGTGTTAGTGGAAGTGAAATCCTATCTTAACTAAGAATTTGATTCTCTATTTATATAGATAGAATTCTACAGTATTTGATGGCACACCTAATACGTGTCCATTATTTAAATAATGTTATTTTATTAAAACCATATCATCTAGAAGATTCTAAACTATCATCAGCATCTTTTATAAAATAATAAATGGAATTTTAATTAGAAACAGAACAACAAAATAATAATTCTAGAAGAATCTAAGAAATAAAGATTCGTCATTCTAAGTTTTAGATAAAAATATTGTCTACCAAAATATTGCATTTCATAAATGTAACATACATTTGATATTGCACCAGAGAACTTTAATCATTGAACTTTTATCACTTTTTATGATTTAGTAGATTGTGTCTGTGTCCCTTGCGTTTATGTCCACCTACCTCGCAGAACCCAATCCATTTATGAAAAAATGTCACTGGTTATGAAGGATAATCTGACAATTATGCCAAAATCATACACTACTGATTTCGAAAAAGTTTTTAAAAATGTCTTTAATAAAGTTTTTTCAACAGTTCTTATTTACGGGTGCTTTTTTCATTAAAGATGGGAGAGTGAAGTTAGGAGCAATTTTTTGGAGCAAAGAAATTTTGCTCAAATAAAACATTAATAACTTTTTCAAAATGAAGATTGGTATAATTTTTTTTCTTAACAATAATTAACAAATTTTGTTAAAAAAACAAAATGAAAATTTTGATAAAAATTTTGAATTTTGGCATTATGCTTTTGCTGTATAATATTCTTTTAATTTTAATTTTTAAATTATTTATTCATCTATTTTAGCAAACGCTTTTCTAAATTATATGCAAGATAAATAATTAGAGTTGTTTTTAAGTCACAAGTCTTAAGTCAAGTCAAGTCAATGACTTAAAATTTTTTTTTTTAGAAAAAGTCCAAGTCAAGCCGGTCAAAATTTTGGACCGTTTAAAAATTAGCTGAAATAAGTAAAAATTTTGGAATACTTTCGAGATGGCAGAATATCAATACCCGCAGCACTCAATGCAAAAAAACTGATCTCACTCACATAGGACATCAAGGAATAGTCGAGACAAAGAGATTGATAAGATCTCGAAAATAGTATGGATTTTTTATAAGATTGATAAAAAGCTTTGTGATCAAGATATCGATATTGGGATATTTAGCATTCAAGTTTTATAATTTACAATAATATCAATTTAATTTATAATGAATAAGTAAAAAATTTGAAAATTTTACAAAAATTTATTAATGTTTATATTTTTTTTTCACATAATCTTATTTCTAGTTTTTTTTTTTAAAAGAGGTAAAATAAAAAGCGGTATTTAAAGTAAAATTTATTTTATTTTTTTATGGAATATTTTTTGAAATATCTGGTAAAAAATAAAGTTTCCAAATTTTCAATGAATAGATTGTTTTTTCTCATCTCTTATTTTTGAAAACATTTGGTTTAATTTTTTGTGTTTGAATTACAAAATGTATCCAATGTTGAATTAACATTGAGAGAGTGAGATATTTCAAATATTTTTTTCAATTTCAAATAAAAATACAATTTTAAGTTGATATTGCAAGCATGAAAAACTTTGTTTGTTTTTTTATAAATTGTGATATGATGACCCTTAAGATAATATTTGAAGTTTAATAAACTATCTTCGCTGTTTTGCATTTTTTTTAAATTGAGTTTTTTTTAAAAATGCATCAAACGAACGTCAATTATCACTAAAGTCAAAATTTATAAAGAAAAGAAAAAATTTTTCGGGTCTAGTCGGTTAGGAGAAATATGGTTTATCTATTACTCGAACAATTTTTGTTCCGAGGTTTTATGAACCATTAGTTGACCTAATCTAAAAATTGTTCATCAAATTTGATATTTTTTTATCTATTTAGAAAAAGCTAAATATAATATTAAAAAATAAGATAGATAAAAAAAATCATTTCATAAAGTCAAACACTTGAAGGGTGAAAAATTAATTTTAAATTTCTTTATTTTTATTATTTATGTCTAAAGGTGAAGATTTAAGTAGAGAGCGCATTTGGCTATTTGGGGTTGTTGAAAGGGTAATACAAGGTAAACTGTATCAGAGCAAATGCTATTTCTAAAGTTCCTTCAAATTGAAAAAAAAACAAAAAAATAAAAAATTATTAACTTCAATCGTTTATCTTTATATCATTTTCGAGAATTAGACATTCTATTAAATAACTTTATTCAATTTGTTCACATAATATTAAATTTTTTCACCTTATTTGACATTTGATCACTTAATTCTATTTTGGTTTTGTTTCTCTGAACAAGAATTATTTGCATAATAGATAAACTATGGTTCACCTATCCGACTTGACCAAGTTTTTCAACGATAGAATATTAAGTAGAAACAAAATGAATTTTTTATTTATATTTTTAATTTTTTGTTTTAAATATTTTTTTCTGAAGGTTGGTAGAGGTGTAGCGGTGGACGCACCACAATCACATCAACAACAACAAGACAAAGAAAATATTTTAAATAAAAGAAAATTTTTAATTTTAAATTGAAATTATTTATAATTTATTTTTGCTTTTTTAGGATGTTTAATTTTTTCGATCTTATCAATTATGCAAATTTTGGACAATTCTTAAATGATCATTAGTGGTCAAATAGTGGACAAATGGAAATTGTGAAATTCAGTTCTAATTGAAAAATTTTCTAGCTTATTTTTAAAAGGTGGTTTTTTTCTTTTTAAACAAAATTACTGAAACATTAACTAAAATTTTTATGAAGATCAATTGTTAAAAAATTTTTACCCCTCTTGTCTATTCAATTTTTTTGTTTAAAATTTGTAATTTGCATGTCGATCTATTAGTGAATTCAACTACAATTTCGACTCAAATGGTGTTAGATATCAAATGTCCAACACTTTTGTGCACTTTTGTATTAACAAACTCTTTCAACTTTGAAATATATTTAAATATCTAAAAATTAATTAAACACTCAAATTTATTTCGCGTAATATAATCTATAACTGGCAAGTTTTGTTCTCTATTTTACATTTTAAAAAATAATTGCGTAATTATATTTCAAATTTTTACATGCTTAAGTATTGAGTTTTAATGAAACAACGTAATTTGAAAATTTCAAAAAAGTTAAATAAAAAAAAATTTGCTAACTATATTTTTATTTAAAATGACTATAAAAATGATAAAAAATATCTGCTCATAATGTCATATGATAAATTGATTAAAAAATTAATGATATCACAAATATTATACTTGAATTTTTTTTTTTAATTCACTTTTTGTTTTTAAATAACACTTTAAATATCAAATTTATCAATGGTTAATGTAGCTTATTAATCAAAAATAATTAATAATGCAATGATTAAAACCGATAAATACTTAGAATTGGCTTATGACTGGGACAAACGGGACAAGCGAATAGTTCATTGTGATAAATTAGTGATAAATTTTTATCATTTGTGAATCTGTACCGAGCCAATGCTCCTTCAGAATAAAAATATATAAAATAAAAAATAAATAAAAAATTTAAAAAAATTAAATCAAAAATAAAGTTAAATAAGAAAAAATTAAAAACGTTAAGATGAAATAGCTAGAGGTTAGACATGATTATTATGATGAATATAGCTCTTAACTTAATTAATGAACAGTTGAAATTATCTCTTGATTTAATTTAATTATCTCCTGTGAAACTTTTTTTTTGTGGATATTTAAAGATGATCTAATGCGATCAAAGTTTTATCAAAGTATTGAAATGTCTGATAGTGAGTATCGATTAGTTGATGACTACGTAACTTCTGAAATAGAATCTGAAGACGAGGTTCAAGAATCCAATAAAAAGAAAAGAACCAGGAAGAACTGATTCTATGAGAGAACATTCGACGATCAAGAAGCATCCAAAGACTGGTTAGATAATGAAAAGATTTGGTCTTCTCTGAAAAGTAGTGAAACTGAGCCCGGTTTAAGAGTTGATTATCGATGCAACCTAGTTATAAGATATTATTTTATTTGAAATTTTTTGAAATTTTTTATAATTCTTTTTTTTTAAATCAATTTAATAAAAATAAGAGATACTTTAAGTAAAATTAGTTGCTGTTTTTATTTAATTTAGGAGACAGATTAATAAATATAAGTTAAGGGTATTTAGTAAAATAAGAGAAAGAAAAATATTAGTGATCGATTAAGTAATTTTAGAGATCGATTAAATACCTCCCCATTTAATTTATCTTTGTTTGTCGAATAAATTTTTATTTTATCTATTTGTTTATCTGTACCGAGCTAATGCCCCTTCAATAAAAAGTAAAAAATAAATAAAAAATAAAAAGGATAAAAAGTTCGAAAGAAAATTAAAAATGATAAGTTGAAAGAACTAAAGATAAGACATGTTTAGATATTTGGGTATTGTGAATTTCAAGAACAAAATGAACAAAAAAGTTCTTCCTTTTTTGGCAAATTAAAATTAAAGATAATAAAATTAATTTTAAAAAATACTGCAATATAGTGCAACATTCTTTGTTGCACCTTTTTATATAATAAACAATTTTTCTAATGTTAAATAGGACAGTAAAAAAAAATCAATAAGATTTAAATTGGTTATTGATTTGATCACCTTTTATTTGTATATCTGTACCGAGCTAAAGCTCCATCAGATAAAATAAAAAAAAAATTAAAACAATGTTAAATAAAATAAAATAAAAATAAAAAATAAGAAAAAAAATTAAGTTAAAATAATATATGTTAAAAAGTAAATAACTGTTAGACTGATGGAAGAACAAAAAAAATCATTCTTTTTATTTAAATTGAAAAAATGTGCTAGTCTCATCTGAATAAGATAAAGAAGAAAAAATTGCTTAAAAATAACATTGAAAATTGTTATTCAATTGAAGTTAATTCAACCAAAATTTAACACACAACTTAACTTCATCAAACGGTCTCACATTCAATTGAACACAATTTTTTGCGAACAAACATTTGAACTTAAAATTAACACGCTAAATTTGCCAACAACATTCATTCAAGTACATCACACTTTCAAATAAAACATGTGCTCAACACTCACTACAAAAAAACCAATTCAAATCCCAAATTCTAATTTTAGCTTATATTCAATAATGCTAAGATAAATCAGCATTATACAAAAATACAAGTATGCGCCAAGTACTTGAATGTGAGATATGCCCAGCAAAAAAACTCACAAGACAACGCTCTCTCCAGGAACAGTGTGTGCTCGAATTGTCGCGCTGTGAGCCTTATGTCCAATCACGACTTGAACCAGAGCAGCGATTCGGACAAACTGAGCCGCAAGAGCTCGATTGGTCGAGGCTTCATCATTCACCAGAACCAGCCCCAACGATACCAACGTAAACTAACCATTAACAAAAAAGAAGTTTTTATTCAAAAATTTAATTTTTTTATCTTGATTATAGGCGGTAGCTACTATCTGAGTCGGCCGTTTTCCCGAAAAGCTCTTCCGCGCCAAAATTCAAATAGAACGAGCAGCAAAGAGGCGTTCGTTGACGCCGCCCAGCAGCTAATAACACTAGCCACACAATCGGCTAGTATTATTGTTTGGCTAGTGTTATGGGTCGCTCGGCGGGGGAAGAGCTCACAATCGGAGAGTTGTATCCGGTCTACATAACACATGTGAACACACCGTCAAATTTTTTTGTCCACTTGATCACTGTCAAAGAATTTGCAAATTTGAACAACAACATGGACAATTATTACCGCAACGGTCTGCACCAAGAAAATGCTGATTTAGACAAGTAAGATTTTTTGAGCCTTTTTTTTTCTTCTATACTGACTGAACTCTTTATTTGAATGAATAATAAAATAAAATAAAAAAAAATAAAAATTTAAAGCCTGAAATTGATGATTAGTGTTGGCAATCGATTATCAATAATCGATTCAATAATCGACTAACTCTAAATCGACTATTTTTTTTTAGTCGATTTTTAAATCGATTAAATTTTTTTTATCTATTATTAAATCGATTAATTTTTTTCAGTCGACTATTAAATCGATTAATTTTTTTTAGTCGACCATTAAATCGATTAAATTTTTTTTGTCGACTATTAAACCGACTAATTTTTTTAGTCGATTATTAAATCGATTAATAATTTTTAGTCGATTATTATTTTAGTCGACTATTAAATCGAATTATTTTTATTTTGCTTTAAATCTATAATTTTAAATCAATTAAAAATTTTTTAATTAAAAAATAATATTTTTGCCTTCCTAAATTTTAATTTCGAGATAAATTAGAAGTATTATAGTCATCTTGAAAAAATAATTCGATTTAATTGTCGACTAAAAAATTAATCGACTAAAAAAAATTAGTCGATTTAATAGTCGATTAAAAAAATTATATCGATTTAACAGCCAACTGAAAAAATTTAATCGATTAACTAGTCGATTAAAAAAATTGAGTCGATTTAAATATCGATTAGGAACAATTAGTCGATTTAATAATCGACTGAAAAAGTTTAATCGATTAAATAGTCGACTAAAAAAATTTAATCGATTCAATAGTCGACTAAAAAATATTAATCGATTTAATAACCGGCTAAAAAAAATCAATCGATTTAATAGTCGACTAAAAAAAATTAGTCGATAAATTAAATTTGTCAATCGATTGGAGTCGATTGCCAACACTATTGATGATATGTTATTGATTTTGGCGATGTGCACTAATTGCCTTTTGATCACGTTACCCATTTGAGCCAAGAGTTTAGTCGTTTGTGGTCTCATAGAAAAATTTAAATTTTTCTAATCAAAGATTTTGCGAGACCAAACCAGCTTCAATTAGATGCATGTTGGCCGCCAAGAGGCAACTCCGAATGGAACCAAAGACACCATGGACACACTTTATAGTACTTTAGAGTTTTCCTTTTTTTTGTTTTTGTTACTGAAATAAAAATTGATTTTTTTACGATCGGAGCTACCGCCTAAAATCCAAAAAAAAAAAAATTAAATTTTTGAATAAAAACTTCTTTTTTGTTAATGGTTAGTTTACGTTGGTATCGTTGGGGCTGGTTCTGGTGAATGATGAAGCCTCGACCAATCGAGCTCTTGCGGCTCAGTTTGTCCGAATCGCTGCTCTGGTTCAAGTCGTGATTGGACATAAGGCTCACAGCGCGACAATTCGAGCACACACTGTTCCTGGAGAGAGCGTTGTCTTGTGAGTTTTTTTGCTGGGCATATCTCACATTCAAGTACTTGGCGCATACTTGTATTTTTGTATAATGCTGATTTATCTTAGCATTATACAAAAATACAACATCGTTGACAAATTAGAATTTGGAATATAAGCTAAAATTGAATATAAGCTAAAATTAGAATTTGGGATTTGAATTGGTTTTTTTGTAGTGAGTGTTGAGCACATGTTTTATTTGAAAGTGTGATGTACTTGAATGAATGTTGTTGGCAAATTTAGCGTGTTAATTTTAAGTTCAAATGTTTGTTCGCAAAAAATTGTGTTCAATTGAATGTGAGACCGTTTGATGAAGTTAAGTTGTGTGTTAAATTTTGGTTGAATTAACTTCAATTGAATAACAATTTTCAATGTTATTTTTAAGCAATTTTTTCTTCTTTATCTTATTCAGATGAGACTAGCACATTTTTTCAATTTAAATAAAAAGAATGATTTTTTTTGTTCTTCCATCAGTCTAACAGTTATTTACTTTTTAACATATATTATTTTAACTTAATTTTTTTTCTTATTTTTTATTTTTATTTTATTTTATTTAACATTGTTTTAATTTTTTTTTTATTTTATCTGATGGAGCTTTAGCTCGGTACAGATATACAAATAAAAGGTGATCAAATCAATAACCAATTTAAATCTTATTGATTTTTTTTTACTGTCCTATTTAACATTAGAAAAATTGTTTATTATATAAAAAGGTGCAACAAAGAATGTTGCACTATATTGCAGTATTTTTTAAAATTAATTTTATTATCTTTAATTTTAATTTGCCAAAAAAGGAAGAACTTTTTTGTTCATTTTGTTCTTGAAATTCACAATACCCAAATATCTAAACATGTCTTATCTTTAGTTCTTTCAACTTATCATTTTTAATTTTCTTTCGAACTTTTTATCCTTTTTATTTTTTATTTATTTTTTACTTTTTATTGAAGGGGCATTAGCTCGGTACAGATAAACAAATAGATAAAATAAAAATTTATTCGACAAACAAAGATAAATTAAATGGGGAGGTATTTAATCGATCTCTAAAATTACTTAATCGATCACTAATATTTTTCTTTCTCTTATTTTACTAAATACCCTTAACTTATATTTATTAATCTGTCTCCTAAATTAAATAAAAACAGCAACTAATTTTACTTAAAGTATCTCTTATTTTTATTAAATTGATTTAAAAAAAAAGAATTATAAAAAATTTCAAAAAATTTCAAATAAAATAATATCTTATAAGTTTTTTCTTGGTCTACCTCTACCTCTTTTTAGTGAAGCTTCTACTTTCTTACTTATATCACTGCTGGTTGATGCTTGCACTACTTTTTCAGCTTCCTTATCAATTGTTTTTTTGTTCTTTTTTGTTGGTATAGCTATTTCTTGTGGAGTTTCTTCCTCTACTTCTGTTGTTATCTTTCGCATTGAGGTCCTTTTCTCTTAACTAGGTTGCATCGATAATCAACTCTTAAACCGGGCTCAGTTTCACTACTTTTCAGAGAAGACCAAATCTTTTCATTATCTAACCAGTCTTTGGATGCTTCTTGATCGTCGAATGTTCTCTCATAGAATCAGTTCTTCCTGGTTCTTTTCTTTTTATTGGATTCTTGAACCTCGTCTTCAGATTCTATTTCAGAAGTTACGTAGTCATCAACTAATCGATACTCACTATCAGACATTTCAATACTTTGATAAAACTTTGATCGCATTAGATCATCTTTAAATATCCACAAAAAAAAACTTTCACAGGAGATAATTAAATTAAATCAAGAGATAATTTCAACTGTTCATTAATTAAGTTAAGAGCTATATTCATCATAATAATCATGTCTAACCTCTAGCTATTTCATCTTAACGTTTTTAATTTTTTCTTATTTAACTTTATTTTTGATTTAATTTTTTTAAATTTTTTATTTATTTTTTATTTTATATATTTTTATTCTGAAGGAGCATTGGCTCGGTACAGATTCACAAATGATAAAAATTTATCACTAATTTATCACAATGAACTATTCGCTTGTCCCGTTTGTCCCAGTCATAAGCCAATTCTAAGTATTTATCGGTTTTAATCATTGCATTATTAATTATTTTTGATTAATAAGCTACATTAACCATTGATAAATTTGATATTTAAAGTGTTATTTAAAAACAAAAAGTGAATTAAAAAAAAAAATTCAAGTATAATATTTGTGATATCATTAATTTTTTAATCAATTTATCATATGACATTATGAGCAGATATTTTTTATCATTTTTATAGTCATTTTAAATAAAAATATAGTTAGCAAATTTTTTTTTATTTAACTTTTTTGAAATTTTCAAATTACGTTGTTTCATTAAAACTCAATACTTAAGCATGTAAAAATTTGAAATATAATTACGCAATTATTTTTTAAAATGTAAAATAGAGAACAAAACTTGCCAGTTATAGATTATATTACGCGAAATAAATTTGAGTGTTTAATTAATTTTTAGATATTTAAATATATTTCAAAGTTGAAAGAGTTTGTTAATACAAAAGTGCACAAAAGTGTTGGACATTTGATATCTAACACCATTTGAGTCGAAATTGTAGTTGAATTCACTAATAGATCGACATGCAAATTACAAATTTTAACCAAAAAAATTGAATAGACCAAAGGGGTAAAAATTATTTAACAAATTAAAATTTTTTAAAAATTGTTGTTCATAAAAATTTTAGTTAATGTTTCAGTAATTTTGTTTAAAAAGATAAAAACTACCTTTTAAATTTAAGCTAGAAAATTTTTCAATTAGAACTGAATTTCACAACTTCCATTTGTCCACTATTTGACCAAAGAAATAATTTAGAAAAGAAAAAAGCCCGCCCAAAGGCACCAAAGCGAACAGATCGACGTCGAATTCAACTGATAGTGTCGCCAAAACCAACACAAATCGACTTGGCTCGATTCGTAGCAATGTTCGCTGGGACTCGCCCGCAACCCCTAACAATTTGGCTTAAATTTTTTGGGGGTGACAAATTTAATTTTTTTAAGATGACAAAAATAACTAAAAGTGGTATCTAATTTAATCTATTTTAGCTGGCAATAAAAAACTTATTATTCTGACAAAAAAACTAAACGACTGGCAAATATATTTATATTAATATGACTATTTAATAATTTTGCACTGACAAAATTTTATTCATTTTTATTTTATTTTATTTTAGTTCTAATTAAGCTATTTAGATCGGCAATCATTTAATGGACTGACAAAAAAATTCCTATTTTACTGACAAAAAAATTCCTATTTTACTGACAAAAAAACTAAGCAAGGTGACAAACAAACTACTTCACTGATAATTAAACTAATTGACCGACAAATTAAATATATTCGGGATGACAGATTAACCAAAAAAATGGTGACTAATTTAATTAATGACTAATGACTAATGAACACTAAACTAGGTGACAAACAAACTACTTCACTGATAATTTTTCAACTTTCATTTTTTTTTTAGCTTATTTACTTTATTTTGATTCTTTTTTTTATCTCATTTTGTTAACTTTAATTTTATTTTTATTTTATTTCATTTTTTTTTATTTTTTTTTAATTTTACTTTTTAACTTATTCTGAAGGAGCTCTAGCTCGGTATAGAAAACAAATAAATAAAAATAACAAATTTAACATGGCTAGTAAAATTATTAAATAATAAATACATAATAAATAATTAATAAATACACCAAAAAACTAGAACAATGGCTTATTAAATTGAAAATGAAGATATCAGTTGAAAAGTCGTGTTCAGTAGTCTTTTCTAGGTACAAAAAAGAGAGTGATAATCTAAACTTCAAAATTTATGGAAACAGAATAGTGAGCCAAAAAGGTATCAAGTTTCTTGGTATTAAATTTGATTCTAAGTTAAACTTTAATATACTGGTAGACGAAATTAAAGAACGCTGCAATAAAAGACTAAACATTATTTAGATATTGTCAAACAAAAAGTGGGGTCTCAATCAAAACACACTAGGAAATTTATATAAATCTTTAGTCGGATCAATCTTAGACTTTTCTTTTCCTTACTTAAATTCATTTTCAGAAAATAATATCCAAAAATTCTTCTATTGGCTATTTCTCCTATATATCTTAATATTACGAGGAAGACCAAAGAAATCAACAACTCAGGGAAAAAATAAAAAAAAAATAATCGTTTATATTTTTTTATTTTTTTTTGTCATTTAAATAAATATTTTCGTCACTAAAATTAGTTTTTTTTGTCTACAAATAAGGTTTTATTTTGTCAGTGAAAAATTATAAAAAAGTCATCTCAATATATAAATTTGTCAGTCGTTTAGTTTTTTTGTCAGAATAATTAGTTTTTTATAGTCAGCTAAAACAAATATAATCAGTCACCACTTTTAGTTATTTTTGTCATCTTAAAAAAATTTAATTTGTCACCCCCAAAAAATATAAGCCATTTAGATCGACTTGAGTGGAAATCAAAAGTAATGAACCCAATGCTTCACAAGGAGTGAATAAGGAAAAAAAAAGAAAAGCCATTTAGTAATCAAATTCTCTAAGATTGTAAGGAATGAACTTAAATAGTGACGTTTTCTTATAGTTGACTCTTGCTTTTTGTTTGAAATTTGTAATTTGCATGTCGATCTATTTGTAAATACAAATACAATTTCGACTCAAATGGTGTTGGATATCAAATGTCCAATAAATTTAAAATTTAAAATTGAAAATTGTGTCAGTAAATTTTTGCGTTATGGAAAACATTTCTGTCCAGAATGTACAAAATGTTTATGATGCATTTTTTTTGGATTCAGCTGTCTGTAACCCATCTTGTAGGATACTGTTTATTGGATTCATAAATTTGTAAATTTTATAATATCTTTATAATTATATTATGAATCATATAAATTTTTTTCAAAAACAAAATCCAAAAAAAGAAAAGCCGGTGCTTGAAAAGCATTGTGAAGTTTCGTTCAAAAAGTTCAGTTCAAAATCTTAAATTCGTATATATTTTGAATGGAATGAAGTGATAAAATAAAAATTTAGTACATGATGTAACAAAAAATGTAAAAGAACTTGCTCAAAAAAAAAACAAATAAAAAATTTCAATTAATTAGCCAATTATTGATTTTCCAAAAAAACTGAATGAATGTTAAGTTGGTTTTGAAATAAAAATTTCGAAATTTAAAATTAAACACTTACAAAAATTTTAAAATATTGCAAATAAAACTTCTTTTTTTACAAAGACAAATAAATTGTCTTAAATAATTAATGATTAATTAAAGGAAAAATTTCAGAATTTATTTCAAGGCTACTTGGTGTAACAACTTTTGTTACACATTGTTACATATTTTAGAGGAGCAAATTTTTTTCATTCATCGAAAAATTTCAATTAAGAACTTTTTTCTTGAACCCTTTGAACTTTTTCAACAAAACTTCACAATGCTGCTTGGAATGAAAAAAATTTATTCATTTTTTGTAAAATTAAACTTATGTGTAAGTCACTTTTTTATTTTAATTTTTGTAATTTATGTCTCTTTCAATTTTCTCCAAAAAAAATAAAATTAATATAAATATTCGATTCATTTTTCTATATATAAAGATTTTAGATTTTTTGCTTTTGTCTATGATTAAAAAATTATTTACAAATGTTTTATATTTATTTTGAAAAAAGTTGCTAATTATTAAAATAAAACTAGCGTTCAATCTAATTACAAATATTTTGTAGTGTTGGGATCCGTACAAGCGGCCACTTAACCGGCCAAAATTTTTAGAAACCGTGACCGTGTCCGCATCAGCCCGCCAACTTTTTGGCGGGCGGCCATTTGGCCGGCCAGCTTGTCGGCCTAATTTCTAGACCGCCAAAATAAACGGCCAAAAATATACGGGAGGCCAAAAAACCGGCATCACACTCGCAGTCATTTCACTCAAAAATTTTGGGTGAATCACTCACACTCAAAAAAAAATAAAATTTTGAAAAGAATAAAAAAATTTAAAAAAAAATTTTTAAATATATTAAGTAATTTTTTTTTTAATTTAAAAGATTTTTTTGAAAAAAATATCAATTTAAGTGGCCAACCGCCAAAAAGTTGGCCGTATTTTTTGGCGGTCCAAAATAAAGACCGCCTGGCTGACCGGCCAAATGACCGTCCGCTTAAAGGTTTCCGGCTAATGCGGACACGGTCACGGTATTTGAAAATTTTGGCCGGTTAATTGTTCGCTTGTACGGATCCTAACACTAAAGTTACTAGAGTTAGACTCATCGATTGAGCATCTAACGAAAGTCGAGCTTTTTCAAACGATTTAAGTCATCGAAGTAGAAATTAAAATATTCATATCATAAGTATTAATGATTTTTAGTTTTTTTCAGGAATGCTTTGACTTCGTTTGTTAGTAACAAACATTATTTTTGTTTTGTTCCAGTTCACATCTATTCGATTAAATTTGCACCATGTTATTAATCTTTTGATTGACTCATTGCACTTTAATAAAAGGTTCTCAAGGTTTTCACTTGTTTGTATAATTGTTGTGTCGTCAGCAAACAGTTTTACCATACAATTGTTTAGATAATTAACAATGTCATTAATGAAGATTAAGAATAGAAGTGGACCTAATACACTTCCTTGCGGTACCCCAAATTTTATATCTAATGGATCTGAGATTTGTTCGTCGATTTTAACAAATTGCTTTCGATTGTCAAAATAACTTCTTAATAAGCTAACAGCAGTATTCAAGAACCCATATTTTTTAAGTTTAATGAGGAGTAGCCTGGAGTCGACTGTATCAAAGGCTTTTTTAAAATCGATAAAGAGTAAAAGGCCAAAGAGGCGTTTACTCTTTATTCGATTAATTTCGGATATTATCTCATGGAGTGCAGATTCACAGCTGTGATTTGTTCTAAAACCATGTTGATTAGAAGATAGAATGCTATTCGAGTTAAGATACCCGAGTATTTGTTTATGAACAAGTTTTTCAAATATTTTAGCTATTGGTGGTAGTATTGATATTCCCCGATAATTATTCATATCTTCATTTGACCCTTTTTTCTTGAATAACGGTGTTACAACTGCTGTTTTCCATTCACATGGTATTGAACAAGATACAATGGAATAATTAAAGAGGCAAGCTATTGCTGTTTTAAGTTTTTTTGACGAAGATTTAAGTAATTTTGTTGGTATTCCACATATACCAGGTGCACCTGTAGATGGTAAGGTAGATAAAAGTTCTTCTACTTCATTAGCTGTCGTAAGGCTAAATTTGAAACATGGATCATTTGTTAAATTCATATCTAATTGATCATCAACAAAAAGTGCAGCTTCATCAAAAGAACACTCTGATGAAGAAGAAATTGACGTGAAAAACTTATTAAAAAGGTTACATAATTCATTCTTATTTTCTGTTGATGTACCATTGTATTTTACATGGCTAATTGGGTTTGAGCTTGATTTGTCTGACTTGATGTTAATTTTAGATGAGTAATACTCCCAAAATTTTTTTGAGTTCTTAAAATCATTGACAGTTTTGTCTTTAAAATATTCGATCATCCTCTCTTCATTGTAGCTTTTAAATAATTTGTTATAGTATTCAAACAAAATTTTGTCTTCGCTTAGACAAGTACGATTGTGCCTTTTATATGAAGCGTCTTTGAGATGTTTAAGTTTTAGAAGCTCTTCATCATACCATGGAAATTGATTTGAATTTTTAAGAGTTATTTTTCGTAAAGGGGCTACTTTATCGAGTATATTTGTAATTTCATTTTTTAGGAACATCCATTTGCTATCAATGTCATTAAGATTTCTAAGTTGTTTGAAATCTATTTCATCTATCATTGAATTTATTCGAAACATGTTTACGGCTGAAAGATTTCTACAGTCAATCGTTTTTAATACATTTGAAGGTTTTTTAACTGCTAATTTGGCTACGACAAAGTGATGGTCACTAAATGGGCAATCAATGACTTCTGTTTCTTCAACTAGGTCTCCATTATGTAGTATATTTTAAATTGAATATATATTATATTCAGTTTTTTATCCAAAAATTTTATATTTTCAAATTTAAATCCGAATATTTTAGATATTCAATTTTTAATTTAAATAAATTAATTTTCAAGTAAACAAGTCAAGACTTTGAAATTGAAATTGAAGACAATTCCCATCTGGGGATGTAACGGGAAGTGATTATTTTCGTTTGAATAGAGAATGAAGAGTGTTCTTCATCGTTGCATCAGCTGCAAATTCTGATAATAGTTTATTTTACTAAAAAAATTGTTTTACTCAAAATATATTCCAAATTTTCATACAAAATTTCCATTACAAAATTTAATTCTTAATAAATAAATGGATTTTGACTAACAGCTTTTCTATAAGTTTTAAAAGGTGAAACAAAAAATTTTTCATTTAAAAGTCCAGTTTAAAGAAAAAATCTAAGGAATTATTTGGCAATGAATTGATTATAATTAATCAAATTGTATGTTAATTTAGAATTAAAAATTAAATTTTTTGCTACACTTTATTTTCAATTACATTAAAAAAAAACAGCCTAAATATTTTAGTTATATTTCTTTACAAATATAATCACCGGCTCCCTAATTAATATAAAGACAAAAAATATTTTCCTATAGAAAAAGTTATAAAGCTAAGTAGTAGTACTATACAAGCTGTGGGGGATCGAAGATCCCGAGCAAAACCGTCAGTAGACGATCTGCTTTAACAGCCTACGTCCAGTTGTCATATTCAGCTTAACTATATCCGAGAAGTTTATCAATTCTATTTTTAAATTTATTCGTGTTGACTGTGCTTCTAGTTGTTTTGTCTATTGTGTTCCAGTTACCAGCTGTCCTGTTTGTAAAAAAGTTATATCGAACTATACAATTTCTAATGATCTGCCTCTCAATAGCTAACTGACCCTTTCTCGTATGACCTGCTGGACTGTCAAGACCGTTTGAAGCTAGTAATTGGCTTCCATGTATTAACTCAACTTGATCATGTCCGTGGTGAATTTTATGTAGCTGAATTAGATCTCCACGCTGCCGTCTTTCTTCCAGTGTTATCCAATTAAGAGTTTCTCTTCTAACTGCATATGGTTTCGACTTTAGTTACGGGACAAGTTTAGAAAATTTTCTCTGAACATGCTCAAGTGTTTCTATATCACAACGTCGATAAGGATTCCAAGCGCTGATTGCAAATTCAAGATGCGGCCTAACGAATGACTTAAAGAGCAGATTTACAAGTTCAAGAGAGAAGTGGGTGAATGTGTTTTTTATTCTTGATGCTACCATCGAAGCTCTCGCTGCTGCTCTTTTACATTGTTCTCCTGATTTTAGGTCACTTGTAATGATAATTCCCAAGTCACGCTCTTTACTTGTTTTTGCTAGCTTTTGACCATCCATAGTGTAGTCGTGACATCTGTTTTCAATACCAAAATGCATACTTAAACACTTAAACTGATTAAAGCTCATTATTTTAGTTATATTTCTTTACAAATATAATCACCGGCTCCCTAATTAATATAAAGACAAAAAATATTTTACTATAGAAAAAGTTATAAAGCTTAAAGGAATTAATATTTATTTATAGAAATAAAATACTAACTTAAAGAAAAAAATACAAACATAAAGAGAAGGATAGAATCCTAAAGAGTTTTAATTTTTTCTAAAGAAAGTTATTAGCATTATTAGCATTATAAAAGGATTTTTTGTTAAAGCAATTTCATTTGATTTCTAAAAAATTATATTCAAAAAAAAAAAAAA
>QEOQ01000274.1:381075-408635 GCA_010279815.1 Brachionus plicatilis | reverse complement strand
CCAGAAGATTCTTTCCATTTTCATCGCCATTCCTTATCATTGAGAAGCAAGTTTTGATCGAGTCACTTATTCCATTTTTTTTTGCTATCTTTTTTTCTCTCTCGATCTCTTTAATTATAGATTTAGTTCTATCTATATCAAGTTTTGCTTGGGTTTTTTGTATATTTTTTTGTTCAATAATTATTATGGTTTACCAGAAAAAGTTAAAATTGTTGTCAAAAATTTGGTCGACACTTATCCTAAACTAATACCAAGACAAGTCAGAACTTTTTTGAATAACAATGCAACCAAATTGGGTATTGATGATATTGCATATGAGTTTAACCAAATTACGTTATATTTTTATAGATATAAAGAAAGTATTGCACCAAGGAAAAACAAAATAGAAGATGTTGAAAGATATTTATAAAAATATAAAAATGCTGACCACTTATATTTTCCAACAATCGATCCAAATCAGCCATTCTTTTTTGGATTTTTAACGGATGGTAAACCACAACAAAGTCCAATGAGTAATGGACAACTTTTTATGTTCCTCAATTTTACAATTATCATTTTTTGATTATTATTTTATTCCTACTATGTGTACTTTTCTATTATTCAACTTTTAAATGTTTTTACTTATTCAACTATTCAACTTTTCAATTATTCTTTTTTTAAACTTATTCAACTATTCAATTATTCTATTATTCAACTTTTAAATTTATTAACTTATTCAACTATTCATTTATTCTATTATTCAACTTTTAAACTTTTTTACTTGTACGACTATTCAACTTTTCAATTTTTCTTTTTTTAAACTCATTCAACAATTCAATTATTCTATTTTTCAACTTTTAAATTTTATAACTTATTCAACTTATTCAACTATTTAAGAAAAAAACCCTCACTCTTTTTGCTCAACCGAAATCCCTAAACCAGGGCTACGCCCCGGACCCCTTTAATTTTATCTAAGATTTCTTTAACCTACAAATTATATTGTTTTAAAATTTTTTGTTAATATACTGGGTTAACTTGATTGTTTCAAAATCAAAAAATGCTCTGAATTATAATTCGCTATATACTTTATTTTTTTCATGCGTTTTATTATATATTTTTTGTTTTAATAAAGCTTTAAAATGGAACGAAAGAAAAATTGAATAGTTGAATAAATGAATTAGTTTTAAAAAAAGAATATTTGAAAAGTTGAAAAGTTGAAAAATTGAACAATTGAATAAATGAAAAGTTGAATAATTGAAAATTTGAAAAATTGAATAAATGAAAAGTTGAAAAGTTGAAAAATTGAATAAATGAAAAGTTGAATAATTGAAAATTTGAAAAATTGAATAAATGGAAAGTTGAAAAATTGAATAATTGAAAATTTGAAAAATTGAATAAATGAAAAGTTGAAAAGTTGAAAAATTGATTAAATGAAAAGTTGAAAAATGTGAAAAATTGAATAAATGAAAAGTTGAAAAGTTGAAAAGTTTAAAAATTGAATAAATGAAAAGTTGAAAAATTGAATAATTGAAAATTTGAATAAATGAAAAGTTGAATAAAAGAAAAATTAAAAAATTGAATAGTTGAATAGTTGAATGAGTAATAAAAGAGAATAATTGAAAAATCGAAAAGTTGACTAGAATATATTTAAGTTGTATAAAACAAATTATTGTCCATGAATGATATTTTTAGGAATCTGATTTTAGGATATGATTTTTTAAGACTGTTTAAAAATAGGATGTTAAAATTAGGGAATTGAAATTTAGATGTTTGGATTTAGGATGCCACTAAAAAAAATTATGGACTTTTTTTTTGAAAAAAGAAATTGATTGATGAGTTTCAAACGTTTTATTGATTAAAAATTATTGATTTGAGAATTAAATCTAATTGTACAATAATTGTTATTAAAATATTAAATAAGAATTGTCAGACATATCGTAAATTGCTACAAAAATATAAATTATAAATTATAAACTAGCTATATGATTAAACAAGATAAAGACTTAAATTTTTTTTTTTAAAGTCAAGTCAATGACTTAAAAAATTTTTTTTAGAAAAAGGCTAAGTAAAGCCGGTCAGTTTGACGGTCAAAATTTTGGACCGTTTAAAAAATAGGTAAAAAAAAAGCGGGCAGTCAAAGATACGGTCAACAAGTCATAACTTTGACTTGAATTTTTGTGACTTAGACTTAAAACTGTGACTTAAAAACAAGTCTGGACATTTCAAATAGATTTGATATTAAATATTGATTTACTAATAAACTTTAATAAAAATTATTAAAAAATATAACAAAAAAAATTTTGACTAGTGAAATTCATAATTTTTAACTCGAGTTTTTAGACTTTTTCGAGTTTTTACACGAGTAAATACTCGAATTTTCCGAGTTAGGCGAGTACGAGTTTTTTTCGAGTCTAATTGTATGGCTCTGGCGTTTTGAAAAAAAAAAAATTTCTATAAATCCGGTCCGGACTTAAAAATTTTTTTTAATGACTTGGACTTTTTTTTTGGGACTTGAAAAAAACTCTGCCAAAAAATCTAAACAATTATTTTTGTGTTCTTTTAGTTAAAAATTGAAAATAAATAGCTAAGGAATTTATCTCAGAACCAGGCATCATATCATTACTGAAGCTAATGGGTCTAAAAAATTTTTTCAACTAGAAAACATTGCTAAAGTAAATAGCCAAATTGTGACTTAAAAAAAATCTCACGTGAATTAAAAAGTAAAAATTAATTTTCAATTATGTTTGTTAATTATTAACTTCCTGGCAGCAGTTAATTGACTGCCAGCGGAATTTCCGTCTCTCCATAATTTTCAAATGCAAAATACTAAAAAAAAAGACGCAGTTTTTAAATGAGATAAAAATTGACAATGTCAAGTGGAGTCAATTACCTTATTGATTTTTGCCAAGAGAATCTAAGATATTGTGATTAATCGAAAGCTTTTTAACAAAATATTTAATTTATATAATATTTTCAAGATCAAATCTTAAGAAAGGATGCCTACAGCCAACAAAAAGTCAATATTTAGCAAAATAAAAAAAATTTTTCATGTCTAAATTTTATTTAATTAAATAAATTATTGAATATTTTCTAAATGGGAATTAAACAAAATCGCATCCAAAAGCCCACCACCGAGCACAAAAACAAGCTCCTTAATTATCATTTATGATTATACGAAATCATAATGCAAAATTAAAAAAGAACAATACCCAGAAATAATTTATTATTATATTCTCCTATTAAATTCCAAAGCAAATCAATTTTGTTCTAATGAATCCGATCAGGTGCTCGCAACACATCTCCTCATCTCTCTTCTCTCGCCACATTCTAATTGTACCTTTTGGCAAAATTAAACTATTTTATTTTAAGAAATCTGGCCTCAAAATTGGATACAAGATTAGCCTATCCCATGCACAAAAAATGACGAGGATTTAAATAGTTTTCTTTTTTTGCTGAAAACAAAACAGTGTCATCTAACAATGGGCTCAAATTGGTCTAAACTAAACAAGTATTTGGAACGGGGCGACGAGGCCAAGTGTGTTGAAATTTACACCAAATCAGCAGACATTCGGCGTAAGCTGAACGCCAACGTGGTCGTTGACGAGCTTACTCTGGACACGTATTTGCACGTGGCAGCCAAGAATGGAATGTGTAAATTTGTCAAGTTGCTTTTGTGCCAAAACAGCGGCAACCCGAACAAGACAAACAGGAAAAAACAGACCGCCATGCACAAGGTCTGCGAGGGCAGCAAGGACCCAGTGCAGCATGAGTGCATGCAGTTGCTGCTCCAGTGGCACGACCAGACCAACCAGGTGGACGTGAATGCCCGTGATGAATTTGAAAACACGCCGCTTCACTACGCTGCCATGAAAAATTTGTCCACATGTGTTCAGACTCTGGTCGCCAATGGTGCTTATTTGTTTGTTGAAAACGCCAGCAAGTGGACTCCGTGTGATCTGGCCGAGAAAAATGGCTACAAAGACATAGCTCTCTATCTTGAATCTAAAATGATTTTTAGTGTAAGTACTCTTCTTTTTTAAATTGGAATATTCGGTTTTTTTTTTAGAAATTTTGATATTCTTGTATCCTGCCAACCTGTTTTTTGAAAGGTAATCGACTTATTTACAGAGTTGTTTAAAAGTCACAAGTCTCAAGTCAAGTCCAGGTCCAGAATTTTTTTTTCTCAAAAGTCCGACCAAAGACCTAATAATTTGAAACATTGGATACATTTTGTAATTCAAATTGAACCATGTTTAAACTGATTTATTTTTCAAGTAATTGAAAATTAATTATTTAATTTTTATGTAAAGTAATTGAAATTCTTTAGACTTTTTTTTAAAATTGAACTGTAAAAAGAAACATTTTTTGTCTTACCTTTAAAAAATTTACAGAAAAATCGTTTTTGTGAAGTTCAGAACAAAAGAACAGAACAAAGTGTAAAAAAATTAAATAACTTTTTTATAAAAAGCTTAAAATGAATTCTATGAATGCAGAATGGTGCAACATTCAAAGTTGCATCAACTGTCAAAGTCTGCTAATGATGTGCAAAATCTCTGCAAAATGCTCTACGCTCGATTATATTAAAATTTAATTTCTGATAAACTCTGCAAATTTAGCAGATTCTGATATTTTTTTTTCAAAAGTCCGAGCCAAAGACTCTAATTAATAAATCAACATAGTCGTCTAAAATGTAGAGCAGAATTGTTTAAAAGTCACAAGTCTCAAGTCAAGTCCAAGTCCGGACTTTTTTTTTTAATTTTCTTTCCAAAGCCCAATTCCAGGCTTTAAAATTTTGAATACAGAAGAAGAAATTTATGCAAAAATTGCAGCAAAATTCTGATGGCAAATCTATTGCATTAGACAACCCAAGAGTATATAAATTTTTTGACATGAAGCCTGATCTAGCAAATTTTAAAAAAAATTCTGGACTCGGACTTTTTATTTTGAAAACGTATATTTTAATTTAAATTAAGTGAGAATAGAAAGAAAAAGATTCTCTTAAATTACGTGTAAGTTTTGATAAAAAATTATTTTATTTTCACGTATAATACAAAAATAAAATGAAATAGATTGTTTTATTTGATAAAATTTCTTAATCTAAATGGCATCAATTTTTTTGTTTAATTTTAAAATTAAAAATTTTTAAAAACAATTCTGACTAAGATAAGCAATCACTTGTATATGATTTTACGTCCCTTGTAAGTTTCATCAAAAATTTTAAGTAATTTTTTTCAATAAATTGAAAATTCAAGAAAGTAATTTTAGGTTTGGAAAAAAATAAAAGAATAGAAATAAAAAATCCCAAATCATAAACCATAGTTTCAAGCATTATACTTTTTAATACTTTTTAAAAAAAAAAGTTCCTTTTATAAATTGAAGAATTGTTAATTATTTTTTTTTTATTTTTTATTTATTTGTTTTCTGTACCGAGCTAAAGCTCCTTCAGAAAAAGTTAAAAAGTAAAATAAAAAAAATAAAATAAAAAAAATAAAATAAAATAAAAATAAAATTAAAGTTAATAAAATGAGATTAAAAAAGAATCAAAATGAAGTAAATAAGCTAAAAAAATGAAAGTTGAAAAGACTTAAATTGGAAAAGATTGTTGCATGTTAAAAAAAAAGAGTCATATTTATAATAATAATATTTTTTCTGAAGGAGCGTAAGCTCGGTACAGATGACAAATAAATAAATCAAATAAAAATTTTATTTTTAAAATATTGAACTTCCTTTTGAGCTCTTCCTTGATATTTCAAGGAGCTGTAGGAAATTTATAATAGGAGGTGATCTCAAAGCGAAGACTAAAAGTTAAGGTTGTTTGAGAGAAAATGAGAATGGTCTTATCTTAGAAGAAATTCTTAACAAGCTCAGCATCTCTGTATTTAATGATAAGACTCCAACATATAATAAATTTAAAACGGAATTTTATCAAGTCCTTGATATTATTTTTAATCCCGTCCTCACTCTCAGATAGAGTTGTATTATTTTAATAAAATATCTCTCAAGTAGAAATGGGATCTAAAGCCAAAAAAATTAGGTAATCTTTACAAATCTTTGATAGAATCAATCTTGGATTATTCTTTTCCTTTTTTAAATTGGCTTGTATTTAATGTTGCACTATAAATTAATCAGAAGTTGCACTTTTTTTTATACCAAACTGCACTATATTATTTCCAAAAAGTACTACATTATTTAATGTGCACTGAATTATTCGGTTTTTTACCAAAATAATTCAAATCAGAACTTTTATATTTCAAAACTTTACTATATAAATCACCTTGCACTTAAATAATTTTTGATTTTTACTAAAATAATTTTTGAGTTGCATTAAAATAATTTCTAATTTGGACTAAAATAATTTTTGACATGAACTAAAATAATTTTTGACTTGAACTAAAATAATTTAAATATTAATTTAGACTTTATTTTTATTTTTATTTTCAAAAAAGCTTATTTTATTATATTTTCCGTCCCTTTTATGAATTCCTTGCGGCTACTTATTTAGAAATTAAAACAATTAACAGCTAGTTACTCAACGATAGATCATCATGGCATGGCAAGGTTCCAGAAATTCAAAACTTAAGTGCTATCTGAATTTCTAATTTTTGACTTAAAATTCGTAAACTGCGTCCTTTGAAACCCTAGATTTCATTTTTTTGGGGGACAAAAAGAGATTTTTTATCCAGGTGTCTAAAAAGAACTAAACCTTTATAAAGTTGTAGATCTTTCAGACTCAATTACTCAAAAGTGAAAATTAAAATCTTTTTTAAAATTATATATATTCTGAAAGAGCATAAAATTTTCTACACCCTAGTAATGGTTTTGTTTGAAAAAAAGGTGTGGCAATTTTTATTATTAAAAAAAAAACAAAAAGAATACTTTTTTTTCAGTTTAATTGTATGTAGTCCCAAGGATTACTTAATAAACCAATTTTTTTTTAAACAAAACTAGACAAAATTCTGAACAAATCTATTGTTTTACTTTTTTGAATTTATGTTTTATTTTATTTTATTTAAATAAAGTATTAAAATCATGTGATTTGATTTAAATTTTGAGTATTTTAACTATATTGACAATTTTTAGAATATTTTAACTAAATATTGAAACCAATCCCATTAAATATTATCATTATGCCACCAAAGTCTAAATTTATCTGTTCTCGCATTAGTAATTTTTTAAATCGTCTCAACCTACAAAACGTTGAATAAGTGTCTTGATTTAAAGTAGATTATATTCAAGGTAGATTATTTTTATTTAGTTATTTTAAAATTAGAAATAAATTAAAAAATTAAAAGACTGTTTAACATCTCTTTTAGTAATAAAAATTAAACTAATTGTGATATAAGGGAAATAGGTTAGGAAAAAAACGTAGTCGAGGAAGACCCACTTTAGCTAGTACTGGTGTTAGATCTTACTGGATTCAAAAAAGCTTAAACGCTTATTTAATTCGTTAATTTGAAAACGATTCGGCTACAATATTTATTTATTTATTTATTTGTTTTCTGTACCGAGCTAGAGCTCCTTTAGAATAAATACAATTTTTTTTTTTAATTTTATTCTTATGTATGTATTACTATATTTTTTTTCTCTCCAAAATTAAATCACATATTTGTAATTGTAATTTGTATTTTCTTATGTTTATAAAAAATGAAGTTTTCGAAAAAAATAGTGCTTGTTGTATTAATTTATCTAAAAATGAATTAAAATAGTTCAGGTCTAAAATTATTTAAGTGCTTTTTAAACATTAATTTAGTGCTTAGTAAAGATTATTTTAGTGCAAAATAAAAATTATATTAGTGCTTATTAAAGAATATAATAGTGTAAGAATGTTATTTAAAGTGCAGCCTTGATTAATAAAGTGCATGTAAATATTATAGTGCAATTTAAATATTATAGTGCAACTTGTGATTATTTATAGTGCAGAATGTATTTGATGCCTTTTAAATTCATTCTCAGAAACTAACATCAAAAAAATACAACTCATTCAAAATTCAGCAGTTCGAACTATTTTGAAGCTCAAATATGATACCCACTCCTATATTATACACCAAGAGACCTTCAATAAGCTATATATATTAACAGTTTCAAATTGGTCATCAGACTGGTAGAAGAATAAAGAGATGGTTTGAATCAAGAAATATGAAATTACACAATCCAACTCCATTGTGTAATTGCTACCTAGTAATTTCTTCTTTTTTTGCTGAACTATTTGAAACAACGCACTTTTTCAATGTTATTTCAACATTGGATACATTTTGTAATTGTATCCAATAATTGTATCCTATCAAATATTTAAACATGCCTTACCTCTAGTTATTTCATTATATCGTTTTTAATTTTCTTTTAACTTATTTATTACTTTATAGAATTATTAAAAAAAATTCATTTATTTATTTCGTTTAAAAAAAATAAATATTAAAATAAAAATGTTTCTAGTGTTAAATTAAAATAAATGAAAAATATTAAAAACAGAGTAAATTACATATAATTAAATTTAAATATCTCTTACTGAAATGGGCAAATTTAAATTTACAATTCAAATTCACTAAAAATTTTGGTAAATTTCAGCAAATTATTTTTTCTTCACCAAAAAAGTTTGATTCAAGTAAATGTCGTTCTAAAACTTGGACTTGACTTGTGACTTTTAAACAACTTTGAGTTAATGTTTTGTGATTTTATGAATTGAAAAAAATTTTTTGATAAATAATTGAAGTTAATAAAAATTATTAGAAAAAAATACTGAAACATACTTTGTTACTTTTTTTACCTAATATAATTTTTCTCATGAAAAAAAAATACAAAATTTTAAAAAATCAATAAGATTTAAATAGATTATTGATTTGATTTACTAAAAAGAGGATACTAAAAATTTTATTTTAGTAAAGGTGCAACTGTGTTGCGGTATTTTTTCAAATATTTTTTATTAATTTTATTTTTATTAATCAAAAAAGGAAAAATTTATGTTCAATTTGTATTCGAAATTTACGACACCCTGAGTTAACATAAAAATAATTAACAAATTTCATTAAATGCTATGTTTACAGTAAAATTAAGTAAAAAATTAAATATTTTAATATAAAATTTTAATTTTTTCTAAAATGATTTGAACAATTCACCTTCATTATTCAGAGCTAGGATAAAAAAAAAAATTTTCTCTCAAAAATTAATCAATCAATATTCTAAATATAGAATGTGCTGTTCATCATAATAACATGTTTAAATTTAAGGAAAATTTTTTATTTTAAATTCGGCGTGCTAATTTTTAAAAGCCCTGATTTCTGATTTTATATCAAATTTTACTTTTATACAAATTACATGTTAGAAACTCTTACTCTATAATATAATATTGATTAATAATAATTAAAAATTTAGCTCAATCCAATCCATAAAAAATATTTTTAAAAAAATGATTTTGGCTTTGATCTAAATTATTTACCGTAATTATTAAAAACTGTAATTTTAAAATAAATTTAAATAAAAAAGACGTCAGCATAAAAATTTATCATGCGATAGAAAATTAACCATACATAAATTTGTTTAAAAAATTACTAAAAATAATATTTAGGGTCTGGTATTTCTGTTAAAAAAAGAATAAATCCCCTTAAAATTATTTTCAGTTGTAAGTTGTTTTCTTTTAAATGAAAAATTAATGAATTTAATTTTATGATGTAGATATACAAAGAATAAATTGTTTGTAAATTTGAATTATGGATTTCTTTAACTAAAAAAACTTGTTCAGTCTATTTTTACTTTTACGAATTAAACTATTTTTATATTTTTTTTTATGTTTAACATCGCCAAGTCGTAATTTTTTAATTTTCTAATTCTTATTACTTTTGTGTTCAAAGATTATTAAATATTCGCCAAAATATTCATGGCAATGATGACTTTAACACTTTAAATATTGAGTTGAATAAATTTAACATCGACTGCTTTCAGCATAGAATTATCAAACGTCTTGCTCATTTTGTACATAAAATTGTAAATTTAAAAACATCGCCTGTTGACTTAAAAGAAGTATTAATCAGCAACCGCTCGAAAAATGTTGATTATAATCTAAGAAATTCAAATGACTATCTTGTTCCTTCAAAAGGAAAGTTTAATGATTATGTTGAAAAAACGTTTGATTATTTTTATTCTAAGTTCATCAATAAATTACTTATTGATGATCTCCATTTAGATTTTGCCCTATTTAAGCGAAGAATAAACAATAACATTAATTTAATTTTTATAAAATTTTGTAAAATTTTTTCTAATTTTGATGTTAATTTCAGAAATTTAATTTTTTATTAATATTATAATTTTTATTTGAATTTTTTTATTAATAAATGGGCTCAATCATCCCATTACGGGTTTTGACCTTAGGTCTCTTTGATTGAGTTGAAATTGAACAAAAAAATAAAAAACTTTATCAAATGCTTAACCGGCATCAAAACAAATTAGATTTAGTTGAGATCCTTGGCGATAAAAGTTGACTGCACCGTTTTCTAAAAAATAATATTGTTGCATGAACTCTTTTTTTTGTATACAAGTTTATTGCTATGTAGGCCATTAAAAACAATGGTCTTAATCAGGATAAGTGTTTCAGAAATCACTGCTGAAACAGTGATAGGTCTGCAATCTTATGGATATTATGGATATTACCATAAAGAGTCTTTCAATGGTCAGAAGAAGTTATGACGACCAGCTGTAACTTGATTTAAGTTCAACAGTCAAGTAAGAGATAACCAAAATAGACTTTTTTTTTAAATTAGAATTCCATAGAGCAATGTAAAATCTAGATTTTTAGCACAAAAATCTTCCTTTTTCATATGCTCCTTTATAATTATCCTAGAAGTCTTCGGAAACTACTTATAAGATATTATAATAAATAACTTAGAAAAAAGTTTAAAGATTATAAAAAAATATTCAAAATAGTTATATTTGTCATGGAATCGTCTAAACCTTTAATAGACTGTGCTTTTTTTATTGTTATATTTTTCTAAATTAAGAAAAAAGATAATGAACAGTTGGTTTATATGAAACTACAAAAATTAGCTTATCCGAGATTTTTTCTTTGTATTTTTAATAATTAAAAATTAGCAAAAAAAGTTTTAATAAATTTAGAATAAAAACTACCAATATAAATTTAAAATGAACTTGGAAAAATCGATTTTTTAAATTTTATTTTTTATCAAAGTTTTTGAAAAATTACAAATTTTTTGTCAAGCAATTTAGATATATCTTTTATGATTAATAAAAAGAACAGATTTTAATGCAGATTCTACTTGTCTTAGAAATTTGTCATGATTAATTCAAATGTTGAAATAATTTAACTTTATTTTAAGAAAAATTTAACTGTTTAAAGAAGCACTGGTGGTTCAGTGGTAGAATGCTCGCCTGCCACGCGGGCGGCCCGGGTTCGATTCCCGGCCAGTGCATTTTTCTTTCAAAATAAACCATTTTGATTTAAATTTTATTCAGATTTTGAGCATCGAAAAAAAGAAAAATTCAATATGATATGTGTTCATTTTTTCAAATAATTTTTGATTCAAATTTTTTTTATTATTTTTTAATTTTAAAATAATTTAAAATTTTAAATGAATACTTTTGTATAGAATTTAAATAAATGAAGTGTTAATATGATCTCGATTAATAAAATTATTAAAAATTTAATGGCTAGGCCTAAGAAATCCATTTGAAGCTGTAATGTTAATATTTTGGGCGAAATTTTATTTGATTATTGTAAGTGTTTTGTCAAAAGAAAATGACGCAACGCATTATTAAGGATTCCATGATTTTCAAATTTTTCTTTTAAAGAAATGAGCGAGTCTTCAAAAATCACTTTGAATAACGCTCACAGAATATTGAGATATTTTTCGAGCCAGCGAGTATTTTGTGAATTTTTTAATTCCAATAAAATTTAATTTTATTTCAATTGCTTCGAACCAATTTGCTTTATTTTGAGAAAATGTATCTCAAATTTTAAAGAAGAAAGCTAACTTTTATCATCAGATTCAACTAAAATTAAGAAGAGATTATCAAACAGTTTTTTGACATTTTGAAATTCCGAACAGAAATTTCGATAAAAAATGATAACATTTTATCGTAAGTTCTGTGTGAAATTTCAAAATGCTCATTTTTTTAAAATTGATGAACAAGATGATTAAGTATAATTTTTAATTTCCTTCTAATTGATAATAATTACTTTAAACTCTTTTATTTTCTTTTTTAATTACTAACAATTTTTTTTATTCTTTTTCTATTAATCAAAAAAGATCATTTAAAATCACTTTTTTCTTTCATAATTATGTAATTAAGCCTATTGTAAAAAATATAAAATTTTCTTTTTTTTTTTTAAATGGGGACTGAAAAGAAGGTCGAAACGACCGTTCAGAGCAGTCCTGGGTTAAACCCAAAAATATATTTTTTAATAAAATAATAAATAATTGATAATAATTAGAACTATCGACAAAAGATGTATGTGGCAATAAATTTAAATTTCTATTTGCAACAGTAATTATTAAAAAATTAAATCCATAAAATCAAATATAAAAATTCTCAAATAAGCAATAAATTGTTAAAGTTATTTTTTTATTTTTCATCTAGAAAATTAAAGTTAAGCCATAAAATAGCTAAAATTAACAAAACTTTAGTAAATAGCACACAATAGTATAGTATCAAGATCTTTATGTTATTATGATAAAAAGAAGAGAATGTCATATTATTATTAATATCTAATAAAAAAGCCACAAGGCGACGTAAGATTAATTTACAAAAAAAAGATGAAAAAATAGAATAAAATCGTCAGTGGTGTAGCTAGGGTGGGACAAGTGGGGCCACCATTCTGGTTAGATTTTCAAAGATTTTCAGAACAATTTTTTTCTGTCTTAAGGAGGATTAAAAATCATCTGAAATTATTTGATTTTTGAATTCAATGAGAGCGTCAAAAAGACATTTCAATATTAAGCATAGATTCAGAGAAAGCCTATCTTTTGATTGTTGATAAAATTTTAAAAGAAATTCTATTATAGTGTCTAAAGAATATTTTTTATGAAGAAGTGTATCCTAAGGGAACTTTACTTTATTTTGCTTTTTTAATTAGTTAGACTAAAATGAAGGTAAATTCTTAACATGCTTTAATTAGCCTCAAATAATTAATTGAATTTAAAATTATTAAGGTAAATATCACAATCATCTTCTTCAAGTCCACTGGCCCCTATCGATTATGCTCAACACTCCTGATGCTAGTTTCTAAGTTATTTGTTAGAACATTAACAATTTACTTATTCAAATTAAAACCAACAACTTTTGCTTGAACCAAAAAATAACATTACTTAGATTTTTTTCGATTAAATCTTTGATTATTTAAAAGTAAATTGTTATTTGTAAAAAAAACATAAAAGTCTAGAATAAAGAAAAAAAAAGATATAAGAAAAATAATCTTTCAAAAATCTCTGATGATTATCTAGAGAAAATCTGTCCAAAATCTTTTAAACCTTCAACAAAAATCGTTAAAGAGCCTCTAAAAATTCTTCAAAATATTTTTGTATTATACTGGGTATTTTTATTTTATTAATTAATTTAATAATTTCACAGAGATATAATGATGCTTTAATAATGCTTTACATTAAAAAACCATTTTTTAAAAATTTTTTTGACACAGTATCATTTATAATGAAATTAGTTTAGAATCGGCTTGAGAATTTCCTGAATTTGAAGATTTAATACAGAGTTTTGCATAATCAGTATATTGGTGATAAACAGAATTTATCAGTGTTGCTACATTTTACAGAAATCGTATGGTCGATTAGAATTAAATTTATACATTTTTAATATTTTTTTTGGTTTTATTAACCATTACCAAAATTCACAATGCCATTTTATTTACTGGAACATAGATTACTAAACAATGATTGATAGGAATCTCTTATACCACCTTTTATTTTTTTTATTTTTTCAGATATAAGTTATTAGCAATTAATTTCGCTTTCTTATGCATTTTTTCAGGATAATTTTTTATAGCTATGAGGAATCCCATACTCTTTCTCTTTAGAGATTGCTTACAATCTCTAATTTTGAGATTCATAAAAGCCTCTGTGCGAGACAATTGCTAGAATATAATTGTTTTTTTAGCTAAATAGAATAATATGTTGGAAGATGTGTCAAATGGAATATAATTATTCTTTCTAATATCATAAATTCTCTATTTTTAAATATTTCAAAAAAAACAATTTTCAAAAATATTTCATTAATTAAATATATATAGATCTTTCGATTTGGTTAAGATTGACTTATAATTTATAAAGGGGAAAAATCACTTGACCCTAATAAATAAATATTTACCTGTAAAAAATAATTAGTTTATTGCTAAAAATGCTAACTAATAAATGATTATGGATAAATTGCTAATTTAATGTATAAAAATACTAACTTTATTTAAAAAATAATAACTTTATTGTAAAAAAAATTCAATAAAAAATTATAAAATTTATTAATTTGAAAAATTAAAATTATTACATTAACAATTTCATTGCCTTACTAATGCTTTAGCATCATTGGCTCTTCGACCACGTTTAGTCTTCGGTTCGATTAAACAATTTTTTTATTTATTTGGAATTTCAACCAACTTTTCCACTACGGCTAATACTATTAAATGATAACAAAAACAGTTTCTTAGATAATAGCTGCATGTACCAGCTGATGGTCAAAATCCTTATTAAGCTTACTATTTAAGCCTTTTAATGATCAAGATTTCTATTTTCTTATTTTTTTTTTCAATAAACTTAGTATTTTTGTATATGTTTTTTTTTAGCAAGAAATTAATTATTCTAAAAAAACACAATTTGTTCTTATTTAATGCAATTTTTTTTTTAACAATAAAGTTAGTATTTTATACATGCAACTAATTATTTTTTAGAGTGTACTAATTATCGTCCATTTATAAATTTTTAAAATAAATACAGTGCTTTATAAAAGGTCCAGAATCGGCTAAATTACGTAATTTTACATTATTTTTAGTAAGCTTACGCAAAATTATTCCAAAATGCTAACGGCCAAAAAAATTAGATTTTCGGTAAGAAAAATGTAAAAATTGACTGTTTTTCGAAAATTTTTGAAATAATTTCATTTTGAAAAAAATAAAAAAAGCTCAATATTTCTTACTAAATTTTCGTAAAATTACACAATTTTTGGAAAATTTTGAAAAATATAATAAAGAAAATAAGAATCATAGAATAATGTAAAATAAAAAAAAACTAAACACAAAGTTTTCTAAGAGACTTAAAATGAATATATTTTTAAGCGAAAAATTTTATTTATATATGTTTTTTTTTAATTAATAAATTTTTAAAACTAATTTTACTTTTTTTCTCCTGATCATCATACTTAAATTTAATGATTTGGCAGAAAAAATTTTCCAAATAGAAATTAGAATACAGAAGAACAGATTTTGAAACAGAAAAAATCTGCTTTTTTTCAAATAATGTAAGTTTTTTTAAAATTACTGTGCCGATTTGACAAGTGGATTTCTGGTAATTTTACGTAAATTTACGAAATTTTTAATTTTTCTAATAAACTAGCAGTCCAACCATCCGCCATTTTTGTCTATCACTATATCAATTATCTATAACAAAAAAAACACATATTTAATCTTTTAAAATTTTAAGAATTATTTATTAACTTTATTTTACCCAGTTAATTTTATATGTATCTAAAAAGGTTGTACATACGTATGACTTGTTGTTTATGTAATTGATATAGTGATAGACAAAAACGGCAGATAATCGGACTGCTAGTTTATTAGAAAAATTTAAAATTTCTTAATTTTCTTTCAAAAGTTACTTTTTTTTACCATATTTTACCTTATTTTACATAAATTTACATAAAAATTAGTAAAAAAAAGTAAAAAAAAGTAACTTTTGGTGAAAAATAATCAAATAAATAGAAACTACTTTTTTCAAAATTTATTAGAAAATAATAAAAAATTCAAAAAATTGAGCTTTTTTTTGGCATTTTCATTTTTACCAATTTTTACGTAAAATTACGTAAATTTAGTTAAATTACTTAAAATTACTTTGTAATAAAAAGTGAATTTACGTAATTTTACGTAAATTTACGTACAATCCACTTGTCAAATCGGCACTGTATTTTTATTTTTTTTTCGGTTCGAGCATAATATGTCTAAAACATACACCCACCAAGATTGCGAAAAAACAACACTGGGTGTAAATCACCAAAATTTTTATAAAACTGAAATTTTTTTCCGAAACATTTATTACTAATTATCTGAATTTAATTAAACAGCCATTTTCATCATCTTTTATTTTGAAATATTATTTAAAATTTTTTAAAAGCATATAAATTATTTTCAATAAACAAATTTTTGTATTTTATAATCAATTTCACTGGCTAATTGTGAATACTTTGCCCATTTTAAAACTTTTTTTGCAAATCTAAATATTACTAAAGTAATCTCTTTGTTAATTTTTATTTTTTAATTTGATTCTTATTTTAAAGACAAGAATAGCCTGTCTTGAAAAATTTTAATACAGTTTAATAATTTATTTGAGTATGAAGAAATGATTGAAAACGAAATGAAATGATTTTGAGTCCATAAATTGCTGTCAATATTTTTGTAAACAGTATGAGTCCAGGTTATGTGAATAGTACCTAAAATATTTATCTGATTAAATTTGAGTGAAAAAATTTAAAGACTAAAATTCACCTTGAATTTCACCTGAAAAAGATGTCCAAAGTTAAAATTTTGATTTTAGATATTTTTTTTTGATTAATAAGATCCTAAGAGTAAGAGAATTTTTTGTATAATTATTTTGTTTAACATTTTCTTGATGGAAAATTTAATAATCAACTTAAACAAAAATTATTTATTGAAAAAAAAATGATAAAAATCAATAGGGGATACAAAAATCATTTTAAATTGAATAGAATTGATTTTAAATTCATTTTCAAAAATTCACTATCATGTCCAAATCGCTTAAGCAAATCATTGAATATATTTGTCAAAGAGAACATATCAAAATATTTTTTGTTTGATCGAATCTTAGATAATTTTTGCATTAGAATACTTATCTTTTCTATAACTCTCAAATCTAAACAATTTGAATTCGCTGAAGGAGAACTATTCACATTAGAATTTCTTAGCACTATAGAAATTTGGCTAAACCAGTTCTCGTTGCTGCATGACTCCAAAAATTTGCCAACCAATTTCCATTCAATAGACATCAACAAATAAACATCTATGGCCAAATTGAGTACTACTTGATTTCCCAATTTACACCATTTTATCACAGTCCAAGTACCATGAAAGCTCAAGAACAATTTTTTATTGTCTTCATCTTTTAAATCTTGTTTAACCAGCTCGAAAACTTGAATGATCAAATCGACTTTAAAATAGAAAAATCACTAACAAAACATTAAACAAAATTGAATCGATTTAAACTAAACCTTGACTTAAAGTTCTCAAAATTGTCAAACATGCCAGCATACGAGATTTCGGGTCTTCTAGATTTAAAACTTCGTCTCCAGCTCTCTCACTTTGTCTGTAATTGTGAACACTCTTGAATAGTTCTTCTCCAATACGCCGAAATGTATTTGATAAATTAATTTTCTAGTAAAAAAATTTAAAAAATAATTTTTTTTTTCCTTTAAAGTCTACTTGATTTTGAAAACTAAAATCAAAATGAATCAAAGATAAGTAAATAAATTCCATAAAACCGCTCTCGTATTGCTTGAACATTTTTTTTGAATTAATCAACAAGTCAGATAGAGTAGGAAGTAATTTTTGAATTTTATCTATTAAATGAGAATCATTGTTGAGTGGCAAACTAAAATCAAGCCGTTCTTTCAGCAATGCTTCATTAATCCACATTACGCTGATTGCGAATGGTTCAAACAGTTGATTTTGGTTGATCAACTGAGGCTGCTTTTTGGCCGGAATGGACTCATTTTTGGCTGTTTCAAGTGGTTGGACCACTTTTTCTTCCGAGAGCTCGATTTTTTTCAGCAAGTTGGTAAGTCTATTTTTAAGAGACTGGTTCTGCTTGTCCAATTTTTCACTCTTTGACTGCATCTCTTCCAACTAGACTTTGGTTTAGTTTAATTATTTTCTCAAATCATTCCTACCTTGGTTTTAAGTGATTCATTGGATTCCTTACAGGCACGGAACGAGTCGCTCAGTCGTTTGTTTTCCGAGTTTTTTTTTTTTATTTCCTCCCTTATATTCTCAATTTCTTGGTCGTATTTTAGTCTTATTTGGTCAAAATTTAAGCCATTTTGAGAATTTAACTTGCTCTCCTTTTCATTTAGAACTTCTTCTTTTATCTTTAGACTTTTGTATTCATTCTAGAATTTAAAAAAAAAATTAAAAAATTTAATTAAGAATTAAATTTTATTTTACTAGCAATTTTGAGTGAATCTCATTTAGTTTTGTGTAAATTTTGTTCAAGTCATGTTTTTTCAGGTTGGCTTCGGGGCTTATTAGATTCGTTTGGGTTTCTTGGACAGAGTTGGTGGGAAAATCCGAGCCAAAATAGTCGCTTTTGTCATCGAAACTGTAGCAGGTTTTGGACGCTATCCGCGAGTGCACTTTGCTCAGAGACTTTTCACTCCGATAGAGCTCGATATCGCTCACATAATCAATGCTCTCATTGGATTCGAAATCGCTTTCGAATTTAGACATTTTTTAAATTTTCAAAAAATTCAAAATTTGCATGGATACAACTTTTGTTGCTTGTGTACGGCCAGCCATTGACTTGACAACAATAAGACAAATTTCCAAGCTGTAGCAAGAAATATTCAAGCATTGGGCTAAAAAATCTTATCTAGATAATAAGTTATAAATTTTATAAAAAAAAAAAGATTTTATCTATGTTGAAAGCTAACAACAATAAACAACAATGTTTGCCAAACTTGATAATTGATCGGTGGTTGAAAAATTCCAAACACAATTGAATTTTTGATATAAAAGAAAATTAGCTTATTTGAGAATTTTACATTTTAAGCAAAAAAAAAATTCACAACAAAAATGTGTCAAGCAACTACTTGTCAGCGATGCTATAGACCAACTTGGGTCGGATGCGGAATGCATGTAGAATCTGTTTTGGCCCATGTTCCACACCATATGAGATGCAGATGTCCTAGAAGATAAACTAAATAACTGATCCGTTTTTGTTAACTTTGATTTTTGAATAAATTTTTTTGTCCAAGTTTAAAAGTTTTTTTTTAAATATATTTTGATCTAAAAAAATGCCATTTATTGAATAAAAATATTAATTTTTTTCAAGGCAGAATCTCTAGGTATGTACAATTATTCAAGATACCAGTAGTAGTTAGTTCAAAGATTATTTTATTATTCATTTAAAAGTAAATACAGAATTGGATCGGTCCTTGGAACATTTAAAAAAAATAGAAAAATATTCTAGAATTTAAAAAAATTATTCTGTATTGAATTCTTTGAACTTTTAGAGCAACTAATAATAGTGAATCATTGTTGGTATTGTTAATTTTTGAACAAAAAAACAAAAATTTAAAGTTGGAATAATTTTTTTTGTTAAGGTCTAAAACTCTTTCTGCTAAGCATTAAACTTTAGTTGCCGGGTTATTAAATCGGCAAGATTTCGAATATACAGTGCTTTTATAAAAGGTTCAGAATTGGCTAAGTTACGTAGTTTTACATTATTTTTAGTAAGCTTACGGGGGTTGTGAAGTTCATTTCAATTCGATCGTTTTAATTCAAAAAACTTTTTTACCATAAGGAATAATTTAGTTCTGTAAAATTCTTAATGTTTAAGCAACTTTGCTTAATCCGAAAATATATGTCTGCAAAAACTCTGCAATATACTTGCACAATTGATTAGAATACTTTTTAATGGCGTGCAAAATGCAGAAAATTGCAGGGTATTTTGCAGACCTATTTTATTACATTAGGAAAATTTGATTATAATTAAGCATTTTATAGAACTAAATTATCTCTTTTAGTAAAAAAAGTTATTTAAGTTTTTCTGAATTGAAATGATCGGATTGAAACGAACTTCACAAACCCAAGCTTACGTAATCTTACGTGAATATTGATCGATAAGGAAATGTGATATTACTATAAATTATGCAAAATTACACTAAAATAAGTATCTTTTAGTAAAATCGTATTAAGATGCTTTAGGTCACAAAACGAGATTTTTGGAAATTAAAATTCAAATTATTCTAAAATTTTTAATAAATTTTATTATGAAAAAAATTAAAAAATTTCAACATTATTTACGTCATTTTTCTTAAATAATTTTACTTAAAATTACACATTCTTTGGAAAAATTTATGAATTCGTATTGAAATACTTGAATCTTTGAGTCTTGAAAATCATCGTTTTAAGGAAGCCTTAATTCAAATATGTAAAAGTTTAAATGGTTTTGAAAAAGTTTTGTAAGCAAATTGTATCAATTTTAATTGTATTGAAAAACACCTAGGAATAGCGCATGGCAAAAGGCTCGTCCCAGAAATAATTCGTAGAGGCTCATTTAGATGTAATTTCTTAACAAATCGCTGTGTAAAAATATGGAACAGTTTATCAGTGAATACTATTAATCCGCAAACAATAAATAACTTAAAGGTGGTCATTGAAATTAAGTCTTTAGAATGGACAAAAGAAAAGTCTGCCAAAGCCTAACAGCTAATAAGGTAAAACGTTTTTTAGCGTTAGTATAGATAAAAATGTCTAGATTACAGATATTATTACTTTTACTAATACTATTTATTAAACTTAATATCAAAAAATATTACAGAGAAAAATAATTATTATTAATAAATTTTTATATTTAATTACGTAATGGTCCGATAAATATGACATGTCACTAATAAATTTAGTGACATGTAATATTTGAGTGAACACTGATTTTTAAAATTGAAATATTCGCTTTTAGTGACATGCAACAAAAAGCGAATATGCATAAATATTGCTATTTTTTATGAAAATATTGCTCGGGTTTAATGACATGTTTTTAACTCATGTTAATTTAAAAATCAACTTCTTTTTTTTCGAAAAATAAACTCTTTCGGCTTTATAAAAAGCAAGCATTATTACAAACAAATTTTAATATTTCTATTATTAGAGTTAAAAATATGAAAGTGAGGAACACAAATAACATTAGAAGATCTTATACGATCGCTTTTAAAAGATCGGCAATTCTTCATTTCGACTTATCAAAGAGTAAAAAGAAAACCGCCGAGAATTTAAAAATTTTAAGGCCTTCGTTGATTAAATGGATTGACCAAAGACAAGTTATATTTAACAAGCTACAAAGAGTGAATAATAGACGAGTTATAAATGATTGTAATATGAAAAAGCCGTTGTTTCCTGAAAATGAGGCTAGGCTCTATGACTGGTTTAAAAAAATGAGGGAGGACCAAATAGGTGTTTCTTGTTTTGAATTACAAACAAAAATGTTGGCGTTGATGGACGAATTTAAACCAGAAATACCGCCAAAGCAAAAATTTACCGCCTCTTACGGCTGGTTGCGACGTTTCAAAAAAAGTTAGACTTTCGTGCCTTATGTGCAGCTCATTAAGTGGACAAAAGCTTCCAATCTTATGCGTGGTTCCACGAAAAAATTTAATTCCAAATTTAGAACTAGACGATAATTTAATTATTATTTATGAAACTAAAGGTTTTTTATACAGTTATTTTTAAATAAATATCAATAATCATCTTAAGTATTATATTTAAGGAACTTTTGACTCAAGAAATTTAAAAGAACATTTTACTGAACGCGTTCTAAAACCCCATCTCCTAAAACATCAAATTAAAGAATCGATGATTATATTAGATAGCGCTAGATGTCACTTAACCGCCGATTTTAAAAAAAGTTTAAATGATCTTGGATGCAGCTTAGTTTTTATTCCACCAACTCTAACAAGTAGATAACTAAAATAATTTGATTTTAAAGCTTAAATTAATTGAGCATAAATTTTGCTAGATATTCTCCAACCGTCTGACGTTTGTTGGTTTAAGTTGTTAAAAAATAAATATAAACTTTTATGGAACCAGTGGTTTGTAAATGAGCCAAAATATTTTACAATTTATGGTAATATAGCAGGGCCCGGATATGACAAAATGACAAAATGGATTACTGCTGGTTGGGTTGAGTTGAGTCCTGATTACATAAAAGAATCGTTTAAGTATTGTGGAATCGGTTGTCGTAATTCATATGAATATCATTCAGAGCTTAAAAATATCTTTATTACTGAGACTGTTCCTAAAACATCTATTGTTGATTTTAGAATAGATGACGACGAGTTTAATGATATCTTTGACTCTTTCAATGATGAGAAAAGTGGAGAAGAAGATGAGCAAGATGAAGATATTAGTGATAGTGATTCTTCTTTTGAAGAAAGCGTTGAATATGATGAGGGGGAATCTTATTATCAATCAGAAACATCTATTGATTCTGATACGAACAATATAGAAGATGTAATTACTCCTCGTTTAAAGAACAAAAAAATCAAAAGTGGATACACCAGGATTGTTGAAATAGAAAAGTTATTAATTGGGTCGTCACCATCAACTCAGCCATCTTCATCTACAACAGCTGCCACTACATCTTCCAAAACTGGTAAAAGTACCACTAATAGACCATCATCTCAGCGAGCAATTCAAAAAGCAGCTCCCGCTAAACCTTGAAAGACTGATGGGAAAACTAACAAAAAGCCATCAGCATCAAGAACAGTTATAAATAGTAAAAATAGTAAAATAGTAAATAGTAAAAAATATTACAATTTATATTTTGATCTTTTGATCTTGATCTCAAACTTCAATTTGCCGATTAATTCTTTATCTCATAGAATATTCTAAAAATAAATAAATATTTAATGCACTAAAAAAAAAAAATTCATTCGAAAGAAATTTCAAAGCAAGCAAATATCATTCTAATATGGTAAATTTTTATTTTTAATTTAAAAAATTTGTTCAAAGTTTTTTATTTCCCATTTAAAATTTTTGAAATGATTTACTTTGATCATGTTTTATATTAACAATTAAGTTTTTCAAAAAACAAAATATTTTTTATAAAAAAGCCGCCATTTTGCAGATAAATGAAATTTTGCTCAATCGTTTTAAAGTTCACGAAATTCAAAACTTTAGTGCTATCTGAATTTCACATTTTTGACTCAAAATTCGTAATCTACGCCCTCGAAAACCTCAAAAAAAAAAATTTTTTTGAAGGGGGCAAAAAAAAAATTTCTTACACCCAGGGTTCCATAAATAGCAAACCCTTTAAAATAGTTGTTGTTCTTTAAGACTCAAAATCTCAAAGATAAAACTTAAATATACAAAAAAAGTATATATATTCTGAAAGAGCATAATTCTCTACATGCAAATGTAATTTAGAAAAAAAAAAAGAGTGTGGCGGTTTTTGTGGGTTTAAATCGTATCTCCTCCGAGGGATCAATTATGATCCGATTTTTTTTTTTTTTTTTAAATCTAGACAAAATTTTGAACAAATCTGTGGTTTTACTTTTTTAGTTTTTTGCTTTATTTTTCTTAAAAAATCTCTTTAAATCATGTAATTTTCAACAAATTTTTCAAATTTGAATTCTTTTATTAGAATTTTAAGATTAAACTAAAGAATTCGATATTTTTATGGATATTGAGGAAAAAATTTCTGAATTGAGGAGAGTTGAGAAATTTTACACTGAACTCAAAGAAGGGGAACAAAATTAGTCAAATCGTTGAAGAAAGTTTCATATGTGGATAGACTAAATACCTTGGGACTTACAAATCTAGAAGATCGTAGAACTAGAGAAGACCTCATTCAAATGTACAAAATAGTCAATGTTTTAGAGAAAATTAATCTAGTGGATGGTATAAATTCTGCTAAAAGTTTGGCACTAAATTTAAGAAGGGAGAATAATATGAAGCTTACAAGAGAATTGACCAAACGCGGCTCATTCAGATACAATTTCCTTACAAATCGAGTAGTGTCTAAATGGAATGACCTTTCACGGGACAGTGTCAGCTCTAGATCAATCAAATAGTTTCAAATCAAGGATAGACAATGAATTTTTTGGCAATGGGCAAATTTAAAGAATTTTAGACAAGTTAAGAAATTTTAAACTAAGTATTGGGATCATTTCAAAATTATTATTTTATGAGATTAATTATTAATTATTACTATCAATGATCTAATTTTTAAGTTAAGGTTTGAATTAAATCCTATATTGTCAGGATTAATACAAATTTGATACTACGCACTTTAAGAAGCTAATTCCAAATCTTTATTTTAGAAGTTAATACCATCAGCTTATTTATTTATTAAATCAAAAACTATTTATATTCAAAACTTTATTATCAACTTTTTTTAATAAAAAATAAAACTAAATCATTAATAAGTTAACTTTTGCTTTAAAAAAATTCAATATTTTAGTCAATTAACAAATTTAGGAAGACTTAACTTTAATAATTAGCAAAGCTTTGAACTAACTGCATCCTGAACTGTCAAAAAAATTCTATCATCCAGTTCCAATTTCATACGCTTGAAAAAATCGAGCACAATTTCTAATTAGAAAAAAAAATAATTAAAATTTTTTCATTTAAAAAAAACTCTTCTAAAATAACTTTACTTACCATTACAACAAGCAAATAAAATTTGTATATTATCACTTTCATAATCTTTAATTATTTCCTTCAAACACTTGCAGCCTGCTTCGTCAACAAATTGAACATTTGTAAAATTAATAATTATAGTTTCGAATTTTTTGCTATTATTTAAAGTATCATTTTCGGTATCATCTATCCTAATTTCTATGTCACTATTTTCCGTCCCACCATTACCACATCCATAATTAATTTTACACTTGAAAAAAACAAAATCTTAAATAAAATCTTTGGAAAAAAAAAAAAAAACATTCAGCTCACATTTTCTAAAAGGCTCAAATCAGTGATCATATTGCTTTTTGAAGGACAAGAGTAATTAAGCTGATTCTTAAATATGTCTGATGTGACAAAGTAAATCGATTGATTAGGACAAACAACCCGAATTGATTCCTGTTCTGTCACCAAATACTTGTCTACTTGACGATACAACTCAAAGTCTTTGACTCTTCCTTGTACCTTAACTTCAAGTTTTTGTGTCCTGTAAGTGTTTAGAAATAGCACGGTGAGGAAACCAATGCACAAACCGAAGTCTACATCGAGTATAATTGTTGAAATGAATGTGATTATCCATGTAGCAAAGTCAAGTCTGTCGAGTCTCCAATAGTAGGGAAGATCGCGCACCTGGAGTAGCAAGTTAAGCAGTGCGGCGACTATAATCGAGCCCAAGCAGGCTTTGGGAAGTTGTTCTAGGAATGGTCCTAGCCAAAGCATGACAGTGAGAACAACCGAGCTAGCTATTATTGTAACTAGTTGAGTTTTGCCGCCAGAACTGTCGGCAACCACTGTTCTGGACAGTGAACCGCAGCTGACGAAACTTTGAAAAAATGAACCTGCAATGTTAGATGCACCGAGTGCAAAAAATTCTTTATTTGAGTCTATTTTGTATTTATGCTTTCTGGCAAACAGATCCGATACCGATAAGCTGGTGGCATAGGCAATGACTGAGAGAATCACCGCATCTAGCAGCATGTCCATGAACAAATTGAATTCGGGAAGCTGTGGTTCAGGAAAGCCTTTAGGTATACTTCCAACTACGGTCATGGCATAATTTTTGTTTAGTTCAGCCAAATTGGATATAACAGTGCCTACTATGATAACAAATAATTCGATTGGTAATGGTATGTTTTTGAGCTGAGTTTTAAATCTTTCGTTTATTTGAGTCCGGGTGAGGTAGAGGAAAACAATGCAAACTATTGAGAATATGAATGCTGCCCAATTGATTGACTCGATGTTTTGGAAAAGTCTCAAGTAAAGCTTAAATAAAAAATAAATTTATTATTAGTTAATTTTTATAAATTAAATTTGAATTGATACAGTTTTTTCTAAAAAAATTACGTAAAGCTTGGTAAAATTTTGTGATGATTTAATCATTATAAAATTAACTAAAAAATATAATTTTCTTTTAAATATTTTATTGATTTTAAGTCATTTTGAATTTAAGTTAACTCTTTTTCTTTTAAATTCGATGAGTTAAATTTTATTACAAAATTTGACCAAAAAATGTGTAATTTTATGTAAAATTACGAAGGAAATGGTGAAACATTATTTTTTTTCGAAATAAAATTAAATAAAGGGAATATTATTTCAACACAATCAATTACTGATAAGCACAATGAAAAAAACATTCAACACAATTCGATTTCTTCTCAGCACAAAAAATTATATTAAAAAAAAAAAACATTTAACACAAAAAAATTGTGTTTGAAAATAATTCTTAAAGGAAATTTTTTTTCAACACAAAAATATTTATAATAAAATAATTTTTTTTTAATTTTAAATTTTATTTATTTCATTAATTTTAATGATATTTATAAGTGGAAGTCAGGTAAGTAAAGTAAATTTCGAAGCTTAAAGAAAAGAAATTAAAAAAATTAGTCTCTAGAAAACCATTTTACCGCATTTTTTGCTCTACCTCTTTTAGGTTTATTGACAAATTGTTATTTTTTTAAACAGTTCTTTTGATGCCAATAAATGCGCACAATATCCTAATTTAGTGAAAAACTTGCAATAACATTTCTTACTGTTAAGCTCAACTTTATTACAGTTCTTGAATAAATTTTTTTAAAATTTTCTCATCAAGCCATTAATTTTTGTGTTGAATGCATTTATTTTATTTTTAAATTTTGTGCTAAAAGTATTTTTTTCAAATTTTAATTTTTGTGTTGAGAAGAAATCATTTTGTGCTGAGCGTTTTGAAATTGTGTTGAATAGTTATTTTTTTGAGTTGAAAAGGTAGACCCTTTAATAAAATACATGTTTTTTAAATAGAATTACATCAAAATTTGATTAATACTCTTATTTCGTTTTCTTTAATACTTGATGAAGCAAAAGTAATACCAAATATATTTGTCATGGAAAATTGGTATTACAGAGTTTTTAACTATAAAAAAATTATAACATAAAAAATAATAATAAGAACCCTGCATTTCTGCAAATCACTATGTGTATTAGCTAATCATTAAAATCAAATTGCAGAGTTATTGCAGAGATTAAATTTTGGTGAATTTGATACATTTTACTAAACAAGATTTAGACCTAAACGTAAAAAGTTATTTCAACTTCAAATTTAAATCAAAAATCTATTTTACTTTTTTTTCTGAATTTTACTTTATTTGATTAGTACCATTAATAAAGGTTTTTAAATAAAATTTTTATCAGTTTTTATTTAATTTTTAAACAAAATTTAAAATGATTAGAAAATATTTTTATTGGTAAAGAAAAAGCATCTACAAAAAATAGGGTCATTATAGTCAGTTTAGGTTGTTTGAGAGAAAATGAGAATAGTCTTATCTTAGAAAAAATTCTTAACAAGCTCAGCATCTCTGTAATTAATGATAAGACTCCAACATATAATAAATTTAAAATGGAATTTTATTAAGTCCTTGATACTTTTTTTAATCCCGTCTTCACTCTCAGATAGAGTTGTATTAATTTAATAAACTAT
>QEOQ01000274.1:353730-380716 GCA_010279815.1 Brachionus plicatilis | reverse complement strand
GGATTTATAAAAAAAATAAAAATTTTAAATTTAGAACTAACGAACTGACTGATCAAACAATTTTTTCCGCTCCCATATCCGTTTTTTAAATGAAATAAAATATTTTAAAAGCTCTAATTTTTGATAATAATCCGATGATGATCTTTACCAAAAATTTAAAATTTTAACTAAATCCTCAATCTATTTTGAAAAATCCGAATCAAAATTAATATTTATTTCCTAGTTTGATATTGCAGCTAAAGCGCTGGATAAAATGAAAAATTCATAAAAATAATTTTTATTTAATTTTTATTTTTCTTCAAGCAAGTTAAGAATTATTTAACATGGGCGAAATGGTGTTTGCATGAAAAAAATATTTGTTACGGTTTCTGGGGCTGCAAAGTGGAAAAACGGAAAATGGTTTAAAAAAATTTAAATTCTGATTTTAATTTGATTAAACAATGAAAAAAAAATCTAATTATAGATGGTTTAATTTTTTGTATTTGAATTACAAAATGTATCCAATGCTGAAATAACTTTGAAAAAGTGTGATGTTTCAGATATTTTTTCAGTTTCAAATAAAAAAATAATTTTAAGCTAATATTGCAAGCATCTTCATAATTGAAAGTAAACTCTTAAGTGAATATAGAATGAGTATAATTTTTATTTGGAAATTTGAAAAAAAAATTTGAATATTCTTTTTTTAAACTTTTACATAATTTTTTCAAACACAAAAAATGAATGAATTAAACCAGTTTTAATCAGAAATTTATACCAGTTTTAAATAAAAAGTAGACAAATAAATGTTCTAGACTTGATAGAATTTTTTTGCTATCTAACAAATTTGATAATGAAACAAAATTTTATCTAAAACCCATTAAAATTTCTTTTAAAAAAATTGTTGCATAATTAAGCCCTAACCTCTAAATATTTGATAGTAAATAAATAAAAAAAAATATCTTACAAATATCAACTTGAAGAACTTCCTTCTTTTTCGATTGACGTAATAAATTCCAAATATGTGTTTCATTTGACTTGAAAATACGTGGAAAGCGGCGGCTGTCGTAAATCCTCGGAGTAGAGGCTGTGACAAAAATTTTGATATAGAACCAAACTTTAGCAAAGAAAATATGATCTAAAAAAAATTATCAAAATTTTTTTTTCTTCTAGTTTACATTACTTGAATAACTCCGCACCAAAACGCCAAACCAGTGGCAACTTTTATTTTAAATTCCATAGAGGGTCCTTCAGTGGATGTCGAGTTTTCAAAGCTATTTGGAAAAGCCAGCTCTGGATACTCGGTTTCCAATCGGCTTATCGTCGAATACACTATTAGACTGGTGACCGCAAATGTGCCTACTGATAAATGCTTACTTTAAAAAAAAAGAAATTTTTCCATCTTAATTTTTTCTTAATTAAGTACCTGGTTCCGAAAAATATGTAAGTTATTCCAGTGAAAAAACTCGTGTACAAGCCGTGCACTGGGTTCAAGCTGGTCAAGGCTCCGTAGGCTAGAGCTAATCGCGAAAAACTATCATCTTATTCTAAAAGGTTGAAAAAAGCTGGCTTACATGACGGAATATGCATGACACCGACTGTAATTCCGCTGAGCATATCAGTAATCAGATATTTTTTAAAATTATACTCGGTAATGAATGACAAGATTGTGAATGTGCCAAGAAGATTAATTGGCGAAAGTTTTGCCAGAATTGTTCGAATTTTTGAGCCTTTTTCGCCATTGCTTTCAGCTTTGGTGCTAAATTTGGAGTCGAATTCTTTTTGTGAAAATGCCGGACGGTTTACCGAAACAACTCGCCGATTAGCCCAATTTTCGTTCTCATCCATTCAAAAATCTAAAGCCAATTTTTTTTTTTTAAAGTTAAAATTGTTTTTAAAAAAAGGAGTAAAATTTTATTATTATTCACAAATATTATAATTTTATCAATAAAAACTTGCGTCATAAATTCACTTTTTAAACTTAAAACAAATTAAACATTTTATTTTGAAAAAATATTCTCTCGATGCCTTATTAAGATTCTAAACGCTTCATTTTTGTATGGTTTCAGGTTATCCGCATTTACTCATACTGAGAAATTATTATTAATTTTTCCATTATCATACCAATATTGATTTTGCTGTTTGAGATTTAAATAATAAGGTAAAGAAAGCTTTACAACATAAAAACTTGTACTCAATTTTCAGAAAAATTTAAAAATTACTTTCTATTTAAAGCTTTCTGATAAATTTTCGCAAACTCATTTAAAAAAAGCAAATTTTGACGATACTTTACTTAACACACCTAATGAAAAAAAACTTCTGGTTGCTTGAGGACTCTCAGAAGGATGCGTTACATAATTTAGTCGCTAAGTAAAACTGCTGTGTCATTAAGCAATTTCATAATTTTCTGCCATATAAAACTGTTTTATTCCAAGGCTGTTTTCAAAATTTTAATTGAAAAAAATTCAAATTTAAAATGGCTCATGTTTGCGATCCAACGCTAGTTTTCCGACAGCTTTTTGAAAAAGTCTCATCTACTTACACCTACGTGTTGGCTGATGCCAACAACCGCGAGGCAATCATCATTGATCCAGTGATCGAGACTGTAGATAGAGATATTAAGGTGATAAATGATCTAAATTTAAAACTTTTGTATGCAGGTAATTGTTTGCCGCTTTGCCATTAAGAACTTAACCTAAACTTTAAGTTAACACTCATGTCCATGCTGATCACGTGACTGGCAGTGGTCAAATAAAACAGAAGTTGCCAGGCGTAAAAAGTGTAATATTTGACACGAACGCCAAAGCAGACATTTACATTAAAGAAGGTTTTTTATTAAAATAAAAGTTTAGACTTGAAAAAGAAAAAAATTTTTTTAAGGGGATAGTCTTCAATTTGGTTCAAAAAAGATAGAATTTTTGTCAACTCCGGGCCACACCAATGGCTGTGTGTCCATAGTTTGCCATACAGCTAAATCTGTTTTTACTGGAGATGCCCTGCTAATTAGAGGCTGTGGTCGAACCGATTTCCAACAAGGAAATTCAGCTCTGCTCTACGATTCGGTTCATTCGAAAATATTCACTTTGCCCGATGACTATGTGGTCTTTCCGGCACATGACTACACAGGACAAACAAATAGTAGTGTTGGCGAAGAGAAAAAACACAACCCAAGATTGAGCAAGGCAAAAGAAGAGTTTATTAAGATAATGGCGAATTTGAATTTACCCTATCCAGCTCAAATTGACCGAGCTCTACCGGCCAATCTTGTATGTGGAATCCAAAATTAAATTGTACCTGCACCTTAAATTAGACTTTGTATTTTATGTTTTTAATAAATAGAAAAATTAATTTTATTTTGAATAAGAAACTTGATAAGATCAAGAGAATGATAAGAAACGAATGACGTAATTATGACGCTTTTAAATAAAAATTAAGCCCAGCTCTCTTTGAAAATAATTTTTTTTTAAAAATTGAAAATTAATTCGATTTTATTTGATTAGATTACGTCTATATTAGTAGATAATTTTTTAATAGAATGTTTTGAGCCAAAAAATACTAATTATTTTTGAGCTTTGAATTGTTTGTATACTTTTACTTAAAATGCTAGACTGAATTTTCTCTTGTCATGATTATGATGATTTTTTTATACCCAGTGCTCATTTTGAATAAAAAACCATGTTTTAAGATTTCAAAGCGAGAGTATTCGCATTAGCGTCAAAAACCGGCTTAAACTTTTGAAATAAAATTTTGATTTTGCATGAACAAAAGCATGAAGGAGCAAAAAATATAATTGAGATGCTTTTAAATAGCTATATTTGATTGAATATATTGAAAGATTTCGCATGAAATATAAAAAATAAAAACGTGTTTTTTAAATTATAAAAAATTTTTAAAAAATAATTAAAATAGGTCAAAAAAAATATTTAAAAACAAATCATCAAAGTTTGGTCATGATAAATTTTTATTTTACCGAAATCAATTTAAAAGCATCTAAAAGTCGAAAATGAAATAGTTTAGATTTGATTATTTATAGACTTTTATCTAATTTTCGACAGAAAAAAATTATGACTTGCTCACAAGATACTATTTAAATAAATGCTTCATAAACAAGTGTTCGAATTGAAAGTTTTGTTCTTAATATCTTTTAAAGTTGAATAAACAATCAAGTCATTAGAAAATATAGAGGGAAAATAAATTCATATTAAAGGAATTTTATTACTTTTCAAGTGATTTTCAAAAAGAAAATAAAAAAATTCATACCCATTTTTATTAAATCACATTATGAAAAAGTTTTTCAAATTTCTAAGGAAAAAAAGTTTATCAATTAAAACTTCGTATGAAATTAGTCTTATCATTTTTTGAAATAAATTTAGAAAAGCTAATTAAAGATTGATAGTGTTTAGAGAATTTGAGAAAATTTTAACACTTTAAGCTAAAATTGAATGAAGCACGTTTTTTTTCTTATAAAAGCGTCTTTGTAAATTTTAAAAAACTGAGCTCGTCATATTTTTTTAGAAAAATTCAAAATACTGATGTTTTCAAAATTAATTTATGATCACAAAATATTAGTATCGAAAAATTCCTATCTTACATTAAATAAATTAAAATAACATGTATTGTAACTTCTAAGTTGAATTCATAAAATGAAAAATATTTTTGCTCTTATTTTATTTCTTATTTCTTATATAAATATTAGAGCCATTAAAATCGAAAAAACAACTTTTTAAAAAACAGCCCAAATTCTTAATTTATTCCCCAATTATTATACATAAAAAAAACAACACAAAAATAAATAGAATTCCATTTTTTTTAACTTATTGACACTTACACATTAAAGATATTACTTTTTACTAAAAAATGAAAACTAATCTTAGACAAAGTACTTAAAATTTTTATCTTTGACACTTTTATAGTGTTGATTTATTTATTATTTATAATTCTTAATAATCGTGATATTTTATTAAAAATTTGTGCTACCCAAGCAGACATATGCAACGAAAAAAAGTTCGGTATCCTTATCAGTTTGGGGTCAACAACGAAACTTGAAAAGGTACCGACCATACCGAATTTTTTTCGATATAAACCGAAGAACTAAAATAAAATTTTTCAAATTTTAAATTAACTTTTAACTTAAAAATTTATCTAAAATAAAGCTTTTTAATGCTTTAATTGATACCGAAAACTCGTGACCATTACTCTTGGAACAATGTCAAAATTTGTGTTTATTCCATACGGAACTAATACCATCTAAATCATGTTATAAAATTTTTTTATTTTTTTTTAGAATAAACCTTGACGTCTGACTTTAAACTAAGAGTAAGCGCAAAACTTTGATTTTATTCTTAGAATAATTTCGAATTTATTTTGCAATAAACCTAAAAAATTGTAGAATTAAATTCGAAATTAAAATAAATTAAAAATTAAACTTTATTCTAATTTTTGTCTTTATTCTAAGAGTAAAAATTAAATTCGATTAAAAATTAAAAATTAAAAAATTCGATTTAATAGCCAAAAAAAAACTGTATAAAACATTTATTTTTTATTTTGCCTAATAATTTTACCATTTTCGTCACGAGGTAGCATTTTTCTACCACGTTTCTTTGGTGATAATTGATTTGAACAAGTTTCGATATTGGAAGCTTTTGAAATTTGGGATTTGGTTTGGTTGGTCTGAAGGTTCAATTCCCTAAGAGGGTTTCGATTAGTTGGCTTTTGTCTATTTGTATATAATTTAACTTGTAATTAATTTTTTTTAATTTCGAATTTAATTCTACAATTTTTTAAGTTTATTGTAAATTTTGACATTGTTCCAAGAGTAATGGTCACGAGTTTACGGTAATTTATAATTAAAAGAATTTTTTTATTTCTTAAACTTTATTAAACTAAATGATAATAGTAAAAATATTTAATATTTTTTTTAATTAAATTAAAGTTTTAACCTATTGAGCAACTCAAAGTTACATTTCAAAAATTCCCTTTTAAAGTCGTCTGACATAATACCAGCTCTTTTTTTGCAAATTACTCCGTTAACACTGAAAAAATCTCTCTATAAATGTCGATGATGCTGGTATAGAAAAAATTCAAGCAAAAAATTCGACTTGAACTAAATTCAAAGTTAAATAATGTTTCGGCTTTGTTGGATACGTCAAGCTTAATGTATGGTATTGGAGAAAATATGCCGAAGAAAACTCTAAAAAAGCGTTGGATAATATTTTTGTGATATATTTTTGAAATGTAATTTTGATCAGAGTTGTTTAAAAGTCATAAAGTCAAATTATTTTTTTTAAAAAAAGTATTTTGACTTGAATTTTTTCAAGTAAGCCAAAAGACTTGACTTCAAAATTTTTAAAAGTCAAAAAATTCGACTTGAACTAAATTCAAAGTTAAATAATGTTTCGGCTTTGTTGGAGTCAGTCAGTGACTTGACTTTGAAAAGACTTTAAAATGACTTTTTTTTCTGACTTTAGCGCAAGTCTGATTTTGATTACTCAATAAGTTAAAACTTTAATTTAATTAAAAAAATATTAAAGATTTTTACTTTTATTTTTATCATTTAGTTTAATAAGGTTTAAGAAATAAAAAAATCCTTTTAATTATAAATTATCAATTACAGACCAATTTTTTTAGTAAAAAGTGAATTAAAAATTTTAAAAATTTTATTTTAGTTCTTCGGTATATACCCAAAAAAATTCGGTATGGTCGGTACCTTTTCAAGTTTTGTTTTTGTACCGAAACCGATAACGATACCGAACTTTTTTTCCTTGCATATGTCTGCACCCAAGACCCATACAAGCTGGTAAACAACAACGCACAAGTTGAAAACATGACGAGAATTATGCATGAAAGCAATTATGAGAACAAAGAAAATCACTTTAATGATTACCATGGAGAGGATCAGAACAGTGACAGACAATACGCTCCAGGCCCTCATAATTACTACGCAGCACAAGTGAAAAATGACCACTACGGGAATCATCAGGAATACAATAGCAAATTCAAATCTCAAAAAAACCCGAATCACAACAGTGATAGAAGCCCGAGCGAGAAAACAGCAAACCAGACGGCTACAAAGTCAAGAGTGAAGAAGACTTGCACAGAGCTGGATAACAATTCGGTAAAACAATTCGGTAAATTTCTGTTCTTTTTTTTCAGTTGGGATTCTAAAAAAAAATTATAATTTAGCAAAGAAAATTTTTTTAAATTAAATTTAAATTCACATAAGAATAAACAAATGGTAAAAAATACTAAACAATCACTCAAATTCGGTGCTCTGTACTTCATTAATAAAAATTGTGATGAAAGCGAAATATAAAAAAAGAGATTAGAGATCTACCGGAAAACAGAATTGAATTGCATATGTCAAAAAAATAAAAATAAAATACATTTTTATAAGCTTTATTTAATGAATCGTTACTTTTTTGTCTAAAGAATTTAATTTTTTTATTTATTTATTGGATTTGGCTTATTTCATCCAAGTCTTTATAGAAGTATCCAAGTCTTTATAGAAGTATTTGATAAACTTTAAATTTTGAAATTAAAAATCTTTTATCATAAAGGATTTTTGGTATATTTTAAAAGGGTAAATTACTTTATCACACAATTTTTATGCTTTTTCGCATATTTTTCACTCTTTTTCACACACATTATTTATTTCACATAACATCTTTTTTTAGCACAATTTTTCTCTCTTTTTAGCATGAAAAAAGCTGAATTAAAAATAAGATTAACTTTTTGACAAATCTTTATTTAAAACAAAATTTAGGTTATTTAGCAAACAAAAAGGAATCTTATAAAATCTGTAATTAAAATAAAATTAAGTTTATATAAAAAGGAATTTAAATCTAATTTTAATTTGTTTTAACTTCAATTTTCACAAAAAAACGTTTAATACTACAAAATTTATTATTATTGGACATGCTTGGTTAAAATTTTATTTTGAAATTAAAATTTTATTAAAAAAAGAAAAAACGAGCTATAAATTTTTTTTAAAATTTAATCCCAATTTATAGCTGTTTGTAGTAAAGCTTAATATGTTGTATCCAAACTAAATGTAAAACTTGGAAAATTAGCTTATTTCTTAGCTTAAAAAAATTAGTGCTTAACATAATGAAAAACTCTTTTGATCGCGATTTTAATGTATGCTTAATTCATATTTCTTTTATGCGAAAAAGAGAGATTTATATCAGAGATGTTGTTTGAAAAAAAGAGTGCTTTTCATGTGTTTTCGAGGATTTTTTGTGTGATTTTAAGTGTGCTATGCGAAATAAATAATGTGTGTGAAAAAGAGAGAAAAATATGCGAAAAAGCATAAAAAAAATGTGAAAAAAACATAGGCCCATTTTAAAATTACTCTGTAAAATTTTGTCATTTTACGTAATTTAACGAAAAATAATTTAATAAAACAATTCGTAAATTAACCAAAATTTTCGTTAATCGTAAAAGGATCAATTTTTTTTTAGAATTTCAGTAGATTTTTTATTTTTTTTAAGGGGAAATAATAAAATGAAAATAATAATAAAAAGCTACGGCAAGCAAGCTTGCAGAGGCGGTCTACTAGGAGGTCGCCTATGATAGCACATTTCGCTTACAAGGAAAATTACAGAAATAGAATAACTTGTATGTTTTTATAGTCAATAGAGATTATTTACAGTACAAAAATAAGACAGAAATTAGAAGGAACTGAGAGGGGTATATAGTAGAAATTATTTGTAAAATTAAAATTGATATGAGGAAAAAAGTTGGTGGCCGGTCAGGAAGGCATCGTAGCGTTTCTTGAATTGATTGACTGAGTCTGTGATTGCAAAGGGCAGCGCATTCCACTGATTGATAACCCTATTCGTAAAAGAATAAGCCCTCTGCGTACATTTGTTTGTAGCCTGACCGAACAGTCTTTTCGTGTGCGCCCTGATTCCGCTGACCGGCCCGAACTGGGAGAGTGAACTACTGTGGACCTGGTGGTTCGCCCAGCTCACTTCGTTGATGCCGTTTATGAGCTTGAACTGTCGAATCATGTCACCTCGTGCACGACGCTCGTGAAGGAATGTCAGGTTTAGGATGGCAAGGTGGTCTTCGTAAGTCCAGTTCTTAATTCTCGAAACTAGTTTGATAGCTCTCCTCTGCACGGTCTCCAGTAGCTTTATGTCTTTCTTGCTTGGCGTGGACCAGACGACGGCGGCGTATTCTAGATGAGGCCTCACGAAAGTACAGTAGAGGGTCCATTGTCTGAAGGTCCGTTTTAGCTGACTGAGGATACTCGTTGCTATGTTGGTTTGTGTTCGAATGTGGTTAGTGAACTTTAGACTACTTGAAAAAGTTAATCCCAGATCCTTTTCATTGACGAAGGCTAGTGCATTCCTCGAGCCAAAATCCCCCATTAGTGGCTCAGATTCTGCGAAGTGGCTCTTGCTGGACCTGTTGAACTCCATCACCTTGCACTTGTCCACACTTAAAAGCATACGCCACTGTTTTGACGTCTCGGAGAGAGCGTCGGAGGACGAGGTCGCTGTTGCTACAAATTTTTAATACAGTTGAATTAAGTTAAAAATGGTAGAAAAGAGTAAAACTGATAGATTTCCATAATCCGGGAAGCCTCTAGCTAAAAAGATAAAAATGCTGTCGAGAAATTTTGCTAATGGGATGACGACTTTTCAAGAAATAAATGAAATAAATGAAATAACTTATGTCATTTTTATGTTGTCTTTTGATAAAATTTCATCTTTTGTCGTTGAAGCCATGTTGGTGCAAACATTTCTGAAACTGTATTTCTTATTTGACGAATTGATCTCTTTATTTAATCATAGGAAGCAATAGGCGTATAAGCTAAAAGCTCTTTTAATGTTAGACCAGTACGTTGCTTTGTGAGGAACAATCCTAAACCATTATTTAAAGACGCTGCCGGATATATTCGCATGTGATTATACAATACAAAAAAAATGTCTTTTGAAATTCTTGTCAGAACATGATACCTCTTGTCATCTAGCATAATCAAGACCAATCGATCCTATGGTAACTTCAGGGAAAGTATCAACTAAAGGATCGATTTCAAATAAGGTTAGTTGAAATTTGTCAGTGTCAGTTACAATAAGCTCTTCATGATTCATTTTATATATAAGCTCGTCTTTATTGAAACATGAATTTGAAAGATACCGATGAAAATCTAAACAAACATATTTATAATTTTCCTTCTCTAATTCCTTTGTTCGAAGTGTAATTTTCACTAAACTGGATGAGATTCCAATCTTTTTTTATTGATTTTTGGTTTAGTGTTATAAACCTTAAATAATGAAATATAGTTCTTTCCGGATCTGTTAGGATCTAGTGGTTCGCGGTTATAACGCAAATAATAAAGGAAATTAAATAATAATAACAACTTTATTAATAAATGGCCACTTCTAGCCTGAACAAATAATAAAGAAAAAAATGGAGAAAAGAAAACAACAATAATTTCAAATTTCTTTCTGATCGCACATGTCAATTATTTTACACAGTGTTAAATAATATCACTTGCTAAGCGCATGAGATCATAGTATTGCACTGTGAAACTATAGACATAAGTTGAATAGAGCCGGTGTTGTAGTTATTGAGAGAACTACAACATTAGAATCAAATGTTAAATAAAGATTGTCAATTTTTTTGAATTAAAATGATATTTAAAAAAAAATCAATAACTGATTTAAATCGGCTTGACAAAACTAGAAGACTCTTATGAGATAGATCATAGAGAGTAGAAAAACTATTTAAATTCAACGTAATGATTACAAAAAATAGTGTAAGCCGCGAGCTGTATGTATAAATACAGCTTGCGCTTCATAAAATAAAAACAGATTCTTGTTTTAAGAAAATAAAAGTTGCTATAAAAATTCTCTTTTGTGTAATCCCCCTCCCCTACCCTCTAGTTTCACATTAAAAATAGTTTCCAAAAATTGTAATATTTAACAAAAAAAAAATAAAATAAAATAAAATTTGTTTTGTTTTTAATTTATTTATTTTTTTAATTTAAAATAAAAAATTAGAAGATGGTTCAAATTCAGTTTCCTTTACAATTAATCCTTAATTATTTTGTTCTCAATAATTCGGAATTTGATGTTTGTCTTTATTTACTTGAATGAAAATTAGTTGATATTTGTTTTTACCTTTTTCTTCGTTAATTAGGCCCCTATTTTTTCTGCTCATTTTTGTTTTTGAGAATGCATTGGATGTCATAATAAAATTTACTTGCTTATGTTTGCTCTTGCTGTAGAATTTTATGCAATTTAGCTACATCTAACACTGCTGGGCTAAATCACGTAAAGCTGATTTTAATCCACCGCATATCAGACCAATACAACCACTTTGCTGTTACAAGATGCCCACGAGTATTAGTCAACATACTTGGCACTGACAATCACATGGGCCAGGACACGCAATCGTCAGTCAATGCCACGAATCATGTCAAGTGAGTCAATGCCATGGACGTCAAACCACGAATGAGTTCCTCACCTGGTCATATGACGGAAAGACCCCAATCGAGACATTTTACCAATTCGATGCAAGAGTAACGGTACAAAAGGTTAACGAATGTGACCCTAAACAGCCCTCGAGTTTATCCGAAAATGCGACAAATATGTTCTCAAGGTAGTACATGTGAGTCAAACCGAAATTGGTACAGATCATCAACAGTGCCCAAAATCAAGATGAAGGTGATGAAGACTTCAAGGCTTTGATTTTTAAGAGGTACCGACAGCTCTTCACTGGCAAAGTAGACAAGATTATTGGAGGTGAGATAGTACTTGAAATCGATAATTCAATAAAGCCTACTTTTCAAAGAGAATGACTCATCCCGTTCCACCTAGCCGATAAAGTCCATGCCGAGCTAAAGAAAATGCAAAACGATGACATAATTGAAGACGCCTTACCACCTTGCCACCTTTGACAAGTGCAGATTCAGATGAAGAGAACTTGAGTTTTTTGGACTTAAGTTTTGGGACAAAGACGTTTCACTCACAGAAATCAAAGATGAAGCTTTAAGAAACCCGAAACTACCAAAGACAACCTTTGAGCTTTGAATCATACTAGGATTAGCGGTATATTGTGGAAGATGGATTCCGAAACTAGCAGAACTTACTGAGTCTTTATGGGAAAGAGTCAAATCACATGTGTTAAAATGGACCGAAGAAAACACAGATGTTTTCAGATTTAGAACGACGCTATTCGCGAGTCACTTGCAGTGGTCATAGGAATGGAAAGATTCTCCGAGTATCTTTTCAGGTGCATATTTGAACTCATCACTGACAACAAGGCATTTGGGACGATCCTGCGTAACCCGCTATCAAAGCCACCTGCGCGAATCGAAAGAATGTTTCTTGGTATCATTGAATTCACATTTAAAGTGACACACAAATCTGGAGCAAACGGACTAATTGAGAATTTCAACAAAGGCATCGTGAAAATACGAAAGACTACATTGAACAGTGGAATAACTTTAGAGGCCGCGTTGAACTCATACCTTTGAAGCTTATGAGCACACCACATGCATCTACTAGTATTGCACTTGCAAATATCCTACTCAGAGCATCCAGAGGCTAGACTACTGTTCGTAAGACCAACCGACGAACGAGATGAGTTGATGTTAGAGCGAGCCAAACTGAGTGACGCAAAAGCGAAAGAAACTATGAAAGCAAACGGAAACCTAAGGCGACATGCTGGTCTATTAGACTTACGCGTGGGAGACAATCAATTCTTCAACCAGGATAAAGGCCAGAAGAAGACAAAGAACACCTACCACGAGGTTCGCTTTCGCGTCAAAGCAGTCAAACACTCTATGATTTTCGCAGAGAGTGAAACTGGACATATTCTCGTCAGAAATGCTCGTTTCTTCAAGCGTCATCTTGATACAGCATTGATAGAAGTGCATAATAAGGCAGTATCATACAGGCCTGTGGATTAACCTATCCAGTGCGTTACAGCAAACAATCATCAACCTACCCATGAACAACAGCAACACACGCCTACTTATCAGCCGATTAACGATTGAACCACTTGGTGAAACGCATTCGACAGGTCAGCAGTCAGCACAATCTAATGCGAGAGCACAAAGGCAAAAATACAAATTGAGTCAAGAGAACAACCAAATCGCGCATGTAAGAAAAACAAAGCAATTATAAAAATTTTTTAATGCAAAATTTATTTTTATTTTAAAAACACCAATAAACATCTAATCATTTACTTAATTTTGCAAAAATTCTCTATATTAACGTTCATATTTGTATACCCTACGGAATACAGAATTTCAAAAACCGAGGGGAAGATGTATTGTAGTAAATCAAACATTATATTAGATTACCAACATCTCAGTAAAGTAAGTTACTAGTTTCGATCCGCATGCACATGAAACGCCAAAAATGCGATTCCCATACGCATCACATCAAGCAAGTTTGATAGCTTTTTTTATTTAAAGAAGCTGAGCTAGTTTTAAAAAAGAAGAAAAAAGAGAAAGATAAGTGTTTTTTAATAATTTATTAAATAAATAATATTTAAACAAAAACTTATTTACTAATAAAATTAATTTAATTTTAAAAAATAGAGGCTACAAACAAAGCAAATCATATGCTAGGTCGCATCAGGAAATCATTCACTCGTTTTGATTTTAAGTTATTTAGATCTCTGTATTTAACTTTTGTTCGTCCTCTTTTTGAATTTGCAGTCCCTGTTTAGTCTCCAATTCTTAAGTCTGACTGTGAGAATGTTGAAAGGATTCAACGCAGAACTAAGAAATTTGTTACTTTAATTAGAAACAAACAGTATAAAAAGCAGATTAAAGGCTTTGATTATTCCAAATCTGGTGGAAAGAAAAAAAAGAGGTAATTTAATAAAATTGGTTGAAAAAAGCAACAATTTTAATGTCATAAAAAGGTCTCGGCTTCAAATATCACAAAGAAATTTCGAGGCTCCAAAATAGAGATAACTTTTTTTTTCAACAGAACCGCTTACATATGAAACTCACTGCCAAATTAATTAGTTGAAGTGCCTAATGTTAACAGCTTTAAAGTAAGCATTGATTGCTGGATGAGCATTAATCAATCACATCTGTCTTAGTGTGCCTTGTCAGAACACTCACTGGCTAGCCTGCTACAGTCAAAACTACTACTACTACTACTAAATTAATTTCTTCTGTCAGCTACGGCTCCCAATTGACAACCAGCAACCTTTCAGTTTACTAGATTTTTATATTCAATAAAAAAGTAAAAAAATCCAAGTTTAAAGTTTGTCACATCTATCTGAATTATTTTCAGATATTTTGCTTTTCATTCTTTTTGTTATTTTGTTTTATTTAGATCCTTACTTTTCAATCAATCTCTAAAGTCTCTAATAAAAAATCTTTTATTAAAAACTAAAAGAATTGACACTGTTTAAAAAAGAATAAAATCGTATTGATTATTTCGAATACAAGTGAGTTTCTAATATTTCATGATTTCATGCTTCATGTATTGAATAAATGAAATTTTTTTTTTTTAAAAAGTAGTGAAAATTAAAATAAAAACATAAAAAAAAATAAACTGACAGAAACGAAGATGATTTTATCATCATTGAGGGCGTAGGTCAATCAGTCGATTCTCAGTTAAATATTCGTTTAAATTTAATTCATTCTTTTTTCAATTAATTACAATTGAATAATATATTTTTAGTCTAAAGTGATTTAATAGATTCAAATTGAAACTGTAGAGAAAAAATAATATCTTATCGTCTTTAAAGAAAAAAATTTCAAATAATTAAAGTCTATGAGATCTTTAATGACAATGCACTTTTAAAATTACCTTCAAGGTCGTTTTAAAGCATGAAAAGCGTCTAAAAAGATTAAATTTAGTAATAAATATTCTTTGATAATTTTTTTTTTTCAATCTTAAGCATAAAAAAATCAATTTCCATAAAAAAATTTATTACTATCCAAAATTCTATTGCATTATTTTAAAAATCAAATCTAAAAAAATTATATTAACTTGCATTTACCCATGATAACTAATTTTAATTATCTCAATACAAATAAATTGAATTAAAATGAATTTTGGCTACAAAAATAAATGTCCTATTGAGTGAAAAAGACACCGGACACTTGAAAAAGCTTTTTCAAGTTTTTCAAGAGATGAGAAATGTTTGAATAAATTATTCGAATTTATGAGTAAAACTAAGTTAAAAAACGCTTTTTATGTTAGTTTAGACAAATGTAGTTATAGAGAATCCTTTAATGATAAAATAAAGGTTTCACATTTAAATTTCAATATTTCAAAAATAAATTTTTAGATTAAAAGTATTACTTTGTTTTCAACATAGTTAATAAAAATCAGATCAATTTAAAACTAATTCCGGCAATTCTATGAATCTAATTAAAAAATAAGATAGAAAAGTTTGTATTCTATTATGAGCTAACCGTATGATGACAAGAATGTAAGGTGACAGATAGCAAAAAAAATTTGATGCAAAAAAATGAAATACAATTTTTATCTTGAAAATTTGCTAAGAGTATGTAATTGAATAATTTTTTTAAAGGTAATCAACATATTGAGTTAAAATTTAAAATTATTCTTTCAGTTTATACATTTTTTCATCTTTCGAAAAGTGTTCTTTTATTTCGAATAGAAAATAATAATTATATGGAAAACATCAAAGAAACATGGAGTTTTTTAATGATTTAATTGTCATAATTATCAGTATCGATTTTTATTTTTTAAAAAAAAATTCATCCAAACATGCGAAATTTATTTCTTGTAAAACAAACAATTTTTGGATGAAATAATTTATTTTTATCTTTTGACCAGTACTCTGACAACTAACTTGATGCTCACTCTAAAAGACTATTTCATCTAATAAAATTTCCCTTTAACTCACATAAAATTTAAAAAAATTATTTTGTGAGTTAACACGTTAAATTTTCTCTAGAATTTCTATATTTTTTTAAATTTTTTCAGAGGAAATATGAAATTCTAAGATTTTAAACCAGTATTTAAGAATAATTAGAAAAAAAATTATTTTTTGATTTTGATTGAATTAAAGTTTTAGCGAGTTAACCAAAATTTTGAGTTGGTTCTTTGAGATTTGGTCAATAGCAAATCTTATTTAATATTTATTTTCATCTTTGTTGAGAAAATCTATCTGAAAGGTTCATTTATTTAAGAAAGAATACTGTTTTCTTAAATATATTTTAAAATTTAAAATGAATAATATTTACTTTAATTTTTTAAATAATTTCATTTAATCTCTGAATTTTCACGATATCTATGCGAGAATAAAAAAATTAACTTAAAAAACACTATTTTAAGTTTTATTTTATATTAGAGTTAATTATTGAAAATATTATCAAATTTTAAATTATTTCAAATTAAATTTATCTCCATCACGTTTCTCTTTAAAATATAACTAATTTCACTGAACATCTATCATTAGCAAAGATTAATTAAATGTTCATATTACGAAATTTTAATACACACCTTTACATTCAAACAAATATTTTCAAAAAAAATTATCTTTTATATTTGTTTAGCGTCAACTTGATAACTTAGATTTTGGGACTTAAAACTGCTTTGTCATTTTTACAAATGAATTCTTAATCAGAAGACAGCTTGTATAAATAGGACCAAGAATTCAGAAAATTACCAAATTGTGTAAATTAGGAAAAATTTTAAATTCACAAAACTCAAGCAAAATGACTCACATTGGCGATGTTTCCCTCATATTTCGACAATTGTTTGAAAAGACCTCCTCAACATATACCTATTTGTTGGCTGATACTCAGACCCGCGAGGCCGTTTTGATAGACCCTGTGATTGAAACCGTTGACCGGGATCTAAAAATAATAAAAGATCTAAATCTACAACTAAAATTTACAAGTAAAAAAATTAATAAAATTTTTTAATTCAGAAATTTAATGTTTTCCCTAGTTGATACACACGTTCACGCAGATCATATAACTGGATCGTAAGCTTAGCACTCTTTCTGCTAAAATCTATGTCTAACTTATTTTGTTTTAAAAGTGGTTCTATCAAGAAAAAAATGGATTCAGTGAAAATTGTTTTGGGAAAGGCAAGCAAAGCTAAAGCAGATGTTTATGTTGATGATGGCGATGAAATTAAATTTGGCCACAAGAAGCTCTTTGTACGAAGTACACCAGGTCACACAGATGGATGCATTACTTTGATCTGTCATTCGGCAAAAGCAGTATTTACTGGTGACGCATTGCTGATCAGAGGCTGTGGTCGAACAGATTTTCAACAGGGAAATTCTTATACACTCTATGACTCGATTCACAAAAAAGTGTTTACCTTACCAGATGATTACTTGATTTATCCTGGTCATGATTATACCGGACAAACATGTAGTAGTGTAGGAGAAGAGAAAAAATTGAATCCAAGATTGAGCAAGCAAAGAGAAGAATTTAAAAAAATAATGGATAATTTAAATCTACCTTATCCAGCGCAAATTAATAGAGCTTTACCAGCAAATTTAGTATGTGGTATTCAAGAATAGATTTTTTTTTTAAAGTAAAACATTTTTTAAATAAATATTTTTTTATAAGTTTTAAAACTGAAATTTTTTAATTGGAATTTTTATAAAATCTGAATTTTTTTATGATGCCTTATGATTGATATTTTTATGAAAAGTTTTACATCCCAAGGCAATATTTAAAAAGCCCAATGTTAATCTTGATTTAATAATTTGAGTTCAAATTTTTTATAACCGAAATGATAAAATTTTTATCTTTTATCGTTTGGAAATAAAGTTATCGAAATTAAAATGTGATAAATATTTATCTAGTATTAGAAAATGCACATTTTTTAAAATGTGGCAAGGTTTCTAATTTAGATTATACCCTTTTTTCACGTATTGCAATTTTTTTTTACTTTTTTGTTAATATCGGAAGTTATTAGTAACAAAATTTAAAATTAATTAATTAAATATTTTCATCTGCTGGAACATTTAAACAGAAGAGCATTTAAATTTAAAAGATTATCGGATTAAAATTCTCAATTATGAAATGATCAACCTTTTTTACGGAATTATAGGGATGACAAAACTTTTGATCAATAAACATGTTCTTATATACTTGAAATTAATGCGTTACTCTAGAAAAATAAGCTTAAAAATAAAATCCTCATGAAGACTCGATTCTTTTTTAAGAGATCTCAACTTTCCATGTTTATATATTGTAATAAGTCAATTGTTGGAAGATCCTTTTATTTGGTCTTGCTTATTTACAAATTAAAAATTTATGAATTTCAATAAAGGTTTCCTGGCCTTGTATTAACTTAAAAACAATTATTGTGAAAAAATTTATTTAGTAAAATATGTCAAAATATTAAAAAAAAAATAAGCAATAAAAATTTTTTATTTTCAATTTTTTTATTTGTTAGCCAAGTTTTATTAAATTTCTAGACTAATTGAAATTCTAATTCAATTTTTTTAAATAAAAAAACAAAACTCATTATTTTTGAATATAGTAACATAATCTTATACTGACTTTTTATTTTGTAGACATCTAGGAAACCGAAGTAAAAAAATAAATGTAATTAAAAAAATTCCTGTTTTTAATTCAAAGGATTTGTTTAAAAATAAGTTTATGTATTTTTAGTGCTAAGAAATAAGAATATAATGTTGATTGATATTTTTTAATTAAGTTATGTTTTCAACAAAAACTATTTTATCAAAAAGTTTTTTTTTTTCTTACAACCACAAAAAACTTGTGTTAAAAAAATTTTTATGCGAAATGTTTATATTTTTAGTGAACATATTTTAGTTTTAGGGTAGCAACTTTTTAATTTTAGTGGACCAGGAAATTCCTAAAATTTAACCAATTTGAATAAACTAAATTTAAAATAAATTTTTTGTCTAAATAGAGTAAATATTTGTTAAGAAATACCTTAACTAACAAATTTAAATCAACATAACTTGAGCGTTGAATTTAACATTTCTATTTATTGACTGATTTCAATAAAATTTATTTAATTAAAAAATGATTTTTTTTTTGATATTGATTTGAAAGAACAAAATGATTGATAAAATTTAGATTCAAAATTATTATTATTTCAGACTTTTTAATTTAAAATTTATTACTAATTATTTTTTTTTCAATTTCAAAATACTCTTTATTGTTTTGTAGACTAGAAAATGTGGCATCTTGAAGTTTAGGATCAAAAAAATCAGATCAAAAAGTAATTTTTTTATAATATTTGAATGGTATTTGATTAAATCTCTCTGCAAAATGCTAAATAATGCAAAAGACATGCTGAATATTAGAAAAGACTCTGCAAAAACTCTGCAATTTTGCAGGAAAATGTATGTCATTAAAAAGTATTTAATTCAACTGCGCAATTTAATTGCAGAGTTTTTGCAGAACCTATTTTAATATTCAGCGTGTTTTTTGCATTATTTAGCATTTTGCAGAGAGATTTAATCAAGTACCATTCAAAAATTATAAAAAATTACTTTTTGATCTGATTTTTTTGATCCTAAACTTCAAGATGCCGAAAATGTTTCTTAATTACAACAGAAAAAACAAAAGATTTTATTCGCAAAATTAACTGAAAAGGCGACTACTTAATTTTGCTTTGAATTAAGCTATCAATTTTGATTTATCTATCTCTAACTCAGACAGAATTGTGAATAGATAGATAATACTTTAAAATACCATATGATTTAATATATTGATTGATTTGGCTAAATTTATTTAAAATTGATTATTAAAAATTATTTAAGAGTTATTCAATTTCAATGAAGAAATCGATGTAATTTAAGCCTTAAAAAGCATTTGGCAAATATTAAATTTGTTGAAAATTTGATAAGATTTGAAACTAAATACGTTCTCTATTTGAACTATTTTGTTTAAATCGATAAAATAAATTTTTCATTATATATAAGTATTGGAAATACAGTTTTTGTTGAAATTAATTTTAAATGATTAATCAAACAAAAAATTTGATTATAATCTTAGAGGCTTTAAACAAATTAACCTTGAAAACTTTTAATTATTTTTAAAGTACTAATTTATCGTGCAGAAAATTCCCAAAGCTATGGCATAAGCTATGAATATTTAAGAGCCTCAAAAACAATCATTGCATAAAATGTGTCAGATTTCTAATTAAAAATAGTTCAAGTAACATTGATAATAAAAAAAATTAATATTTTTTTTTCAGAGTGCTTTGGACTAGATACCTAGTTATTTATGAAATAATCAATAAAAACAGTATGTAAAACCTAGTATGTAAACAAATCAATCATATAAAAATAAATTTTTTTTTTATGAAAATTTTAATAAGTTTAGTCGATTTGATTATGTTCACAAATAAAAATTGGCATTTATTAATCGAAAAGATTGTAAAAATATGAATTATTTGCTAAACAATAAATTTTAGATAAAAGTAGGATGTACTTTGATTACGCAAAGCTCTAAAAGAGAATTTAATTCCTTTAAGAAAAGAGAATTTTTTCTATTTTATAAACAGCTGTTTTTAAATTTAAGATTAAAAAAATTGAAAAAAAGTCGCGTCATTTGAAAAAAAAATAGAATTTACTGAACTAAATAAAATTCTAAAAAATTATATCCAGGAAGTTAAAATTTATCTGTGTGAATTCAGCAATGTTTAACAAATATTCAGAAGAAATTTTTCAAATTTAACACAAATGGATTTTTTTTATATTTAATCGTTTATATTTTTATACCGATACACGAGAATAGAAAACTTTCACAAGTTACGTAGTAAATTTTGCTGCATGTTTCATTTATAGAACAAAATTTAAATAAAAATTTGAATCATTTGTTTTGTTCTTTCATACTGAATTACACAAAATCAAAAATAAAATGAAGAATTCTAAAAGATTTATTTTTTTACATTTATTTGTATTAAAATATTTTTATTTAGGGAATATTATTTCGGCACAATCAATTTCTGATTAGCACAATGAAAAAAACATTCAACACAAAAAAATTGTGTTTGAAAATAATTCTTAAAGTAAATTTTTTTTCAAAACAAAAATAATTATAATAAATAAATTTTTTTTTAATTTTAAATTTTATTTAATGATATTTATAAGTGGAAGTTAGATAAATAAAGTAAATTTCAAAGCTCAAAGAAAAGAAATTAAAAAAAAATTATTCTCTAGAAAACAATTTTTCCGCATATTTTGCTCTACCTCTTTTTGGTTTATTGACAAATTGGTTCCTTTTTTTTAAAAAGTTCTTTTAATGCCAATAAATGTGCACAATATCCTAATTTAGTGAAAAACTTGCAAGAACATTTCTTAGTGTTAAGCTCAACTTGTAACAGCTTTTGAATAAATAAGATCTTGAAATAAATTTTTAAAAATTTTCCCAACAAGCCATTAATTTTTGTGTTGAATGCATTTTTTTTATATTTAATTTTTGTGGTAAAAATATTTTTTTCAAATTTTAATTTTTGTGTTGAGAAGAAATCATTTTGTGCTGAGCGTTTTGAAATTGTGTTGAATGGTTATTTTTTGTGTTGAAAAGGTAGACCCTTCAATGTTAACATTCAAGAGTTGAGAAGTAAAAGAAGAAAAAAATAATTAGCCTTTGTTAATTTAATTTAATTTTTTTGCTTTTTTTTTCATCTTTTTATCTTGTATTTTTATTTTTTATCTAGTGGAAAATCCAAATGTAGTAGATTATCCGTTTATCTAGTGTTTTAATAAAATATGTAGTAAAATTCATCTTTTTAATCTTTTATTTTATAAGCTTCTGAAATTCATCCTTTTAGCTAGTTCAATTAATCCCATGCCAAAATAAACAAGGACTGGTGTTGAAATCTTTAAATTACTAAATAAGTGATCATTGATTTATACTTTATTTTAAAAATAATTAAAACATATTGAACTCTATTTGGTTTACAATTCAACAAAATCTGTTCGAAAATTCTCTTAAAATTTGCTACCAAAATTTCGAAAAAAGCAAAAAAGTGCATTAAAGATATTTAAATTTTTAAAAAAAGATAACTAGAAAAATTAGTTAGTGATTATTTTATAATAATTTTGATTTTTAAATAGTAGAACCGCTTCTTTTTTTGGGGCTTTTTTTACTCTAAGATTTATTGAAAAATTTTTAATAAGAAAAAAATCCTGCCAACCGAAGAAACATTTAATTAATTAAAAAAATATAAATAAAATGAATCAATAAATTTATTTGAAATTTCAACTAAAATTTTAAGGTAAAAAAATCAAAAAAATTTGCTATTCTTAAATATTTTTCTTCATAAAATTCAACAAATCTTGAATAATCCTAACAGAATAATTAAAACCAAAGTATTTATCAATTAAAGGAACCATTCCATGAAAACACTGATCATAGAAAGCCAAACGAACTTCAACTCCTGCTTGTCTAAGCCGTTCACTTAAAATCAAACCCTCGTCCTTCAAACTATCTATTTCACAAATGATCTCATAAGTTTTTGGCTGAAACTTGAGCTCCTCTAGACTTGTTAGCGCTGGCGAAACTTCTTCTGCAAAAAGTTTTTTTATTTTTTCAGCAAAATCTTTATTTTTTACCAGCACACTATTTTCATCCAATTTTCCAGTGTTTATCAAGCTGAAATTTTTCAAATCAAAAGTTTTGTAATAAAATTTTCCTTTTTTATATTTTTCCGCAATCAAATTAACATCCAAATAGGAAATCATTTTTTGCCGTTCTGTCTCATTCAGTAACAAAGTGTGATTGTTGGAATCCATCAATTCTTTGATGTTTTCATCAATTTGGTTGAATCCTAGATACCAAAGTTTGAGATAAGAGTGATGAATAGCTTCCAAAAGTCCTGTTTTATACATGTGCAAGGATGGTAGATTGGGGAAAGCAAGCTGTGTCCATGGATAGATCAAAATTTGAAATATTGGCTTTACTTTGGTCTCTTTAGCCAAACGCTTGCTCAACACCATCGCTATATTTCCTCCTGCCGAATCTCCTCCTAATATGAGCTTACTCAAGTCCACATCAAGTTGTTGCCAATTTTCCAAAACATGCTCAACCACCCTCCAACAATCATTAATTGAAATTGGAAAAGGAAACTCAGGCGCTAGCCGGTAGCTTTTGAATTTATAAAATAAAAAGACATCTAGTAATCTATTTTTGCTTTTACCTAATGGAAATGATGGCTATTCGTGTCTCATTAGCTATTTTGGATAGAAAGCGATCGTAAAAATCTTAAAAAAATTTTATAATTCATTCTAAAACTTTATACTTCTAGATTTACTAGGGTTTCCCATAAAAAAAGCTCCGCCGTGAGAGTAAATCATAAGAGGAAGCCTTGAATCTTTTGCTTCACTCGGTCTATAGACTCTTACCTTTATTCCATTAAACACTTGATTTTGGACCTTTAATTTTTTTAGAAAGTAATCTGAAAATAGTTTTTTTTTTTTTTGATAATTATTATTATTATTAATTTCAACCTCATAGGCAATTTAAAATTGAATATAAAAAAAAAAAAAAAAAAAAAAAAAAATAAAATAAAATATCCAAATTCTCCTTGTTAGAAAATTGTTTTTTAGAGTTTATGTCAAGATTGACAAGATTGATGAAAAATTTTTAACACTTCTTTCTGACCCTTTTTGTCCATTCTAAAGACTATAACTATTTTTAAATTTTTTTATTTGAATTAATTCTTTCTAGACCCAAATACTACATAAAAATGAATAAATAAAAAATGTTTTTGAAAAAAAAAAATTTAATTTCTCGCATAAAAAAAAAATTACCAAAAAGACCGACAGGTCTTTCTGACCCGACTTATAGATTGTTTTGAAAAAAAATTTTAAAAAAAATTTCTTTCACTTATAAATGTTCTAATTACACTTAAATAAGTTTGTAAACATAAGATTTAATTATTCAAAGATGCCGATTAGGATATCTGCTCAAAAATCCCTTGAATTTCTAAGGAAGGCTCATGATACCCAGTCAGTGACTTCAGACCAGAATGATGATGTTGACGATTTCGAAGATGATTCAGATAATGAATTTGAAGTTAGTTCTGATGATGATGATGATGTTGAAAATGATGATGATGATGATGATGAGGTTGAAAAACACATTGATGAATCAATAGAATCTGTTATTCAAAATTCAATTCAAAACGATTTCGATCCAAGACTTGACAAGTCAAGTCGAAGTGGAGTTATTTGGACTGTTTTGAAAAATTCTGAGGAGACTAAGATTCGATTCGTAAGATTTTAAAATCAATAAACAGTGATAGAAAAAAATACCAGGTTAGATTGTGCAATGAGTACAAGTCCAAATTTACTTGTAATGATTGCGGAAAAACGACTTGTGGGACATGTTTACATGAGATGGTTGTAAGAGCAATGTGTAAGAGATGTCATGATTCAAAATCTAAATAGTTTTTTTATGTTTTTGAATAAAATAACAAGAATTTAAACATTTAATCTTTGACTTTTAAAAAACGGGTCAGAAAGACCCGACGGGCTTTTCAGGTATAAAAAATATCAGGCTTTCTAGTGTTAAATTACAATTCACTTATTTATTTACAATTCATTATAAATAAGTGTTTAACTTTTATTGTGCATAATCTTTTTGAGTCCCTTCTTGATTCAAGGAATTATGATGGGTTACATTATTTTTATTTTTAAAAAATTTGTTAAATGCGTTTTACCTTTATTTCATTAAACACTTGATTGATATGAAAAAATTAAATATTCAATTTAATTTAATAAAATCTTTTTTGAATGCATTTTATTATTTTATATGCCACAGTACTTTTCAAAAATAAGTGTACACTTTAAGGAGCATTGCTTAAGCAGTTTTAGCGCATGTGCTAGAGCATGTTCTGAAAAAAGAAAGATAAAAAACAAAATTATTCAATTAAAAAAGGAATTTTGAAACCCATTTCTTAAATTATTTTTAAAATGAAATTTTTAATTTTTAGAAAGTTTGAATTAAATTCCAAAAAAAAGCTTAAAATAATTTTTAAAAATAATAGATAAAAAAAATAAATTTTTTTATAAGTCTTATATTATTTTGTATCCTCGCAAATTCTCTTTCAGATTGAAAAAAATATCAATTTTGCTTTCGAATCAAAAAGAAAAAAATATTAAATTTAAAAATTTTTACATTTTCATAATTTTAGATTTTTTGGGCAAAATGAAAATAATTTTACATTTTTACATTTTCATATTTTTAGATTTTTTGTGCAATATTTCAGAAAATAAAAAAAAACTCTTCCAATTTATTTAGTTACCAAAATTAAAAATAAAAATCTAATGAAATTTTGCACAAAAAATCTAAAAATATGAAAATGTAAAAATGTAAAATTTTCTACATTTTGCCATTTTTTGTGCAAAATTCATGAAATTTTTAATTTTGATAACTAAATAATTTGGGAGATTTTTTTATATTTTCTTAAATGTTGCACAAAAAATCTAAAAACATTAAAATGGAAAAATGTAAAATTGTTTTCATTTTGACAAAAAGTGATTATTAAAAATTATTATTGATCTATTAGTTGTGCATAAATGAACCAAATTGTGATTAAGTGCAATTATTTTAATTGAATATTTCGGCATTTAGTTGCATTCTTGATCCTAATTAATTTCTTAAGCCTAGAAAATTCAATTTTTTTCGAGGCACCAAAATCAAGTTCAAATTTTAAGAAAAATAATTATGCATAAGAAAATACATCAAAATATAAAATTTTGATTTTTTTTTTGAAGAATATGTTTATTTATGAATTTACAAATGAATTTGCCAAATCAATTTAAACTCTTTTCTTTACTTTTTAAATTCTGATTTTTTGCTAAAATAAAAAATTCTTTTAAATTAATGAAAAATTGAGAAAATTTGGAAAAAATTTTTAAAAAATTTTTAAAAAGACCTCATGTAATTTTTAATGACTTATCGTTTAAAAACTATTTTTTAACATTTAAAACATTTAAAAAAAAATTTACTTAATGCAGGCTATTGAAAAAATTTAGATCTAACTGGAATCAAAATAACTTAACTAAAAAATTTAATTTTTTTTCTAAATGGCTGTTTGGCTTAAAAAAATACCTCAACAAACTGCTGTATATCGTTTTTCGGAAAAAAGGAAAAAACATTAAAAAATTCTCGCATAAATGAATATTCAGGTACAATTTTTAGTTGATTGAGAAATTTTGCCTAGAAAAAACAAAATTAAATTAAATTGTTTAATAAATTAAATATTACTAAAGTGCCAAAAGTGTGTATGCTGAAGTATCCAACGTAGTATTTAAGATGATCTTCAAAATCTTCATTTATATATTTTTGAGTTAAACTCAGGCAAAGGATGGATACAATTGCAATTAAAATTCCTATTTTGCTATTTTGTAACATTTTTTCCTACTAAAATAAAAATTATTACGAATTTTTATATGTAAAACATTTATTCATTTAAGAAAAAAAATACTTTGGAATCATTAAAGCGTGATGAAAGAATGTTAAATTAGAGAAAAATAAAAATTCAATTTAAAATAATTAAATAGAAATTCTAAAAGAAATACAAATTAATAATCTTGACTGAAACGCGTTTTGATTCAAATTTTTTATTTGATTTTTAGTTTTCTAATGCAAAACTATTTGGCGAGACCTTCATTTGAATCCAATCACTACTGAATATTCAATTTAATTACGCCATATCAATGACGCCATATCAAATAAGCTTGAATTTTCATTATTCACATGCTTTAAGCATCAAATTTTATTTAGAATAAATCAATTGCATCAATATATCAGAATAAAGTTTTTCTTTAATTTAAATTAAAAGTTAACAAGTTTAAATTGACTGACTTTTTTGAGGAGCTATTATTAATGTAGCAAAATTGAAGTTAAAAATCAGATATTAAATTATTAAGTCAATATTTTGTTATTAATTATTATTGTTTTGTATTATTCACCAGTCTGATGGAACTCAATGTGTATTTTTTTTGTATAATTGTTTTTGGGGTTTAAAACTAATAAATAATTAATTAATTAATTAATAAAGATAAAATCAAACAATCAGAGTTGTTTAAAAGT
>QEOQ01000274.1:334076-352601 GCA_010279815.1 Brachionus plicatilis | reverse complement strand
ACTCCTTGTGGAGCATAGGGTCATTACTTTTGATTTCCACTCAAGTCGATCTTTTGCCTTTACCCTTGCTACTCCCCATGTCATTCCCATTTCGATGAGCTCTCTCGTGATTGTTGACCTCCATGTTACTGCTGGTCGTCCTACCTTACGTCTCCCTTGAGGTGTCCATTGAAGTGCCCTTTTTGGTATCCGAGCCATCGTAGCCTTTTGTTCTTAATGCATTGACTTAATAGCTCAGAATTTGTCATTCTGTATAGGTCAGCATTCGACAATGTCTCAGGCCAGTGTATCCCTAGAATCCTCCGCAAGCTTCCAGTGTGGAAGGTGTTGAGGCTTTTCCTGTCACATTCATTCATCCCCCAACATTCACTTCCGTACATCAATGTTGCTTTTACTACACTGTTGTATAGTTTAAGTTTTGTTCCCTTGCTGTAGCTGTTTGATTTCCATGCTGGTCGGAGTCTAGCAAAGACACTCTTTGCTTTAGCAAGTCTATTCTTTAAAACCTTGTGGGCTATATTAAGATCTTATGGCCTACCACAGAAGATAGTTAACTTGATAAAACTCTTCTACGAGAATTTCGAGTGTAGCGTGATTCTGGAAAAAGGAAAATCTGAGAGTTTCAAAGTGTGTACAGGAGTCAGACAAGGGTGCGTTCTCTCTCCGACACTATCCTAATATTGATTGACTATGTCATGAAGAAAACAACTGTTAGTGCGAGAGGTATTCAATGGGGATTAACTGCAAAACTTGAAGACTTAGACTTTGCGGATGATCTGGTGCTTATATCTAATACAGAAGCACATATGCATATGAAGACGCAAGACTTGGCGAACAACGCTAAACCAACAGGACTCGAAATTAATGGAGCCAAAACGAAAGTTATGTGCATAAACACCAAATTGGATACCCCGATCACCATCGATGGTACACAAATCGAGTGTGTAAATGAATTCACATACCTAGGGAGCACTATCAGTACAACGTTGGGAACACACAGAGACATTGGCTAGAATTAAATAATTATAATTTTTTAAAAAGTGCCGATTTTTCATGAAAGGGAAATTTACAAGTGGGGAATATTACACTAAGGGATATTTTGACAGTGGGGATTTTGTATAGTTGGGGAAAAAAAAGTGGGGAATTTTCCTCTAAATCGCAGCATTTATGCAGACATTTTCTCTCCGAAATTAAAACACAAACTCTCCGTGACCCCCACACCATAACAACAACAAAACAGACAAAAAATCAGTCACCATCCATCCATAGAACATTCTTTGTAATCATAATTTAAAAATTCAAATTGCCATACATACACACCAAACAAACACAAGTACACAGTCTATATAAAAAAAAACCAACACTGCACACTCACACACACAAACTCACACAACAATAAAAATTTTCAACTAGAAACAAAAAAAAAAAAATCCTCAAAAATTATTCAAAAAACAACTTCGAAATGATGGACCTATTAAGCAGCAGCCGTGACGACGACAGCTTCGTGGCCGTCGAAGGCTACCAAAACGGCCACCAGAGCCAAGGCAAGCGCAGGTAAGCGTCCTTGACCTTCACACATCCCATCCACTAATAACCCTTCTCTCTGCTAGCTTATCGCCATCGGCCTACAACGAAACTTCAAGCTCGAAGCGGTCGGACCGGCGCGACCGCTCGGGTTCGCGCGGGGGCCGCCGCCGCGACCGCTCTCGATCGTCGCGTCGACAGCGTTCCCGCGAGCGCCGCCGTTCCGACAAACCGTCGCGTCACAGCGACAAGTACAAATGGGAGCGTACCTGCTACGTAAGCAACATTCCGTACGAGGTCCGCTGGACCGACCTCAAGGACTTGTTCCGCGAAAAGTGTCAACTAGAGCCGCTCTACTGCGAGGTGTACGAACGGGACGGCAAATCGCTGGGCATAGCGACCATCGAGTTCAGATCGGAGAGCGAGGCGGAAAAAGTGGTGGAAAAAATGCATCACTTTGAGCTGGACGGGCGCAAAATATCGGTGCGCATAGACGGCGAGGGATTTAAGTCGCGGCAGGCGCGCGAAATGGCCGGCGACGCGTATCTATCCTCGAGCAGCAAGGCGCCGTCCAACGTGAACACGGACTCGGCGGCCGCGGCCACCCTGCTCGCCACCACCCTGGCCTCGTCGCTCAGCGGTCCCGCCGGTCCCAACCTGCTCGGCCTGCTGGGGCTCGGTGCCGCCCCCGTCCCCAGCCCCGGGTCCAGTCAGACCCCCCTGTTGAGTCAGCTGGCCGCCCAGCTAAAGGTCGAGGGACCCGTCACCAACCGGCTGTTCGTCGCCAGTCTCGACTACCGGGTCGACGAGGCCAAGCTCAAGGAGGTGTTCGCGCTGGCCGGTCACGTGACCAGCGCCAGCTTGTTCCGCGACAGGGACAATAGATCACGTGGTCTGGCCGTTGTCGAGTACGAGAGCAGTCTGGAGGCGCTGAACGCTGTGTCCATGTTTAATAATCAAGTGCTGATGGAGCGTAAGATGACGGTGCGATTCGACACCAAGCCGTCCGATGAGGCCAAGGGTGGTGCCGGGGTCGGCAAGCTGCCCAGCGGGCTTAAGTCCATAGGCAGCGCTTTGTTGCTGGGGAATAGTGCGCCTGCGGCCACCACTGCCAACCCGTTGACTCTGAGTGCGCTCACCGCTCTCTCTGGCCTAGGCTCCGTCCCCTCGGCCCCCCCTGGCTCTCTTTCTGCGGACAGTTTTAGCTCTGGTCTAGGCAAGGCTTTTTTTTCTCTTTTTATAAGCTGATTTATTTAAATGAATTTTGATTGTTCGATTGTCTTAGTGGGGTGCGTGGGCTCCGTGCGATCGAGAGGTCCCTGGCGCCAATCCTGCCCAAACAACTTTACTAGTCTTGTACTCTAAATTACATGCTAGATATACTATTGGGCTATATTGAGTATAGATCTTAATTGTAGAATTGTCTGAATGTGGTCGGATGGTTTTAGATGAGGTTTATGACAACTCTATTGGAATAGTTGAAAAGAAGATTTTTTTTTTTCTTTTTTTTTTTCTGAGAATTGGGTGTTGCAGATTTGTTTTAAAATATGTGAAAAATTATATAGAATTTTTTATTTTTAAAAAAAAAAATTTTTTTTTTCCTACTCTTTTAGTACAATATTGTATAGCAATTTAAGATTTTTTTTTTGTTGGCCATGATGAAAAAATAATTAATAATTTGATTATTTCCAAAATACTTTAGAAGGCATTGAAAAATTGTATTTGTGTTGGACATGAATTTTGAATTTTTTTAGTAGAAGAACAAGAAAGTGATGGCATTTAAGAAAAAAAATATTTTTTCTCTCTCTTTTTATTAAAGATTTTGAAATGACTGGTAAATTAAAATTTTTTTTTTGTTGGCCAAGATGGACATATTATTTATAATTTGATTATTTCCACAATACTTGTCAAGGAAAAGAAAATTTTTTTATCACTCTTTTCATTGAGATTAATTGCCTGGCAATTTAAAAAAATTTTTTTGTTGGTCAAGATGAACAAATAATCATAAAAAATTAATTTTTTATGATTATTTAAAAATTAATTTTTTACGATTCTTCATCAATTTCAGAATTAATAGAAATATTTTTTATTCAACATTAGTCATAGGTCTTGCTCTCTTTTAATTTGAATAGAAAGTGATCATATTCCAAAAAAAATTGACTAGCAATTTAAAAATTTTTTTTTGTTGGTCAAGATGAAAAAATAATTAAAAAAAATTAATAATTTCGATTCTTCATCAATTTCAGAATTAATAAAAAAATATTTTTTTTTAACATTATTCATATGTTTTGCTCTCTTTTAATTTGAATAGAAAGTGATCTAATTCAAAAAAAAAAATTCTTCAATTGTAATTTGAAAATTTTAAAAATAATTGAAAAATTACATAGAATTTTTGTTTTTGGACATGAATTTTGAATTTTTTAAATAGAAGAAATAGAAAGTGATGACATTTAACTCTTTTAGTAAAGATTTTGAATTGATTAGTAAATTTAAGAATTTTTTTGTTGGTCAAGATCAACAAATAATTAATAATTTGATAATTTCCACAATATTTTAGTAGGAATTGAGAAATTTTATTTGTGTTGGACATGAATTCAATAATAATAAATTTTGATCTCTTTGAATTTAAGAAACGGAAATTTAATAAAAAAAATTGCCTTTTTTATCGAAGATTTTAAATTGTTTTAAAAACTTTATAACTATTAAAACATTTTATTTAAAAAAATAATAAATATTTATTTGTTCATCTTGCTCAACAAAAAAATTCAGAAGTTTTAAAACAATTTAAAATCTTCGATAAAAAGACAATTTTTTTTATTAAATTTCCGTTTTTTAAATTCAAAGAGATCAAAATTTAGAAAAAATAAATTATTTAGAAAATATTTTATTTTTCAACATAATTATCATTTCTAAATTAAATTAAATTCTATATTTTTTATTTTATAATTTTTGCCATCTATATTTTTTTTCCATGTTTTGATAGATCCCCCGAATCAAATTTTTCTATCTGGCAGAAATTAAATTTCAATATTTTCTTTCGCAGTGCAATTTAAAAAGATTTTGTTCATAACCACACAACTTTTAACATTAAAATTTTAAATATAAAATATTTTTTGAAAAAAATTTTTTTTTTAAATTTATATATAGAAATTTTAAATATTAAATATTTTTTGAAAAAAATTTTTTTTTAAAATTTTTATATAGAAATTTTAAATATTAAATATTTTTTGAAAAAATTTTTTTTTTAAAATTTTTAAAAATTTTTATATAGAAATTTTAAATATTAAATATTTTTTGAAAAAAATTTTTTTTAAAAATTTTTAAAAATTTTTATATAGAAATTTTAAATATTAAATTTTTTTTGAAAAAAACATTTTTTTTATAATTTTTTGTTTTTGGAGATCTCACTTTTGCAAAGCAAGTGCAACAGACAATTCTGCAGCTTCCAAGTTTTTAAGTATCAATGTTGTTTGAGCTGTGTTATTAAAAAAAAAAATAATTTAAAGTTTCATTGCCATCATTAATTTCATAAATCAAAATTTTTTTTAATTGATTGATAATCTACGAGTTCGAAGTGTTTGTGTATTTTCTATATAATTTTTCAATACCATTTTGGTTCCATGAATTGACAGATGATCCATTTGTTAGTGCTTATTTTAAACCTTGGATTTTCAGGTCTGTTGGGAAATTTTAATCAGAGCCAGTCGAGTGGCAAGACGAGTAATAGCATATCGAAAGTGTTTGTTAAAAATGTAGGTGTCACGGCTTTACCTAAAAAAACCTTTTGCTGAGTGTTGATTTTTGTAGATTCCGTTTTCTTGGGACGAGAGAAAATTGAGGGAGAAATTCCGCCAAGCTGGACACATCGAGTACGCTGAGATTAAGATGAAGGACGGAAAGTCGCGAGGCTGCGGCCTCATCCGCTTCAGTAGTCCGCAACAGGCCCAAAAAGCCGTCGGTTGGTTTTTAGCTCTAATTTTTACCTTGTTCTTTAAGTGAGACTTTTTTGATTTAGAACTGTTCAATGGCTCGCGGTTCGATAGTCGTACCTTGGACGTCAAGCTGGACACTTATTGATTGCATCATGTAAATTCCGAAGCCCCATCAAAGCATGTTCGAACTTAATCGAATCATTTGGACAATTTTTTTTCTACTGTAACACTGTTGAGTTTTTGTTTGATTTTTTTGGTTGTTAAGAAACATGGTCATTTGACACTTGGTCTATGTGCTTGCAACTGATATAAATAAATTTTTGTATATACATATATTAATTATTTTGGTTTCGAAATTTTATCAATAAAATATTAGATTTGGCTGAGAGCGTCTTGGAAAGGTTAACTTTGGCTTAGTGATTGCTGAATTTTGGTCTATTTAGATTAAATTTTATTTTGTTTATCTGTCACTTAATTCCGTGTTTACAATAAAATTTAAAAGAAATTTTTAGCAAATTTTTTCGATCTTGTCTGGTTGATTCGGAAAAAATTAGACATCAAATCTTTGGATTTGACTGATGAATGCAAAATTTTTTACTTTTAAATATAAGATTTAAATTTAAATTAATTTCTTAGAAATTTTTTGAAGTCTAAATTCATTGTCTGACGGACGCCAAAAATTTTTAATAAAACACCTCAAATTTTTAAGTTCTGTCCCCCAATATTATTAAAATCACCACAAAAAATAAAAAAATGCATAAAAATAAAAATAAACTTTATTTGCTTGGCTAATTGCAAACAAATATGGAAAAAATTAAAAAACTAATTTTTTAATTTTTTCCATATTTGTTTGCCCAGTAGCGTACTTAAATACTGATGCTCAATTTTTTTGGCAAAGCAAAATTATTTTTAAAAGTTTTAATAAATAATTTAAGTTGAATTTTTCTCTATTTTTTGAAATTAAACTAGTTTTTCTCCATAATTTTATTTTTGGTGGAAATAGAATTTTTTTATATTTTTAAAAACCTGACCCCCTACCGACCCCCAATTTTATACAACTGACCCCCAACTGACCCCCATCTTCCTTGAAGAGAATTTAATGAGCTTTCTAAAAATGTGCTTAGTTTTTCTCCCGTAAGTATAGTTTTTGAGATATTTTGATTAAAATAAAAGACCTTAGTTTTTTTGAAATAGGATTTAAAAATTTCAATACGATATACCATTCGATCAAGAATTTCCTAAGCTTTTTGACTGATATGTTTATTTTCTTAATTTCAATATTATTTTTAGCGAAAAAACTAAAATATACTTTCAAAAAAAACTTTCAGGTTTTTAAAAATATAAAAAAATTCAATTTCCACAAAAAATAAAAATTATGGAGAAAAACCAGTTTAATTTTCAAAAAAAATAAAAAATTTCAAGCTAAATTATTGATTAAAACTTTGAAAAATATTTTTTTTTTGCCAAAAAAAATGGGAGTCAGAAAATTTTAAATAATTAGGGATCAGTATTTTAGTAGGACCCGTTTAATCTATGCAAAAAATTTTTTTAGTTAAAAACACACTAAGAATAATGAGTTCCTCTGCGGGGAATTTTATTGCCAGATAAATTTCTACTTTGCCAGAAGATGCAATGATAAATTTAAATCTTATATTTTAAAGCTAAAAATTTCAATTTTTACAGATAAAATTTTGAAGATTTTATTTTTTAAATTAAAAAAAAAAACAGCACATAATTTTTGTGAAACATCTATAAAATCTAAGATGTTTCACATTTTTGATAAAAACAAAATAAATGATTTTAAAAAAATTTCATTTTTAAATAAAATTTAAATTTAAATGAATCTTTAATGGCTTTTTTAGTCTAGTAAGCAGTGAATAGCCATAATAAGACAATTATGCGAACTTTCTGACAAGTTTTCATCAAATATTTGATCTGAATTCTTTTCATTTTTCATCTCCTTCATTACCTTTATTTACCTCTTCCTTTACTTGTATGTTTTTGTTCAAAAAAAATCAATATTGGATGCATCCCAAGGATCCAAGCGTTGCACCTCATTACAATGAATGGATTGGAATCGCATTCTTCCAAGAGAATGAGACAGCTCTGTTTTCTACTGCTTGAGGTGAGCTACTGTCAAAGAAGAAAAGTATTTTTCACTGTTAACAAATAAAAAATAAATCTAATTATGAAGCTTTTATATATTAAAATTATTTAATCCTAATGTTGATCATTTAATTAATAAAATAATCAAAAAAACTCAATTATTCTTATTAAATATGGTTTAAGTAATTTATAAAGCTTATTAGAAAAAATCAAAAAATCAAAAAAAAATTTTCCCAATACGAATCAAAAACAATTGAATTGCATATTAATGGTATTGCTTGTTTATTTTTAGATAATTAAATAAATTTATTAATTAAAGAGTAAGATTTTTTGGTTAAAATATTTTTATCTACATTTTATTTTTAATAATAATTGACATTTCTTTATCAAATAAAATTCTATATATTTCGTTCTATATTTTTTGCCTTCTATTCTTTTTTACTATATTTTTTTCTATGTTTTGATAGATACCAGAAATCGGCATCTTCAAGTTGAAGATAAATTCAAAATATCATTTAAACTCAAAGAGTTTATCTTTAGATTTTAAAATAAATCTTTAAATTTATTTAAATAATTCTAATGTAACATGCGTTACATGTTATGTTGATTTAAAAAAACTAAATAATTAAAATAAATATTTTCTAAAATTATTGATAAAATCGATTTTCATATTTAAATTTTTATATATTGATTTTTGTGTACAACAGTCAATAGTGTAGTTTATTTTGAATTTTTTTATTTCTAAATTATTTGTATTTAGCACTCAAAATTAAAAAAAAATTTAAAAATGAATTTCAAATATTAAAATTCCAAATAAGTAATAAAATAAAATGATCGATCTTTTCTACAAATATTTTTGGAAAAGATTTTATTTATTTTTTAAATCTACATAACAAGTAAAGCATTTTACATTAAACATTTTTCAATTAATTCAAAGATTAATTTTACTATCAAATAATTAACTCTTTGAATTGAAATGATATATCGAATTGATCATCAACTTCAAGATGCCCAGAAATCGATTTCTTATAGAACAAAAAAAAAACACAAATTTAAATCGCTTAAAAAATGCAAATAATTCTTACAATTTAAAAGATTAATTTGTGTTATTTTTTTTTATAAAGGTAATTGATATAGTGCTTGATAAAAATGGCGGATGGCCGGAGGCAAATTCAAGTTCATGATCAAATGTATATTTAAAACCAAAATTTTTTATTTTTTGAGTTAAAAATAAAGATATTATTAATCAATTTTTTAATAATAAATGACTAAACTTTATTAAGCATGTTTTGTTTAATCTTTAATTAGATAGAAAATTATATGAACTTTTATCCGAAGTAAAAATAAAATCTAGATCTATATTTTAAAATTTTGCAATACAAAATTTAACTTGGTTTAGCCGTAATATATTTTTATTAATATTTAAAAATAATTTTAAGTTATAATTTGGATACCTAAATGTGGATTTTAAATTTGTCTTTAAAGTTTTGAAAAAAAAGATTCTAGAAGAATCAATAAAAGATCAATTAGAAAAATAGAAGTTTTTTTTCTTTGATTAAAATATTAAACATCTTATGTTTAATTTAAAAAAAAATTAAAAAAAGTAATTTCATCATTTTTATTAATACTATAATGAATTACGTTTTGATCATTTGATGATGATCATGAACTTCAAGGTGCCATGGCCGGACTGCTAATTTATTAGGAAAAAAAAAATTTTCTTTATTATTTTTTCAAAAAATAAATAGAAACTACTTTTTTCAAAATTTATTAGAAAATTAAAAAAAATTCAAAAAAAAGGCATTTTTTTTTGGGCTTTTCATTTTTACTTAAATTTACTGAAAATTCCCAAAAATCTATTTGTCAAACGGCTCTGTATATAGAAATGGTTATTAGTTTTTTAGTTTTGTTTTTTAAACAAGAACAATAAAGAATAAAGTTTCTCCCCAAGCAACTTTCCTCTTGTTTTTTTCTTTATTTCCCTATATAATCTTAATGGCCAAAACCTCACTCATTACAAAAATTGGTAATGTCCAGAATGTGATCATTTTGATCAACAAAATTTTTTTTTGATCACATAAAATTTTTTTTGTCGAAATTAAAAATTTTTTCATTCAAGAAATTTCAAAATTTTATAATATTGTTAATATTGAATGAATTAAAAAAAATGCAACTCACCATAATAAACTGAAGGTTTTTGTAATATATATTAAGATTAAATAAACTTGAAGATTCTAAAAAAAATGAAATCTAAAAAACTATAAGTATTTAAAAACCGTAAAAGAAAAGGCAGTTTTTTACTAAACTTTAACATAATCTCTAATACAAATTTTTTTAATTATTTTTAAACTTTTAGTTTGGGGTCATGTCCAGAATGTGATCAGTGATCAATGATCACATATTTCGTGATCAAAAAAGCCTCTAATTTATGAAAAAATAAAAATAAATTTTTTTTTTGAAAATTGGTAATAAAGTTTAATATATTTTAAAAAATTTCCTGATCACAAAAAAATTTTTCTGATCACCAAAAAAATTTATTTTTATTTTTTCATAAATTAGAGGCTTTTTTGATCACGAAATATGTGATCATTGATCACTGATCACATTCTGGACATGACCTCAAAAATTAAAGTTTAAAAATAATTAAAAAAATTTGTATTAGAGATTATGTTAAAGTTTAGTTAATGAGTAAATTTCTTATTAAAAAATTTTTCGCTTCACTAAGATTTTTTTTAATAAACTTCCATTAAAATTTTGAGAAAATAATCATTTTAAAAAATAACTAATATCAAAATATTAAAATATTGTCTGATAAAAAAATTTTAAATTAAAATACGCCTACACTTATTAGCTCTTTAAGTAACCATTAAATAAAATTTTGTTAGATTTTAATAAAAATTGATCTTTCTTAAATTTTTTGCTTAAAAATTTTAGTTGGAATAATTTTCTTTTTTAATGATACTAAGAATAAAATCAAAAGTCAAAGCACTTAGATAAAATTTTTAAGTTATGTTTTTTAATTTAGACCTTTAATCATTAATTTCCAAAAAAATATATTAATTGACCTAATCAAATATCTTTTGAAAATTAATCTAAAAAATAAAATTAACAAGTGCTAAAGGTTCAAGTTAAATTTTCTAGAATAACCCAAGCTTCCATCTAATAAATTAAAATTAACATTATTAAATTGAACATATGTTATGAAAATTTTTCTTTAAACAATAATTGTCTCATAATTACATATTTAAAAAAATTAATAATAATATTAATAATAGTAATGTTGAGTCTATGGATTATTTGTTTAAATCAAATATGAAATGAAAATATAAGGTGGAATTTTTTTATAATTCAAGGTAAATTTTAATTTGGAAAAAAATTTTAAAATATCTTTAAATGAAGAAAATATGCACAAAAGCTTGTCTGAATTTATCTCTCCAATTAAAGAGAATAAGAGTAACGTAATGGATTCAATCGATCCAACTTTGATAGAAAATTGGAGAAAAGAACAGAATGAAAATAGACAAAAATTAAAGCATTATGACACTGAACCATGGCAAAAGCATCACAGAATCGCAACTGAACTGGGAGAAAGCGATAACTTAAATAACAATGAATTAAGATACGTAGCTGGACTGGATATCTCGTTTGTAAAAGACAAAGACACTGCTTGTGTTGGTATATTTGTTTTTGATCTAGCTGACAATTTTAAATGTGTGTACAAAGACTTAAAAATTGTTACAATGGATCAGCCTTATGTACCTGGATTTTTAGCCTACAGAGAAGCACCTTTTTTGCTAGAAAGACTGGACAGGCTAAAACGATTAAAACCCAAATATTATCCCCATTGTATTTTTATTGACGGAAATGGTCTGCTGCATGGAAACAAATTTGGTTTAGCATGCCATGTTGGATATTACAGTGATACACCGACCATTGGTGTAAGCAAACAGTTGTTCCAAGTATTTGGTTTGGAAAAAAATCAAGAACACAAGGACAGAATAAAGAATGAATTAAAAAAAGCTGGAGACTTTTTTGAGCTGAGAAGTAAGATCGAGGGAGATGACACTCTCTTGGGATATTGCTACAGATCAACCGATTTAGCCACAAATCCGATTTATGTTTCAATTGGTAACAAAATTAGCTGGGATACTTGTTTATGGATTTTGCGAATTGTCATCAAAAATTGCCGAATACCTGAGCCTATTAGGCAAGCCGATTTGGGAACCAGAAACTTTTTGGCAAATTTAAATAAAAACAAAAATAATGAAACAGATGATTTATGATTTTTTAAAAAAAGTAATTTTATTTTTTGTTATGACATTTATACATTAATAAAAAAATTTTATTTGAAATTTTTTTTAAGTTATTTGACTTGACTTTGAAATTTTGACTTGTATATTTAAAATTGAGAATAATTTTAATCCAAGCTATAATGCTGTACTTTTTCTTAATTTTTTTTTTTGAATTTATGATGATTTACAACTGTTGGTTATTTTTCACTTATGTTGTTATAGCTTTTTAAAAAAATTTAAAGTCTAGCTACTGATTTGACTTTGAAAAGATATTAAGATGATTTTTTTTTTTACTTTGGCAAAGGTCTTATTTTGGAAAATAAAAGTTTTTAAATAAATTTGAATTTATTTCAAAGAATTTATTGATGAGAAATATGTATAAAAGTTAAAAATCAAGTTCAAGCTCTAAATTCTAGCGAGGCCTGAATCAATTTTGCCATCAAATTCTTAATATACGGCCTCCTAAAATCAAGTGCATAAATTAAAAAAAAATCACAAATTTATTTAAAAAGACAAATTTTAAAAATAGAACATTTAATTTATAAATAAGAATAAAACAAAAAAAATCTTTTAAAATTTTTATTTAAACAGCCGGATCTGGTCAAAAGTTTGACCACCTGATCAGAAAATTTACTTTAAAAAATCTTCAGTAAAACACATGATCTTGTAATTGACTTTTAAAATTTGCATAGTCAATTTTATGAACAAAAAAAATTTATTTTCCAAAAGCATAAAAAAGTGATCACAAAATTTATTTAAATTATTATTATTAATCCGAATAAAAATTAATAAAAAATCTAATAAAATATTTGCTTGCAATTTTCATCAACATTTTTAGCTGATTTAAAAGGTCGATCTGAAAGAATTCATTTAAATCCATTTATTTTTGAATTGAAAAAAATTTCATAAAAAAAATTTGTATCAAATGAAATATGTAATAAAAATGGTCTCAAAATTGACTCAAAAATTTTAGAAAACAATAAATTTTTTTAATGTTCATTAAATTAATGAAATAAAAATAAAATTCCAGATCAGACTTGATTTTCAATTAAAAATCATTTAGCAAGTTTTCTCAGACTTGTTCTAAGTCAAATCTCACTTGTAATTTTAATTTAAACTATTAATCTTTCAATTTAAAATTAAAAATAAGGGAAAAAATTAATTGAAAGCTGATTCTTAACGGAAATAAATGGATTTAGGATCTAATCATAATTCAAATTTTCTTCTTATAACCTTAATATAAATATGGAAAAATTATTAATTTTTTTAATTTTTAATTCTGAAAGAGACTAAACTCGTAATATAATTAAAAGAATGAATACTGAAATTATTATAATACTTTTTTTATTTGTTTTTATTGAAAAAAGTGGTCATTTATTTTTCTGATTCCAAAAGCAGGAAACCGTCAAAATATTTCTAGACTCCCAAAAAACATAAATAAATCTATTTAGCATTTATTTTTTCACATGAATCAAACTCTCTGAATTGTTCAGTCATTAAACTTAATTTTGAAATTAATTTATGATTAATGAATTCGATCATTTTGAGTTTTAGTGAGTTTATTTTGAATTCCTAAAAATTTATTTAATTTTATTAGCTTGAATTAAAATTTTAGTATTTGTATATTAAGACAAAAACCTGGTTCTTCTTGTTTTAAAGCACTAGTGACATAGTCATAATTTTTCCATAATGCTTCCAAATTCTTATGTGTTTGTTTGCAAATAAAATTTAAATAAATTACCAAAAATTTTAAAGTATTTTGAATTTTTAAAATTTCATGCAAATTTATCAATAATACTCATGCTAGTGAATTTTCTACCAATACTTGTAGTGTTTTGATAGCCATTCTTTTTAAGATGGTAATTTTTTAAATTAATTAAAAAAAAATTAAATTTAAGAAAATTAAAAAAAAAAAAAAAAAAAAAGATATGTGAAAAAAATGACAGTCCATTTGAGCAATCATGTGAAAAAGACCATCAGTCAGACGAGTTGATAAGTTTAGAGCTAGCAATTTCAGAGATTGGACTTTTGACCACAGTGGACCAGGAAGCTCAAGAGGTTCTTTTTGACAAAATTATTCGATTGTGCACCCAGACCCCTGATAATCAATTAAAGTCATGTCAGAATAATTTATTGTTCAAAATAATCCAACTTCTAAGCCATCACAACCAATTTTCCACTCAATTGATTGATAAAATATTCCTAACAATTGAAACTCTTGGCAAATGCTCAATTAGTCGCTCAGAATTGACGGCGCTGGTCGAGCTGCTGCAGCCCAAACAGCGATTTCCCTACGGTTTACAGATACTTCGATGTTTTGTCAACTGGGCAAAATCAACTACTTCAATCGGCTACAACACTGGACTTGTAGGTCTGGTCGAACAATTGACTCCAATCAACGATTCAGCTGGTTCACTCCGGAACCAACAAGCAAAGCATTTTTTTGATTTTGGTGAAAAAAACTCGGGCATTCAAGTTGCCGGAGTGAAAAAATGGCCTGGTTATGGTTTTACATTTCATTGTTGGTTAAAAATAAGCAGCAAATTGGCAAAGAAAAGACGCCAATTGTACTCGTTTTACACTGATTATGGTCATGGCTTTGAGGCTTTTTTTACACCTGATTGTTCTTGTTTGGTGGTGGGTCTATGCAACAAAAAAGAGTTCACCTCTGTTCAAATAAGAGAGCTAAATTTTGATTTATCAGAAAAAAATTTTGACATATGGCACTCAATAGGCATAGTTCATGCACCGGCAAAGGGTCCATTTGGATACAGTCAATTGTGTGTGTATATTGATGGAGTTCTTAGAAAAGAAACAAATTTTAAGCTTCCTAATTTCAATGACATTGGTAATATTCGAATTTGTGGACCATGTTGCCGACCAGCGGGTCACAGCACCGGTTTTTCAGCACCTGCTCTGACTGCTCCATTGCTGAATTTAAAAAATGTGTTCGGTTTGTCGAACAAAAGCGCGGAAAAAGCTCTGAACATGGCGTCCATACCTGCCGGATCGCAGGACACCATTTGGGAAGCGTCAACTAGTCTGACTGGTAAAATGAGTTCGTGTTTTGTGCTTCATGATGTCCTGAGTGAGATCCAAGCGAGGCTTCTTCATGCAATAGGACCAAATCAGTATTCTATCAATTGGCTGGACATGTTGGAGCTTAGTGATTTGAAGAGCAAATTTGTGTTCCATTTTGATGCCAAATGTGTCAAAGGCCCAGCTTGTTTGGACCTTTCTTCCAACAAAGTTTCAGCCAGATTTTCAGCAACCATAGTTTCATCTAGCAATTTTAAAGAATCGCTAAATTCAATAGGAAGTGTTCACATATTTTATCCGCTGCTTAATTATTTGTCATCTAATCAGGATTACATCGAGTTGGTTCTACAAGAATGGATCAGCAATTCGAAAAAATTAAAATCTTTTCAAAACGGACATACTGATGACAATCTGGACCAGAATAGTAAAATGGCCAGAAGATCATTGTTTGACGGTAAGAAAATTTTTACTTTTACAAAATTACCTCTTTGAATAAAAACGCAGAATTGTCTGCCACTGGTTTTTAAAATAAAAATAAAAATAAAATTTAAGCTCAAAGTTCTGTTCAAATTAGATACATTTTATTGACAAAATTTTTTTGATTTAAAAAGGTAAATTATGAGATTATTAAATTTAGTTGAAAAAAATTTTTTTTTTATATCAAATCTATAAAAAATTACCTCTATTTTACTAAAAAATAAATCAATTTTAATACAAATAGGTATATTAATCTAAAAAAATTGTCTTTTTATTTATTTTATACTAAATATAAAATATTTATTTTTTATTTAAGGTGGCGAGCTAAAGTTACGGCAGATTTAAATAGAAAAAATTAAATAGAATTCAAAATAAATAAAGTTAAAAATACGGTAGAATAGAATAAAAAAATAAAAAAATTAGTATAAAAATTTTTAATGAAATAGGACTAAAATAAGTTAAATAAAATTTTAAATTAAATTTGACCAATTTCGTGATACATAATTGAGTGAGCTAGGTACTTTCGAAAATGTTTTTTTCTTTTTTCTTTTGATTAGCACACGTTTTTTTAATCGTTGATAACTTTACAAAAAAATAATTTTTTTTCAATCTGTAAATTTTTGAAAAGAACCCAAAATTTAGCAATGGACATTTTTTTTGAATTTTTGTGATAATTTCATTCTTTTTTGAAAACGGGTGTCCAAAAGAAAATGTTAAAAATTTACTTTAAATTTAGATTAATTAAGATGGTTTTAAATTTGATGATTTAATATTAATTTGTTAGGATTATTTAAATTAGGAGCACTTAATTAAATAAAGTTTTTGAAATTGATACCATAAACAGTATTTAATTTTTGGAATAAAATAATTTTGAGAATTGTCTCGAGCTTGAAGTAAAAATAAAATTACTAAATATTATAATATAAAATTAAATAAAATTAATTTTATATCAATTTGGATGTTTAATTTATAGTTTCTTTTTTCACCTCTTAATTAAAAGAAATGTTTTAATTTTTAAAGCTTAGAAGAAATATATTAAAATTTTGCAAAATTATATTTAAACATTTTTAAAAAATTAAATTATTTAATTTCGATAATTATAATTCATTTTGTGTTCTTTTTCATTTTTTTTCATCCTATTCCATTATCTTCATTTTATGTATCTAAAAAAAATAGAATTAAAAGATTAAAAAATGGCAACTGAGAAAAAAATTTTAGAATTAAATGTTTTTTTTTAACATCATCAAATTTCGTTCATTAATCACCTAATTTAACTTAAGTGAAAGATATATTTTCTACAGAACAATTATTTTAAATAACAATTGAACTAATAATCGGTTTTGTGAAATTCAAATACAAATTGAACAAAAATTCTTTCATTTCTTGATGAATTAAAATCAAAGTTAATAGAACATACTTAAAAAAATACCTTTTTAACCTAAAATAAAATCATTATTTTCTTTTTTTTTAAATTAATCCAATAATCAATTTAAAATATAGTAGAATTTTATTTTTAGTCTTATTAAAACATGAGAAAAATTATTTTAAGTAAAAATGGTGCAACAAAGTATGTTGTACTTTGCTGCAGTATTTTTTTCAAGTATATTTTATTAAATTTAATTTTAATTCATCAAAAAAGGAAGAATTTTTGTTCAATTTGTATTTGAATTTCACTATACCTTAATAATCAAAGTAAAAATTATTTGCTTACGGACCATACCTCTAAAGAATTGGTAAGGCAATAAAAATTCTAATCGTGTAATTATTTTTCATTTAATTTTACTATTGTTTTTCAATTAAAATTTATTTTTTTTAAACAATAATTTATTTTTTTAAATTTTGATCAAGAAACGGCAATTGAAGTTTCAGATCTAATTTTAAGATCGAAACGATCATTTAAAATTTTTAAACTAAATAAATCTAATGATTTTGATAATTAAAAAAAAAATAAATATTAAACATTACTAGACATGTTAAGTCTAATTAAGGTTCATTGTCAAATTTACATCAAAATGATTGAGCCAGGTAGAACAAAACATATAAAAAGAAAAAAAAACATAAATTCAAAATCCAATTTTTTAAATATTTTTAGTTTAATAAAATAGTCTTGATTTAAAAAAAACATATAATCAATTTAAAATTAAAGATAAAAAGCAAAAATTCAAATCCTTTGCGCAAATAGACGAATTAATTTTTCACGTAAATGTACAAGTATTTTAACACATTTTTTTTTCATTATTAGTTCAAAAATTAAAATTAATTTTTCTAAAAAACTGATAAAATATTCGAATTGGAGAGTTTAAAATATTTCTTCAAACCATTCTTGAATTAGATTTAGTCTAAATTTAGTCTCATAGTTATTTTTTTATGTAATTTATGTTTTATCTCTTTTTGATATTTTATAGTATATGTTTTTTTCTACCTCACCCAAAATGATTGACCTCTAATTTATTTGACAAAAAAAATCTATAATTTAAATAATTCAGGTATGGTTAATTCAGAAAGTCATGACTTTTATATTCATTTGTTTAAATAAAAATAATTTTATTTTTCCACTCAAACAAATTAAAATTTTTAAACATTAAATTTTTGTAGTCTTTAAAAGAATCTATAAAAAATAAATAAAAAATTTTAACCATAAAAGTTCAATTAATAGAAATATTTTAAAAATAAAATCAAGTAATATGTTATTAAGAAAAATAATATATTATATATTTTGATCTTGATGCCAAGCTTCAATTTGCCTTTTTTTCTAAAATTCAAAATACCCTATTTTTCATCACTTAAATTTTGATTTACTATAATCTAATGCTAAATGAATCTAATGCCAAAAATTTAATGTCAATTACTTTAATGTCAAATCGTTAAATAAGAAAAAAGTGTCAAAAATAAAATAAGGAATCTATTGTTCTTTCTCAAATAATGAAACTAATGCCAATTCTATATTTAGGAAATTAATGTCTTCTCTTTAAATAAAGAAATTATTGCCGAATAAAAATTAAAGAAACTAGTGCTAATGAAAGTAATGACAAAATTTTTTTGATTGAATTCCTTGATTTAATTAAAATTTTTTAATTATTAATAATCAAGAAATAGAAACTCCTTATTTACATATTAAAAATTTAAACTTTCCAAAACCATTCTATAGACTCTTT
>QEOQ01000274.1:281426-333798 GCA_010279815.1 Brachionus plicatilis | reverse complement strand
TAAAAAAAGAGGTAACATGAGATATAACAAAATCAGTAAAAAAATGTTACAACAATAGTTTATAATTAATTTTATCTAATTTTTTGTCATTATTTTCATTGGCATTATATTACTTTATCATTAGATTTTTTTGACATTATTTTCTTATTTTGAAAATTAGCAATAAAACTATTCAGCATTATTTTCTAAAAATGTTTTTTGACAATAAAATATTTTGGCATTATTTTTTTTGACATTAAATTTTTGACATTAGAATCATTTGGCATTAATTTACAGATTACCTAAATTTTTAATAAAAAAAATAAAACAAAATTAAAATTATAATTTTTTATTTGATATTTTAATAAAACTTAGATTGTGAATTGGAACAAAATGTGGCCTCATTGATCTTAAACTTCATACGCTATTTGGTCAAAAACAGTGAAATATTCCAGGACCGATTCGAGCGAAACAACGGCCTGCCACTGCTAGGCTTTTTGCTGCAAAAACTGCCCAAAAAGCTAATAGACATAAACTTTTTGCGCATTTGCCAAGAATATGTCAGCGAAGCGAACAAACTAGCTAATCAATCACTGCTAAATGCCATATACGAAAACATAATATTCGATTTTCGCATATGGAACAAGGCCGAGTACGAAATCCGCATCGGCCACATCCAATATTTGTCCACAATCATAAAAGATGACAAAAAATACTTCCGAAAAAAATACGGCATTCAATTTTTTCTGGACACCATAAAAACCTACTTTGGCGCGAGCAAAAATCAACTCAACTCACAGACCGAAATAAATGTCAATTTGCTGGCCGAATCAAACCAGGCAGCCTTGAATGTCACTGATGAAGATGACCAAAGAAACCTGAGAAATTCCCTATTTGGTCTGATTAAATACTACGCTCAAAAAGACATCAGAATAGGCGAGTTGAATGCCATGATATCCTTTGTATCAATTACCAAGAATCACCTGCTCCAAAATGACCTGCTGGAAGTGTTGATAGTTCTGTTGGAAGCGCCCAATTCCAGTGACCAGCTCTTCTTGCTTTTGTTCGAGCCCAATGTGGCAGATGGCCTCTACTCAATGCTGGTCCAACATGACTTGAATGAAACAACTCAGCTCAAACTGCTCAGACTATTCAGAATTTTGATCAAGTCAAAAAAAGTCTACGAAAAAAACAAGTCTAGGATTCGGCTTGAGGACTGCGGCACATATGCCGGACTCATCAGCAAAATCACATCCGAACTGTCCCACTATTGCTATTTTAACCATTGCTTCAACCACAATCTTCCATTGGAACTGTTGAGAAATTTTCTCCAGGACGAAAATTCTGCGCCAAATTTTGACAATCTGTGGCACATATTGGGCATGCTCGTGTTCACACCAGTTCAGATGATAGGCGATTTGGATCTGCTGGTCAAAGCAAGGACAGAAGCGTGCGAAGAAATACTCAGATATTTGAGCTCGAGCCCGAGCACCATTCGCTCTTTTACCCAAACACCCGCTTGGCAAGACACCATATGCCAGTTTGTTTGCTGCAAACGCAGGGATGAGCCAAATCCGGGCAGCAATTTGCCGCCGATAGTTGTCTCCTCTTCGAGCAAAATAAATGGATCTAGTGATGAGATGACCAATTTGTACAATGAAACAGCCGACTGGGAAAACATGGAAATCAATGGTTCTAATGAAAAGCAGCTGGACAAAAATGAAGTGCTGACATCCACGCCGAGTCAAATTCAGAAGAAAATTGCGGCCAAAGCCACCAGCTCTTTGAACAAGAACAGAATTAACAACAAGATGAAAAAAATTGCCAAAGCAAACTCAAATGATGAGTATGACTGCTCCAAAATAGACAAGGAGGACTCGCAGCAGAAGATGGACTCTTTTTCTTTTTCTTCGCCGGATTTCAACTCGACTGGCAAGAACCACGAGGCTAGGAAAGATCAGCTGGCAAAAAATCAAGAAATAGATGAGTTGTTGGAAAAAGTTTTGTATTTGATTAACAAATTGATGTGGGAAAGTGTTCAAGGTTCATCTATTGAAGACTGGAAGGTAAGTTTGTGTGCTGATCATGGAGTTGTGAGTGGAAATATTTTTTTATTTTTTTTTTTCCCAAAGGAACGATTTCAGATTTTTTCAATGCTTCATCGGTTGTCCAAAGATTTTGTTCTTATCAAACCGATTGAAACGATTACACTAAGGTTGTTAGAATCAAGTTTGACACATTGTATCAATGAAATTAAAAAATCAAGTAATAAAATATTTTTTTGTTAGATTTTCACATTTTTTTTATTTAACACAAAATGAGATTTTCATCAAGAAATTTTTTTATCATTCATTTAAGACTCAAAAAGCCCGATAGTTTTTTTACCTCTAAGGACTAGCGGCGTCAAATTGACACTTTTTATAAAAACATGCAAAATACTTGACAAATTTTAGGTTTTTTAAAGTTAAAATGACTAAATTTGATAAAAAAAAATAAATATTTTATCCTTAATAAATTTTAAGTCTATTAAAGTTCAACATTCTAGTCGAATTTGTACATTGTACGATCAAATTTAGTATATACATATCAAAATTCATCATAAATGCTGATATCTTGGTATTGTCTATGTTCCTTGTTGCATAGCTGGTTGGTCCGGGTTTCTCATTGAAATTAATTTTCTTTCTTAATGATAAATCTTCTCCGTTCTTTAGCTTTGTCCAAACAACTCCAATTTTTCTTGTTTTGTCAAGATTTTGATCCAAATTTACCCTATTGATTGTACTTTCAATCGAATCAATGACATGTTGGCTTGTATCATCCACTTTTTTTTCAAAAAGAATTTTCTTTTTCTTTTTTTAGAATCCTCATCAGCATCCATTCATGAACAATAATTTGTATTATACAACTTAAATATATTCTAGTCAACTTTTCATTTATTCAATTTTTCACATTTTTCAACTTTTCAACTTTTCAACTTTTCATTTATTCAATTTTTAAACTTTTCAACTTTTCAACTTTTCATTTATTCAATTTTTCAAATTTTCAATTATTCAATTTTTCAACTTTTCATTTATTCAATTTTTCAAATTTTCTTTCATTCCATTTTAAAACTTTATTAAAACAAAAAATATATAATAAAACGCATGAAAAAAATAAAGTATATAGCGAATTATAATTCAGAGCATTTTTTGATTTTGAAACAATCAAGTTAACCCTACCCGTTAACTTATTAACAAAAAAATTTAAAACAATATAATTTGTAGGCTAAAGAAATCTAATTTTAAAATTAGATTTCATTAACAAAATTTTAGATAAAATTAAAGGGGTCCGGGGCTTAGCCCTGGTTTAGGGATTTCGGTTGAGCAAAAAGAGTGAGGGTTTTTTTCTTAAATAGTTGAATAAGTTGAATAAGTTATAAAATTTAAAAGTTGAAAAATAGAATAATTGAATGGTTGAATGAGTTTAAAAAAAGAAAAATTGAAAAGTTGAATAGTCGTACAAGTAAAAAAATTTAAAAGTTGAATAAGTTAATAAATTTAAAAGTTGAATAATAGAATAATTGAATAGTTGAATAAGTTTAAAAAAAGAATAATTGAAAAGTTGAATAAGTAAAAAAATTTAGAAGTTGAATAATAGAAAAGTACACATAGTAGGAATAAAATAATAATCAAAAAATGATAATTGTAAAATTGAGGAACATAAAAAGTTGTCCATTACTCTCAGCATCAGCATCAACTTCATCAAATTCATCCAAAAAGTAATGATCTTCCAAAAAATTCTTCAAGGGCCTTTATGCCAGCTTCTCTTTTAGACATTTCAAATTTTTTTATTTGTTTTATTTAAACAGTTTATAATCAATTTCAATAAAATTTCAATAAAATTATGCAATAAATTCAAAAAGTGTCAGATTGACACCGTCGGTCCTTAGAGGTAGATTTTTTTTTTTTTTGCATGAAAATTCAATTTTTTTTAATTCAGAATTTCAATTTTTATTTTTGTTTTAGATACCAAATAAAGTTGGTGAAATAAAATTACCAAAAACTTTTTTCAAAAAAAAATATTTAAAGATTTATACTCAAAAAGTGTCAAATTTACACCGCGGTCCTTTGAGTGTTAACATTCTTGTTATCTGTTTTAGAGTTAAAACAATTAGATAAATTTTTTTCGAATCGATTTTATTTTTATAAATTTTGTTATTTTTTATCTGTCTAAAGCAGGCTTTAGTCTGTAAAGTAAAGTAAAGAAAAAAAAAGAAAACAAAAGTACAAAGTAAAGTAAATGGTGTTAAAAATGAATTTTTCTGTTTTTTTTCGGTTATTTTGTTCCTGCTTGGAGGAATGAAGCACATTTCTATTAGATTACTTTTATTTTTTTAAAAACTTTACCAAATTTTATTAAAAAATTTTTTAAAAATTGTGTAATTTGACGTAATATTAAGTAAGTAACGGTAAGGAATGTTGAAATTTTTTAAAAATTTTTAAATTACATATCTTTACCGACTAATATTCACGTAAAATTACTAAATAAAAATAATGAAAAATTGCGCAATATAGCCCATTCTGGACCTTTCATAAAAGTACTGTAACAACCCAATTTTTTTGATTTTTCAATCATAGTTCTATTTAAAATTAAATATAAATTTTTTTTCTCACTGGAATCCTAAATTCTGATTTTGTTTTTAATGATTTCTTAGCCATTTTTATGGTTTATTTAATCTCTCACATAATGAAACAAAATAGTTCTTTTTCGCAATGTCTTTCTTTAAATAAGGACACTTACGCCAAAATCAAGATAAGATTTCTCAATCGATGTAAAATACATTTTCAATGATGGCTTGAAATCAATTATTTAAATCTCTTGGCTCAATTTCATTATGGAAACTATAATATTTTATTAAAAAATGGCCAACTGTCCATTTAAATAATCACAATTAACAAAATTTTTTTATTCAAAAATTTTAAGTTGAAAAAAATATTTTTTTATTTAGACTTTTTTGTTTTGAAATGTTTTTACATTTGTGTCTCAATTATTAAAGTTTTGTGCTGAAAAATTTTTCATTGTGATGATCAGAAATTTGATTGTGGGTGACAAATTTTTTAATTGGCTTCATCATGCTAATTTTTCTTAAAAAAAAATTTTTTTTAATTTCAAATTGAGATTTTTTTAATAAAAAAAGATATCTTGTTTCTTTTTTTAATAATAAAACTAGTTATTTTTGGGCCTTTTTTACTTAAAGATTTATTAAAAAATGTTTAAAAAAATCTTGCCATTTTAACACTGAAGAAAACTAAAATTTGTTGAAAATTTAAAATTATTTTTTTGTTGAAAATTAATTAATTCTAATGGTGCTAAATTAAAATTGTTGATTATTTAAAATTTGGTCCAAACTCACAAATTAGTTTCACATTATTTTATTTAATTTAAATTTCTAAATTTTTTACCTCAAGCTGCAGCTAAAGAACATACCACGGCAATCGAAAATAGCCGTGAATTGATAAAACTAATAGATTATTTTGTTTTACAAAGTAAATTTACACTAAGTGAGACCCTAATATCAAGTAACTTTTACAACATCCTACTTTAAAAATCTTAAATTCATAATTTTTTTTTTCGAGAAACAATTTTTATTTTGGATCAAACAAATGCATTTGATTCAAAGGCTTTTTCTTTTTCCACAATTTCCACATTTTCCTCACTAACTCACCAATCGAGCTACAACAATACCAGTCTGGACGAGAGCAGGCCTATGATATCGGACACCTCCCAGAGCATCTCTTCATCTTCAGCAATTTCCTCTGGCCTGGGCTCGTATGGAATAATCCACGATGACACAGCCGAGACAAGCTACCTTGGAATGAATGTCCTCATAAACGCCTTATCTAGCAAAAACATCGAAATCTGCGCCCAAGTCTCAGCCAAAATAAACACCATAATCCATAGCAAATCAGTGCTTGGCGTCGAAGAGGCCTGCTACATCATAGCCAGTGTGGACAAGGTGGTACACAATTGCATTTTGACCAACGATGACCAGCACTATGCCTTTCTAATTCCCATCTTGAAATCCTTGATCGAAAAAAGCCACACTCTACTTCAAATGATAGTCCATGTGCCCAACATTCCATGCAGCAACATATGTCCCACGTTCTACGAGGACTTTAAAGACTACTGCATCTCAGACGAGTGGCGACACTTCGTCGACAACCAGGTGGTGCCTTTGAAGGAACAGTACATGGCAATGACAGTCATACCATGCCAAATGAATATGGAAATTGTGTGGAACTCGTGCTACGAGTCCTCAATGGTCTCAATTCACAAGAGAAACAGGCTTCTGGGCGAGAGCAAAATAAAATTTGAGGACACAATTTTCAACAGGTGGAAGCAGCGAAAGGCTGACGAAAATTTAAGATACAACAACTTTTTGCTGGAATTGAAAAGAAACAATTTGTCCATGAGAAAGCAGCTGCATATTGAGCTGAAATATTTGACCAGCGAAATAGGAGCTTGGAATGAAGGCGCTCGCCAAGACTACTGGATGCTTTCCAACCATGAAAATAGACTGAGAATGCGCTGTAAATTGGTAGAGAACTTAAATTTTGACTCTCACCTGGAAGCCAGTCGCTTGAGAGATTATTCCAGAAGCGACCATTCAATGTGCACAGTGGTAGCTTCCAAGTCTCAGAGTGAGCCTAAGGACAAGTTGTCCCAAAATATTCCCATAAGCAAAGAAGCAATTAATAGCCAGATAAATGAGGATGTAGTGGCCGATGAGGAGTTCAATTTGGAGGGTAGAAATGTGCAAGCTCAGGATGGAAGCGGGGCGACTCGCAGATCGTCTGTGTCCAGCATTCCAACAGTGTCCAGTCAATCGAAGCCAGTGGTGGCGCAGGAACACTACAATGAGTATCCTCAGCTGGAAGAAAAGGAAAAGATAATCATCCGCTGTGAGTGCGAGTTGATCACAGTGACCAAAGTTATCAAGGGCAGATTTGAGTTGACCAACAAATACATTTATTTTTTTGATACATTTAGTCCTTTTTATTATTTGGAAGAAATGAATGGATATGATTTTAGCTATTATGAATACCTCAATGCGAACCAGAATAACAACAGTCTGAGTGGATACAGTTGCCATGATTTCAATATTCTCAATGATGTTAAACTTCCACTAGTGCAACTCAAGGAAGTGCAGCTAAGGCGCTACAATCTGAGGCGGTCGGCGCTAGAATTTTTTTTGATCAATGAGTCAAGTTATTTGATTAATTTTAACAAAACAGTAAATATAATTTTTTTACTTTTAAAAAAAAAAACTCAATTTTCTTGAATCTTTAAAAATGTGACAACTTAAAAAATTTATTTTTTTTAATTGATTATTAATCGAAAAAAATTTGTTGTTTAAAACATTTTTATATTTTATAAAGTCAGTAAAAAAATAAAATCCGAATTAGTGATAAGCAGAGGTTTTTTTATTAAAATTTCAAAAAAATTAAATTTAAATAGTACAGTGATTATTCGCATATTTTACATGGGAAATTTTTATTATGAAACATGGCACCTAAAATAGATTGGCTCTTAAATTAATATTTTTCGGCACCAGAATTATTTACAATGCCGATTTTAAAAGTGGATTTCTGGTAATTTTACGTAAATTTATGTAAAAATTGGTAAAAATCAAAAGGCCAAAAAAAAAGCTCAATTTTTTTAATTTTTTATTACTTTCTAATAAATTTTGAAAAAATTAGTTTTTATTTGTTTGTTTATAGTTACTTTTTTTTTAATTTTTTTACTAATTTTTACTTAATTTTAGGTATTAACAAATAAATAGAAACTAATTTTTTCAAAAATTATCAGAAAATAATAAAATATTCACAAAATTGAGCTTTTTTTTTGGCCTTTTCAAATTTACCAATTTTTACGTAAATTTACGTAAAATTACCAGAAATCCGCTTGTCAAATCGTCACTGTTTAATGGTTTGAAAATAAAAAAGCATCGAAATTAATTAATTTTGGCACCGAAATTTATAAAAAATGCTTTTAAAAAAGAGACAGGGTTACATATCTTTATTCTTTATTAAAAAATAGAATCTTTAAGAATTAATAAAAATATTTTAAGCAATATTTTTTGGTTTTCTGCTTCGTTTTTGGGTTGTAAAGGAGTTTTTAGAGTTTGAAACAGCTGTCTTTGATTTTTTTAATAAATTATTTAATAAAAACTTTAATGAATATTTTATTTTTCTGAAAAATTGTGATATTGATTTACTTTAATTTTGAGGACATAAAAATTAGATGAGAAAGTCTGATCTATATTATTGAATTATTCATCGAGCAATCCTTTGACCAATTGTTCCTAAATTTCTTTATTAATAAATCTGAAAAAAGTGTCAAAAATTATGATTAATCGCTGGACCATAAATAATATTAAATGGCATATACATTTTTTACCACTAATTTTACTTCACCTGAATAAATTAACTGATAAGTTTTTAGTACCTAAAATTATTTTATTAGGATAAAAATACTTTCTATATTTAAACGATTATTTCAATACAAAAAGGCTTAAACTTTCTGGAGGTGACAAATTTTAATTTTTGGGATAACGAAAAAAATTAATTGTAGTGACAAATTCAATCTAAATTTTCTGACCAAAAAAATAATTTATTTAACAAAAATACTAATTTACAGACAATTTTACTTGTTGAACTGACTATTTATTAATTTTGGACTGACAAAATAAATCCTATTTTTCGGACTAAAAAAGCTAATTCGGATGGCCTAAAATTTATTTAAATGACAAATATAAAAATTAGGATCACAAAAAGGGTTTATTGGCTGACAAAAATAAAAATTAATTAAAAATTTTAAAATGATTTATCTTTTAATACGGTTTTAAAAAGTTACTTCCTCAAAAATATTTTTTTTTTATTCGAAAAAAATGTAACTATCTTAAAATGGCTTATAAACTTCAAAATTTTTCGGCGCCTTTTTCTTTTAATAAAACTTTTATTGGATTCCCTTCCATAACCATTTTAGATTTTTATGAAAAAATTTTATTATTTTTTTTATTGTTTTGGAATAAAATCTTATGTCAAAAAATGTTGCATACAAAAAGAGTTTTTTCAAATCAAAAAAGCTGTTTTTTAATAATAAATTTATTTTCAATTAATGAAGCATTTTTATTAAATAAATTTTTTTATTGGTAAAAAAAAGGAATTTTAGTTACAAAAACAATTTAAAGTCGTATTAAATTGGTCTTAGCAATTCCAATTAAGATTATTAAATTATTTTTTACTTGTTATGTTTTTTTACCTTTTATAACTTTTTTTCGAGTCTTAAGTCGTAAAATAATCAAAATTTTTATATTCAAATTTAACTAGCATTAAATTTTAGTTCTATATTTGCAAAATAATGAAAAATTTCAACTTTTTTGCCTTTTTTAGTTTTGGGTAAATTTACGAAAATCCAAGTAAAATTAGGTAAAAATCTTGTCAGAATTTTGAATATAAATTTAAGACCTCATGATGTTAAACATTGGAGGGTAAATCATATTTTAATTTTAAAATAGATCGAACTTCAGTTTTGCTATTAATTTTATATTTTTTTTTTGAGAATGAGTTTAGATAAGGGAAAGAATAATTTAATTAAATCTAACTTGATATTCATAGCGGTTTCGTTATGTGTTAAAATTTCGACTCTAATTTTTGACAATCTTAATTGAATAAGCCTTTAATTTGAAACAAATTTAATAACCAGAAACTTATTTCTTTATGACTCTCGATTTTATATGAAATTTTAATTTAAAATTTCTTAAATTGATAGACAAATTAAGGCCTTTTGTAGTTTAGAGGAATCACATCTCAAATGAATGTGAATTAAGAGTTTTTTAAGCTAAAATGATCATCAAAATTCGATCTCAGACTAAGATTAATGGCAAAATTAATTTTAATAATAAAAATAAAGAAATTAAAAATATTTTAATTTACTTAAATATTTTTTTACTTATTATTGCTAATAAAAAAATTAATTTTTGCAAAATTTTTTTGGACTTGGTACTTGGGTTTTAGATAAAACAAGCTTCAGGATCATAATTAAATAAAGGTTGAGAGTAAATGCTAAAACTTAAAAAAATTTGCCATGAATCTAATTTAAATTGATTGATAAAGATTCCACTTCATGAATCGATTGTGCCAATATTTTTTCTCTTGATTTTTGGTCATCATTTGGATGTTTTAAGTAAGCTCACTAGTGAACCTAATTTTTCAAAATTAAAAAAAAAATTTTTTGATTTTAAGTTAAATTAAATTTTTTGTATAATTTTATTTAAAAAATTTTTTTTTAATTAAAGATAAGAAACAAGATATACAGCAAAATTGTTTCGATGAAATTGCCGTATCTTCAATCGAACTCATCATTCCGAACACCTTCGGATCTACTTAAGGCAAGTGACTATACACAACAATGGGTCAACCATGAAATAAGCAACTTTGAGTACTTGATGAGATTGAACTCAATAGCGGGTAGAAGCTACAATGATTTAAGTCAATATCCGATATTTCCGTGGATTCTGAAAGACTTCACATCAGAAAGCCTAGACTTAAAAGATGAGAGTATTTACCGAGACTTGAGTAAGCCGATTGGAGTTCAAAATGAAAAATTTGAAAAGTATGTTCGCGAAAAATACGACTCATTCGAAGACCCTACAGGAACAATGCAGCCTTTTCACTACGGCACCCACTATTCTAACTCAGCTAATGTCATGCACTACCTAATACGCCTTGAACCATTCACCACCCTACACATTCAATTACAAAGTGATAGATTTGATGTTGCTGATAGACAGTTTTATTCCATACCGAGTTCGTGGAAAATTTTGTATGAAAATCCAACAGATGCCAAAGAACTTATACCGGAATTCTTCTATTTGTCCGAATTCTTGATCAATATGAATAGTTAGTGCACTTTATTAAATTTTTTTTGTTGAAATTTTTTTTAGAGAAAAAAATCATTTTTTTAAAGAAAAAAAATTATTTCAGAAAATCATCATAAAGATAGAAAAAAGCGAAGTTTGGAACAAAAACTGCTGCAAAATATGTTTTATTAAATCGAACACCAATTTTATTTAAATCATTTACAGTTATTTTAAAAATAAATGTTTAACATTTTTTAACATAACTTGTTAAACGTAAACAAAAGCAAAGAATTAAAAAATCTTTATATTTTGAAGGATAGATCGAATATTGATAGAAACAGCACTAAATTTTAGGTTTTTTTTCCCATAAATTCTTTGCGTACCTCTGAAATATTAAAATGTACCTCTAATAAATAAAAATTTCCATCTGATAAATTAAAAAATAGTCAATTAACCATTTAAACTTAAAAGGTACATCTAATAATTAAAAATACCATCTAATTATTAAAAAGAAAAGCTAATTAATTAAAATAAACTCTAAATTTTAAATAAAAATCTTGATGTTTTCTTCAAATTTCACACAATATTAGAATTTTCTATTGTTAATAATTATTAATAATTAGAATTTTCTATTTTCTATTTTCTATTGTTTATGAGTTTAAGTGCAAAATTAATTTTTTTCTTTTTTAATTAGCTTATTTTTCAATTAATAGCTTTTTTTTTAAAAAAATATCTGATAATTTACAAAAATAGATACTTTTTTAATAAAAAAGATGAAAAAATAAAATCTAGCTATTGTTTTAATAATTTAGAGGTAAATTTTTATTTATTAGAGGTATATTTTGATATTTACCCAGGTCTCGTTCTCATTTATATCTCATAGTAGATCTAACTGAGATGCAATGTCGAATTCATCGCGAAAGAAATAAGATTCAGATGAGATCTCATTAGAAAAAGTGTATGAAGATTCGCGTGAGCTTCTCCAGAGCTTCTCCAGAACTTCTCCAGAACTTCTCCAGAGCTTCTCCAGAGCTTCTCCAGAACTTCTCCAGAACTTCTCCAGAGCTTCTCCAAATTTTCTCATTTTATTCTAATGAGGATCTAAAAAAAATAGAATCTGAAGATATAAAATTATTTGAGTTTTATTATGAGTATGGTTTTAAATAAACTTTTTATAAAAAAAATTATTTAAAAAATTTCATATTTTATATAAATTTATTTAAAATATTTAATATGGTTTTTGGTTCAATTAAATTCTAATAAAAAAAATAGACTTTTATGTATTATTATAATTTGATTTTAAAAAACATACAAAAAAAAGAGATAAACATAATTTAATATTAAAATTTTTACAAAACTTTTAAACCTAGCTAATAAAAATTATTCAAATTGTCTAAATGCGTATAAAAATATATAAACTTACAATATCGAACAAAAAAAAAATAAAAAAAAATTATGCTTTGATTTGACGTTTGGCAGCATCATAACACCTTCTATTAGCAATTTTTCCCACTGAATACCATGTGTCTTCAATTTAATTTTCTGGGATTTGAAATTTTATCATAAAAGCATCTATTTTAGGAAAAAAATAATCACTTGTATTTAGAAAATAATTTATCTTACCTTTTAAAAGTTGAACCCTTGACGGCTCGAGCTGACTTCTTTTAGCTGTTGGTTTAACTTTAATCACTCGTCCATTATTTTGTTCTTCATGTGTAAAAAGAATATCCATAATCATCGAAACAAAAGATGTTTGATTTGAAGCTCTCACATTTAAAAGATTTTTCCTATTGTACATCTAAATAATACATTTTTTAATAAAAATTAGGATAAAAAAATTAAAAGATATTTGTTTATATGTTAACTCATTTTTATTTAAATTTAATATATATATCTAACCAGACTGTATCACGAACAGCTTAGTTTGGTTGAAAATTTGAGACTGAATTAAATAAAATATTAATAATAAGTTAAGTAAATTAAATTGTTTTAGAAAATTTTAAAGAAAACTCTTACGATTTCTGTAGGATAATTGTCGACTTTTTTATTTATTTTAAAAAAATTTTTCTTGATACTTGATGAAGATTGCCACGGCTTCCTTTGATCAAATTTTAGATATTAAATAGCGCTCTCTTAAAAAAATTATTTGTTTTAATCAAATTTATTAATAGAAAATAAAGTTAATTAAATTCCATTTTTTTTATACACTGCTCAAAACTAATTTGAAATTCAAAAAATAAACATAAAAATCAAATAGTTTAACAAGCATTTATTTTGAAATATAGATTTTTTTTCTTTTAACCAACCTATTTCACTTTTAGGTTCAAAAGTTCAGATTCCTTTTTAATATTATTCAATTATTGTCAATTTATTTGTCTTCATTCAATTATCTAATCATTTATTATACTAAAGATAATTGTTTAGAATAATTGATTTAACTTGAAGAATGTTTGTCAACGATTTAAAAAAAAATTATACCTTATATACAAACTGCGAATGACACTTGAGGGGTCCATGATATTTGACTTGTTCAAATAAATGCTTATGTGCGTATAAAGTGTATGTGTATGCTTTTTTTCCAAAAAAATTTTCGATTTGTTTGAAACAAATATCAAATCATTTTTTGGGAAAAAACTATAATTAGCGGTATTTATCTATAGCGGTATTTATCTTTATCTACAAAGCAAGCCATCCAAAAGTCATCAATGCGAAATTTTCTAAGAAAAATTTAATCCAGAGTTTTAAGTTTGTTTGACGTTTTACGCTTTGAAACATTGGAGTAATATTACTCTCATCATTGACCTCTGTGGTTAGTTTGATTACTCTTTCGGCTATAGTCCTAAAATAAAACAATAATAATCATTTTTTATTTAATATTTATTATGTTAAATTTTACCAATAATTTTTATTTTGTTATTATTTTCTTTGTTAAATCTTTGTTAAAAGTGAACAGATTGCATAAATATTTATTTACTTTTTATTTAAATATAGATATTTTTTGGTTCTTAAAGTCTCTTTTAATAAATTAACAACAAAATTTTTCTTATTGAGATCTATTGAAGATCTGAAGCGAGAAAGAAGTGAGAATTATTTTAGAAATTATGCTTTTTTCTAAGTTAGATCTCAATAATTAAATCAACAGGTAATTTTTCCAATTCAGATCTCATTCAGATCTTTAATGAGATAAAAATGAGAATAATTAGAAATTTTCTCATAAATTCTAAGTCAGATCTCAAATGAGAATAAGACCTGGGTAGAGGTATGCAAAGAACATATGCCTTTTTTTTAACATTGTTTTAAAATCAATAGAACTTTTATTTGATTTTTGTGTTAAAAATTTTCAAAATTTTTAAAATTATCAGTTTTTTTTTTAAATTAAAAAAAATTTTTGCTTTGCTTTAATTTTTTTTGCGCCGGCAAGTTAAAGTTTATGATCAATTTTTGATGCTCAAAATTATCAAATCAAACTAAAACTATAAAATTTTAATCTTTTAATAGAATTAGTCCAGAGGTAAATTTTTGGTTTTAAAATAGTATGTTAAATCCAAAAATGTATTTCTGCATTATTTCTATTAAGAAATAACAATTTATTTAATAGTTTGAGTTTGATTTGACCATAACCATTTTTGGGCAATTTTTTCCACTGATATTTCCATAATAAATATTAAGCTTATAAAAAAATTTTTTATAAAAAAAATTAAAAAATTTTGCATGTCATATGTTTTTAAGTTTCTCTTTATTTTTAAATTTTTTCTACCCTTTTGAAAATCATCACCAAAATTAATTAAATTTTTTGCTTTTTAAATTAAAGATTTTGATTTTGGTGAATTACAAGCGAACAAAGACCGAGTGCATGACGTAGCGTTGCCAAAATGGGCCAAAAGTCCCGAGCACTTCATATACTTGCACCGCAAAGCTCTCGAGAGTGAATATGTCAGCGATCATTTGCATGAATGGATCGATCTGATATTTGGTTATAAACAACAAGGAGCCGAAGCCGAAAAGAGCCTGAATGTATTTATGTACTATTCTTATGAAGGCACAATAGATGTGGACGCAATCACAGATCCTGTGGCCAGAAACGCCACAGAGGGTATGATAAGCAATTTTGGTCAAATCCCTATTCAATTGCTCAAAGAGCCACATCCAAAACGCAAAAATCTAGAGCAATCAATAAAAGACAAAATTATTCAAGGCAAGCCTATAGTTCTTTGGAACCAAATTAACAACCTCAAAGCCTACTATGTCGAAGTAATTGATTAAAAAAATAAAAAATTTTCATTTTAAAATTTAATTTATTTTTTAAAGTTTTGTGATGCTAAAAGAGACGAAACTATTGATCCGGTGATTTATATCAACATTCCGCGGAATCAAATAAAATCTTTCATTCAACAAGGGCTGTCAGAGCCTTTGATAACAATATGTGAGTCAGGGGTGATAGGAGTTAATGGCTGGCAGGCTTATGAGCGCTCGGCAGCTAATTTATTTTCATTCGAAAAAGACCCATCTCTTCTTTCCAATAGGTTTTGTATTTTAAAAAAATTTAAACAAAATAAAAAATTTTTTTAAACAAAATTTAGAACCAAAAAGTCAATATCGAGTCAATTCGATCCAAATTTTGAACTGAACTCAAGAATTTTTGTTTTAACAAATGATTCAAAAATTTTGATCAGTGGTGCACATTGGGATAACAGTTTGAGGGTTTTCAGTTTGTCGAAAAATCGAAACATAGCTCATTTGTATCAACATTCAGGTAATTCTATCATTAATAAATTTTCTTGATGTTTTCTTTAAAATTTTGAAATTTTGAAATAAGTGGCCTTTCATTGCCCATTTTATTTTTCAATTTTTAATTGTACGCTAAAATTTAAATAATCCTGATATAAATTTAAAAAACGAGTCATGTCCAGAATGTTATCCGTGATCAAAAAATTTATGATCAGAAAAAATTTTTGGTGATCAGAAAAATTTTTTGGTGATCAGGAAATTTTATAATATATATTTAACTTTTTTATAAATTTTCAAAAAATAAATTTAAGTCTCAAAAATAAAATAAAACAAAATCTAAATTATTCTTTGTGTTTTTTTGATATGTGCAAAGAATGTGATCAGTGATCAGTGATCAATGATCACATATTTTTAGATCAAAAAATTTATGATCAGAAAAATTTTTTGATGATCAGGAAATTTTTTAAAATATATTAAACTTTTTTATTAATTTTCAAAAGATAAATTTAAGTCTCAAAAATAAAATAAAACAAAATCTAAATTATTCTTTGTGTTTTTTTGATATGTGCAATTAAACACCCTTTTCATTTTTCATAAATTCACCACAAATGCTACTGTAACACCCCCTCTACCCCAGCCCCCTACTCCGGCCTCTGCTCCTTTGTGTTTCCAATATATATATTTGTTTTATTTTATTTTGAGTTTAGTTTTAGTTTTTTCAATAAAGTTGTGAAGAAATTAAAATTCTTTTATTTAGTAGCGCCACGCTATTAAACTACATTCTACCGGATTTGAATCTTTGCTTAATGTTTTTTTTGCAGCTAGTTTAGCTTCCCCGGACGATTCTACTGGGGCCAAAGCCATTTCTTTGTAAAAAACTGGCATTTCTTTTAAAGTTTTTAAATTTTAACATATATTTCAAAAACTTATAGTTTATTATGGTGAGTTGAAATTTTTTTTTTGTTTTTTTTATTTCATTTAATATTAACATAATTTCAAAATTTTGAAATTTTTAGAATGAAAAAAATTTTTGATTTCAACAAAAAAAATTTTCTGTGATCAAAATTGAATTTTGGTGATCAATTTTTGTTCACAAAGAGTACACTTAATATATTGGTAATCAAAATGATCATATTTTGGACATGACCCTAAAAAACATCGAAATTATTTTTTTAGAATAAGATTTGATTCAAAAATAAATTAATTAATTAAATGGACTCTTAAATTAAAGTGTTACAAGGAAAAAAAATAAAATTAGGAATTGACATAAGATTTGTGATTTGAATACGATTCTGTGATTTTCAAATCAATTTTTTTAAATTTTTTTGTTTTGAAGAAGGACGAAATCTTTCTATTTAGCTGTTATTAATACTAATTAGAAAAAAAAAATTTATAATCTATTATTTTATTTTAACCTTTTTTAAGCACATTTTATTCTAAAAAATAAAGTATCTTATTTTATTTATTTAAAGCTAAAATTGTTTTTTCCAAAAAATAATAAAATGTTTCGAAAAAAAAATCATGTTTGTGTTTTTTTGATTAACGCAAAAAGGCCTAAAGTAACGTAATTTTACAATCAGAATTTTATAGAAATTTACGTAAATTAACGTTGGCCAATACTTAGCAGAAAAAAAATACAGTAGTTTCGCCGGCAAATTGAAGTTTGAGATCAAGATCAATTTACGTTATCAAGATCAAAATATAAAATATGAAATTTTCTATAATAATAGAAAAAAAATAATTTTTTTCCTCAGCAATTACTTGACATGTTATGTCAAGTTTCAAAATACCTCTTATTTATGAACTTTAATAGGTTAAACTTTTTTAATTGATTTTTAAAAAAGTTTTCAAACACTAAAAAATTGAATCTTTTAAAATGTATAATTAATTTTAGTAAAAAAATGAAATTTTTTTAGTTTAGAAAAAAAAAATTTAATTGAAAAAAAAATAGTAAAATTAAATGAAAAATAATTACATGATTAGAAATTTTATTCCCTTACCAATTCATGAGAGGTATCGGCTTTTCGACCACGTTTAGTTTTCAGTACGATTTAAACTCTTTTGTATTTATTTAATTCTTGAAACAATTTTTCCACTACGGCTACTACTAAAAAATTTTAAAAAAAGTAAAAGCATCAAATTCAACTTGATAATTTCTAGGACTTTTTATCTTCGAATGAATTCAACTTTACTTTCACATTTTATATTTTATATTTTTTATTAGATTTAGTATTATTAGTACAGTGGTGATTTCATAACAGTATTTAACGAAAAATTACGTAAATTTTCATGATTTTGAGATAATTTTGGAAAAATTTGGTAAAATTAAAAACGGCCAATTCAAAATTCAAAATTTTTTGAAAAAATGTCTTTTTTTTCCGAAAATCGAAAATTTAAGAAAGCTTTTTTTACAACAATTTAAAAATAACTATTTTTTTGACCAATTTATTAAAAAAAAACTGTCTTAAATTTTCGATTTTCGGAAAAAAAAGACATTTTTTCAAAAAATTTTGAATTTTAAATTGGCCGTTTTTAATTTTACCAAATTTTACCAAAATTATCTCAAAATCATGAAAATTTACGTAATTTTTCGTAAAATACTTCTTTTTCACTTTTCGGATTTTACGTTAATTTACGTAAAATACTGTTATAAAATCACCACTGTATGCTATTTTTTTGACAGAAAATAAATATTTTGTTTTTACTTTTTAAATTTCTTAAGCAATGAGTTTATATTTTTAACATTAAATTAATTTACTTTAAGGGTTAAATAATTATCATCCATTTGAATTAATCTGTTGATTTTTAATGATCATAATTCAATGAAATTTTTTAGTACTATAAATATAAATAAATGGATAAAAACTTTTTTTAGTGTATTATCAAATTAAAAATATATAGAATTGACTTTAAATTTTAAAAGATATTGTACTGTGTCTTGCTATTGATTATACAAGTTCGTTTGTGGTCAGTGGATCAAAAGACTGTCTTTGTGTGGTTTGGAAGGTGATCCAAGAATATGGAAACTGTATTAATTTAGAACCAAGTCCATTTCACATACTTTACGGACATACTGACTGGGTGACATCAGTTGATATTTCGAATGAGTTGGACATAGTGGTTTCCGGTTCCAAAGATGGCACTGTTAATATCCATACCCTTCACAGTGGATGCTATGTGAAAACATTAGACTTCAACAATACTCACATTTCATATTTTAACACTATAAACCTTAAATTGAGTAACGAAAGACATGTTTTAATTTATACAGATGGTGTTCCTATGCAATCATCAGCACTAAAATATAAATATCAAATATTTGTCTATTCAATAAATGGTCATTTAATATCTCAGGAACAATTGAATTATCCAGTTCAAGACATGATATTTCAAGACAAATATTGTTTGTTGGGTCTATTGATTAATCACCGCAGAAGTAGCAATAATGCAAATGGTTCTTTGAATTCGAGCAATTTTGAGGAAAATTTGGATAATAAAAAAGTGTTTGATACAACATCAAAAATTGTCATAAAAGAATATTTTGAGTAAATTATAATTTTTTGGATTAAATTTTAAATTAATTATTAAATTTTAGTTTAAAAACAATACAAGCTATTCGATTGAAAGCTCCAATTACTTGCATGAACTTAACAAGAGACGACAGTCATCTTCTTGTCGGACTGAAGGACGGTAAACTAATTGTGATCACTGGTGATAGAAGCATAAAATAGATTAAATATTTTTTTAGTTTTTTTTGAATTTTAAATGTTTTTTATTATCACTTAATTTTTAAATCTTTATTTGTAAGTATCGAAAATTTAAAATAAAGCCTATTTTTAATTTATTTTTTAATTTTAATTTAAATTTAAAAAAAAACTCGAATGAGAATTTTCACTCCATGATTTGAAGAAAAAGTATTCAATAAAATTAGGGTGAAATAAAAGTTAAAAATTAATTATCACTTCTATTCCTCAAATTTATTTATTAATTAATTCAGCCCAATTCAAAAATTAAAGTCAAGTCATTACAGTGACTTTAATTTTATTTAGTTAAATTTATAAAAATAAAAATAACAAATATAGCAGATTTACGTTGAATAGGGTAGAATATTAATATTTGAGATAAATTTTTTTTAAAGTCAAACTGCCCAAAAAATTGAAAAAATTTTTCTTAAAATTAAAAATAAAGGAATTAAATTGTATTTTAAGTTAAAATAAACAGTTCTGATAGTTTGTTTTTTTATCCCTGCTTCGCCTTTGGTTATTTTTTCTAAACTCAAGTGTATAGATGGTAAATTTCGAGTTAAATAAAAAAAATCTTCACTTTTTGACTTTTGATTAAAATCAAAATTTATTAGCTAAGATTAAAGAAGACTCCGTGGCGCAATTGGTAGCGCGTCTGACTCCAGATCAGAAGGTTGCGTGTTCGAGTCACGTCGGGGTCAAATTTTTATAATTTAAATTACAGTCACATCTCGACATAGAGAAATAATTGGTACCAATATTTGGGTGTAGAAAATTCGATATAAAAGAGGGGTTGTGAAGTTGGTTTCAATTCGATCATTTCAATTCAGAAAAACTTGAATAACTTTTTTACTAAAAGAGATAATTTAGTTCTATAAAATTCTCAATTATAAGCAAATTTGCTTAATTCAGTAAAATAAGTCTGCAAAATACTCTGCAATTTTATGCATTATGCACGCCATTAAAAAGTATTCAAATTAGTTGTGCACTCACTTTGCAGAGTTTTTGCAGACATATATTTTCGGATTAAGCAAAGTTGCTTAAACATTAAACATTTTACAGAACTAAATTATTCCTTATAGTAAAAAAGTTATTCAAATTTTTCTGAATTGAAACGATCGAATTGAAATGAACTTCACAGCCCCTATAAAAGATTAAAAAAAATATTTAAAACTTGAAAATTTATTTAGATAAAAAATAAAAATTTCAATTTTTTTATCAAATTTTTTTCTCAATTAGTTTTCACCAAAAATAAAAAGTTAGCAAAAAAAGAAAATTTTTTTAACAAATATAATTGAGTGCGTGAAAAAAATGTGTTTTTTTTAGATATTCTCTAAAAAATTTTGTATTCTTATTTAAAAAAAAAAAAGTGTTCATTTATTTTCCATCTTGATTCATTCAATTGAAGATCAAAAATAATATTCTCAAAAGATATTTTTCCGCTACATGATAATTTTAGAAAAAAATAAAAAAATTTCAAATTATGAAAATTTTGTTTTTAAGTTGCCAATATTTATAAAAAAAAAATAAGTTCCAAAGACTCATTAGCATTATTATTTTTATTTTCAATAAAATTCTTTAAAATTTAAAATTACTCAATTTGACTAAATTAAAAATGTCAACCGACGACAATAATAATGTGAATGATCCAATTGATCCTAATTTAGTAGCCAAATGGCGAAATGAACAGAATGAAAATAAAAAAAAACTCATACTATTAGATACCGAACCATGGCAAATAAGAAGACTAGTTTCAAATCCTCAAAGAGCCCGAAGCATCCGTTTAATTGAGACAAATGGCTTTCAAAGTGAAAAACTGCGCTATGTTGCCGGACTAGCTCTTTCGTACAAAGATGTAGAAACTGCTTGCGCTTGCCTGGTGGTGCTTGACTTGGCCGATGGTCTTAGATGCGTCTATAAAGATTGTGAAATGGTCAAAATAAATCAGCCTTATTTGGCTGGATTTTTGGCTTACCGTGAAGCACCTTTTTTGCTAGAAAGACTGGACAGGCTAAAACGATTAAAACCCAAATATTATCCCCATTGTATTTTTATTGACGGAAATGGTCTGCTGCATGGAAACAAATTTGGTTTAGCATGCCATGTTGGATATTACAGTGATACACCGACCATTGGTGTAAGCAAAACGTTGTTCCAAGTATTTGGTTTGGAAAAAAATCAAGAACACAAGGACAGAATAAAGAATGAATTAAAAAAAGCTGGAGATTTTTTTGAGCTGAGAAGTAAAATCGAGGGAGATGACACTCTCTTGGGATATTGCTACAGATCAACCGATTTAGCCACAAATCCGATTTATGTTTCAATTGGTAACAAAATTAGCTGGGATACTTGTTTATGGATTTTGAGAATTGTTATCAAAAATTTTCGAATACCAGAACCAATTAGACAAGCTGAATTGATTTCAAAAAAATACTTATCAGAATTTAATAAATAAATAATAATAAAATTTTAATTTAATTTTTTGGATCTTACTAAAATACTGACCCCCATTTTTTTTGCAAAGCAAAAATATTTTTAAAAGTTTTAATAAATAATTTAGTTTGAATTTTTCTCCAAAATTTTTATTTTTTTGTTAAAATTGAATATTTTTATATTTTTGAAAACCTGACCCCAAAATGACCCTCATTTTCCTTGAAATGAATTTGACGAGCTTTCTAAAAATGTGCTTTTTAATAAAATTGAAAAAAATTTAATTTAGATGGTACTTAAATATTATAAGACTTTTTCAATCAATCAGATAAATCAAGCGATAATTCAATTTAAGTTTATCATATTTTTGCGTTATTAAAAATTTAAGACCTAGACTCTTTTTTTTTAATTAAATTAATTAAACAAAAAATATCAAATATTACAATTATAAATTGAATTTTTCTCAATTACTATGAAATCATTTGAAATTCTCAAAAACTATACTTCCTGGAGAAAAACTAAAAAAAATTTTTTTGTAAAGGAAAAAGGTGGCAGTCGTATAAAATTGGGGGTCAGTAGGGGGTCAGGTTCCCAAAAATATAAAAATATTCAATTTTCACAAAAAATAAAAATTTTGGAGAAAAACTAGTTTAATTTTCAAAAAAAAGAGAAAAATTCATATTAAATGACTTATTAAAATTTTTAAAAATATTTTTGCTTTGGGATCAGTCAGCAAAAAAAATGTTTTTATTTTTTAAGTAATGTAAATATTAGGAAAGTACCCATATTTTTATTTGTCAAAAGATGATTTTAAAAATAATTTTTGCTTTTAAATTTTATTTTGTTCAAGTGAACTCATGACTAGAATTTTTGAAAAAAGTATAAAATTAGAGTATAAAAATAAAATTTTTTTAAAATTTTTTTATTTATTCATACAAAAGATTTATTGTTTCACTTTTTGAATTATTTTTAATTGCATAAAGTTTTTTGTTATTTTCAAAATCATCTTTTGACAAAAAAAAATATGGGTACTTTCCTAATATTTACATTACTTAAAAAATATGACAGAAAATTACATAATTTTACATTAAATTGTGTAATTTTACGTAAAATAGTGTTAAAAAAAGTAATAGAGTGTAATGTTTTTTTTCAAAAATTTTCTTATAAAATTCAAATTTTTATTAATTTTTCACTTTTTCCTTTAAAATTCAGTTTTTTTTGGCCTTATGCGTTTTTGACGAAATTTACTTAAACTAGTATAATTTTACGTAAAATCAGACTTGGGCAAAAGTCATCAAGTCAAAGTCAAGTCAAGTCATTTGACTTGACTTTAGATTTTTTTTTTTAAAGTCAAGTCAATTGACTTAACTTCAAATTTCTTTTTTGTTGACAAAAAAATTTTGCAAATTTATTTATTTATCTGTTTATCTGTATCAAGCTAGCTCCTTCAGAATGAAAATATAAAAAAAAAATATATATAAAATCTGTTTTTACCATGAATGAAGTATCTATCGCTGTCGGTCTGCTCATCTAGACTCCTGGATCGATTTGAACTAGTCGAAAGCGGTAAAAAGGTCGAAAGGGGTCTTTTATTCTGAAGGAGCACTAGCTCGATACAGATAAACAAATAAATAAATAAATTTGCAAAATTTTTTTGACTCAATATTACCTGTGAAATTAAAATTATTAGTTTACTGCTAAAAAAATTGTCAAATATATTTATTTTTTGTTTATTTTACTTAGTTTTTTGCTTAAAAACTTATTTGTAACTGATAATGTTAATTTTTATTAGTTTTTTATCAAAATAATTACTTTAATATTTACCACTTTTTTTCAAGTTTAATTTTATTAGTTTTTTATCAAAAAAATTAGTTTAATATTTACAGCTTTTTTTCAAGTTTAATTTTAATAAAATAACTAATTTTGTTTTTTTAACGCTTGTTTTGCTTTATCAATCCTACCAGCCTTCTTTTTTGGCTCAATTGCTGTTTTTATGTAACGCTTTGGAATAGTTAGGAGATTTTGATTTACCGCTATTGAGATTAGATGATAACAATGGTAATTTTTTAGATAGAACCAGCAGCTACATTTACTTGTTGCCCAATTATCCGTGTTAAAATCAATTATTTTTATTTTATCATTATACTCCATTAGTAAATCAAAATTTAGGCCTTTGACTTTTGAATAGTTTTTATTTATATAATCACTGCTAATTACTGCTAATTTTTATTTATTTCCTCTACCAAATCACCGTCATATTCAACTTCTACTGGTGGCGTATTTATTTGAACATCTGTAAATTCTTCTTCTTCCTCACTACGTTCTTCTACTTGTTCTTCGTTTTCAACTTGACCAACATTAATACCATTTAGAGTGATATAATCGTTTAATCTTTTTACTAATTGAGCCTTAGTACCTTGATAAGATATTTTATATTCTTTGCATTTTTCTTTAAGAGTAATCACTAAATACGATGAATCAAACATTTTGGCATATGATAAAATATTTCAAACTCAGAATAATAATTTATAATGTAAAATAATTATTTTTTTCAAACAATAAAAATACTTAGCAAAAAATAATAATTTTAAGCAATAAACTAAGTAGTGCAAAAAAAAATTTTTGCTAACATAAGACATTTTATTTTCTTAGCAAAAAAATAAAAAAATAGACAGTAAACTAATATTTTTGAAAATACAGGTAAATAACAGCCAATTTTTTTGTTAACAAAAAAAATTTTAAGTCAAGTCAAATGACTTGACTTTGAAAAGACTTTAAAATGACTTTTTTTTTTGACTTTTGCCCAAGTCTGCGTAAAATTACGTAAAATGATGTAATCTTACCCATTATACAGTTTAAATTTAAACACTGTAAAAAATTTAAAAAAATTCAAGATATAAAAAATTTATGACTTGTAATTTTCATATTTTTGAAACAAGCCTAAGTCATGACTAGTAGTAGTAGTAGTAGTAGTAGTAGATAACTGCGTGGATCTTATCCACAAAGCTGAGAACGCCTGAGCGTTTTATTTTCAGCTATAGCAGTCCTATACATTTTCTTAAAATTATACAATAATTGAATTGATAAATTAATAATTACACTTAAAATTAAATGCAAAATAATGAATGATATGATAGTTTTTTTAAAAAATATATTTTCAAGTCCAAGTCATACTTTGACTTGTTTTTGACTTGTTAAGACTTTTTTCCTGACTTTTGTACAAGTCTGCCAAAATTCTGCAGCTTTTAAAAAAAAATATCTAAAAAAAGTCAATTAAAATTTTGTATGATCTTCTTTTAATTATTAACAAACTGATTAAATATTGTGTGATCAAATTTGAGTATCACATTTCTTCACAAGAACATGATATGGGAACCAAAATTTTTTTAGCACTTGTTTGCTCACCTTTTTGTGCAGAAGGCACGTACCAGCTAATGAGCTTGAATTTAAGCCTGGAAAAAAGGATCATAAAAAAAATGGAGGGCAAATCGAATCGAAAGTCAATCAAGAGAGAATTGAAAAAATGGTCAAAAAAAACAACCATATCAGGCATACCAAAAATAACCGAGTCCAAGAGTTTGCTCACAAAATTTATCTGGACCGCAACAATGCTTGTTTTTCTGTTCATAGTGAGCCAAAAAATCTACCATCTGATTGCGGACTATTTCAGCTACAATGTGACCACTCGCATCAAACTAGCTTTTGACCAGAACATTACTTTTCCCACCATCACACTAAAGCTCATAAACTGGCTCAACTACAACCAGTACAAAAAACATTTCCGAACTATTTCGGAGTTTGACGAGTTCATCCGAGCATCCCGCAGCAACGACCTCAAAGAATCCTTTCTCATCTCCAAAAACAACTTTCTTTCCTCCTATCTGCTAAAGGACAGCTCGTACTCGAGCAATGGACACTTGGAAAAAGAGGCGCTGGCGGACAGCCTTTTGTCATGCTACTTCAACACAGTCGAGTGCAATGTGACTGATTTTGAGTTTGTGAATTCGCCAGGAAATGGAGCTTTGCTAAAATTTGTGCCAACAGCAAACAAAATGGGAAAGTTTGGCAAAAACTCGGGTCTCAGCCTTGAATTGTTGGCAGGCTCGCGCCAATCTCAGTCGCCAGTGTCTCAAGAAGTCGGCTTTCTGGTCTTCATCCACGATTCTGACCGCACCATCACCAATGACGACCACGGCATCCTGCTGCCGCCAACAGCTCATACCAACATAGAAATTCACAAGACAAGGATCAAAATTTTGCCACAGCCATCGAACAAATGTGCCGATGGCTCAGAGTCCGTGAGTCTTGAGGACGTCAGCTTGTACAACCAGACCAGGCTCTTGACCGGCTCCTACTCCAAAGAATACTGCTTTCAGCTTTGCTACCAAAAGTCAGTGATAGAAAACTGTGGCTGCTATGACGAAAGATTGATAAAATATGTGAACAAAAATGGGAGCATTCTGTCGTGCAATGACAAGTATGATGTGAGCGGATATGACAAGAGAAGACAAAAGGCGCCCAAATACTACCTGAGCTACGAGGATTATTTGATAAGCTGTCCCAGTCTAATCAAAGAAGCGTTCTATTCAAGCGACTATGTCAGCCAATGCTCCAAGTATTGTCCAAAAGAGTGCAACTATGACCAGTATTCCACAATGGTGTCCAAGTCGAGCTATCCGTCCAAGGCATACAGCAAGGTTTTGCGCCGAAATAGGCGCCTCAAGATGACTAGCGGAGAGAGGAAAAAGATCAAAGACTCAATTTTGTCTGTAAATATTTATTTAGATTCGAATGAGTATACTGTGATTGAGGAAGTGCTGCTAATTAGCCTAATCGATTTGATATCTGAGCTAGGCGACAATTTGGGCCTGTTTTTGGGACTTAGTGCATTAAGCACGTTTGAGTTGATCGACTTGATTTTGAAATTGATTGTGTTTGTTGTGTCAACAATGCAGTGTGATACTTTGGGCTTGAGGAAATTTTTGAAAAAAATTTTATTTTTAAATAGAAAAAAAATTTACATTCTCAATAAATAAATTAAATTTTATATATAAATTTTTTTTAATTTTTAATTTGTCAAAGAAGGCAAAATTTTTCTTTTTTTTTAGCTAAATTTTTTTTTTAAAGTTAGAATTTGCAGGCTTTTACAGATCGGTAATTTAAGATGGTGACAAAATAAAACACCTTTCATTGTTGATTTATCATTTTTTCTCTTAAAAAATGTTTTAGTTTTATCGAGCTGAAATAAACTTCATAAAGACTTATTTTTTAATATAAATTTATATTATTATTATTATTATTATAAAAAAGCTACAGCAAGACTAGCTTGCGGAGGTGGCCTACATGAGAGGTCGCCTATGGTAGCTCGTTGCACATAATAAGATAAAACACTGATAGAAATATACAATAAAAATTTTAGGGTTAAAAAAGTTAATTAATTTTTACAAGAATAAAAAAACTGGAAAAACATTCAAATAAAAAAAAAGAAAGAATTTTATTTAGCAGAGTTGGTCAAAAGTTAAAGTCATGAAGTCAACGTCAAGTCTGGACTTTGAATAAAAAAATATAAGACTTATAATTTTTTTATATATTTTAATTCTGTTTTAAAAATTAGTAAAATTGTTGAATTGATTATTTATAATTTTTGAAACAAGTCAAAGTACTGACTTTGACTTGTGTCAAAAATTTAAAAAAAAAGTTAAATAAAGTAAGTTAAAGATTAAAAAAAAAATTTAAAAAGTAATTTTTAAATATAAATAATTTAATAAAGTGTCACTATTAAAAACTTTTTATAAAAACTTGTTCAAATAAAAAATTAATTTAAAAAAAAGGAAGCCATTTTATAATTAATTTTACTTCCTTTTATTTAGTGTGTTTTTAAAAATGACTAAAAGTCTTACATTTTTTTTCAATATTTGCAACATTTCTTAAGCTTAAATATATATAAATATTCATTTTCATTATTTTTTTAATTAAGTTAAAGAAGATTTAAAAATTAGAAAATAATATAGTTGACTTGAGTCGACTCAAGTCAAAGTCTGACTTTAACTTTGACTTTTAACGATTCTGACTTTAAAGTTTGACTTTTGACCAACTCTGATATTTAGTATACAACTGATATATAGTGTTAAAAAGTAAATTAGACATAAATTTTATTAATAAATGATGATATAAATTTTATAAGAAAAAAATAGGTGCGAAAAATTGCTTGTCAAAAATTTTTCACCAAAATTTATAGATGAGTAGTTTAGACACTAAAATCTAAAGTATTTAAATTTATTTTTAGAAAAAAATTTTTTTTCGAAGTCAACAGGGCTAGTTAACAGAAGATATAAGGCAAAAATATTCAAGAAGTTGTCTATTTTTTTATGCCAAAAAGATGAGCAGTTTTTTAAGAATTTAACATTTAATTTTAAATCAAATTCTCAATAAATTATTTTAAATCTTATTTAGTTAATTTTTTTTTCAAATAGGCAAATTTTCAGAGTGGTTTTTAATTATTGAATACAAATAAAAAAATTTTTTTTGTATAAATGCAGATGCAAAAAATATTAGCAGTTTTTCATAAAATGTTTTTTTTTCAAAATTTAAAAATTAGAAAGTTTAAACTAAAAAATTTAATTCTTTTATAGAACAAAAAAAAATCAATAAATAAGCCTTTAACCAAATACACTTTCACATCACATTTTAAATTGTTAGAAAAGTTTTTTTTTTCTAGTTACATTCAGCACATATCAATTTTTTTCAAGTCAGAAAAGGAAAAAATTTTTGAATTTTTTAAAATCTCAACTTGTCTTAGTTTTATTTTAAGATCTTAATCAAATGCCATTTTTTTCATGAAGAATTTTCGCTATTCAATTATATAGTACAGTCACGATATTTTAAATTTACCTAAATTACCTTATCTAAAATTATTTAATTTTACCAAAATTGTGGTTTAATTTTTTAAAAAAAAATTCTAAATAATCTAATTTTTGATGATTCTGCTCAATATTTAAGTCTTCTACGAAATTTTACTAAAATTTGTACTTTAAAATGACAATTTTTAGTAAATTAATTTAAAAAAGTGTAATATAACTTAAAATTATAAAAATTGTTCAATTGCAAATGATTCAATTAGACAAATCTCCGTTTGTTAAATGACCACTTTAACAAAATTAAAAATAAAGAATAATAAAATTTTTTTTTAATGATCAATATATTTTTTAAATTTTTCTTTCTTTAGAGATTTTTCAAATTCTGAGTTTAAAGTTTAAATAAGCAAAGAGAAAATTGTAGCTGCACTTCAAATATAATTGAAGAATTAGAATATGATAAATAAAATTTTTGATTAATTTTTTATTTTTTTTTATAGCATTTACCAGAAATTTTTTTTTTAATCAAACTACTTTTTTAAATCGATCTTATTTTTATTTTTAGAATTCAATAATTAATATATCTCAATTGAGGACTGCTTTTATTTTTATTTTTAATATTGTTAGCTATAGAATTTTTATTCACTTAATATTTCGGACAGAGATTTAGCATTTTTTTAAGTTAACTCTAATTACTCAACAAAATTCTAAAGTTTTTTCAATTTTGTTGTCTTTATCGCCTGGAAACCGTTCAAAATGAGTCGATTGTGGAACTAAAATATTATATAAAACTATTAATTTGTTAAATAGACGGTAACCAAGCTTTTTTAATTAAAATAATTTCTAAATGCGTATTAATCAAAATTTTTCATGACACAAGTTTACCGCATGCTTTTTACCCATCTAAAATAAGTTTTTCTTAAACAATCATAAAATTTTAACTTAAAAATTTAATAAAATTACATTAGAAAAAAAATAATGAAATAAATAAAAAATTTAACCGAAAAATTTTTTCTGAAAACAATTTTACCTTAATATTGATTTTATTTTCGAAATAAAAAAGTAACATCTTGTAATTTGGAAATTTTTACATATTTATATTAACAACTAAGTTTATTTTATACTTTTATACCTAAAAAATTTATGAAATTAAAAAAAAATATTCTAAATTTTGTTTAGATAATTTCACCTAGTCAAGGTAAATTAACCTGGGAGAAATGCATTATGTAGAGCTTATGGTTTGGATTAGTTTACTTGCACATTTCGAGTCCAAAGAAGTATGTAGCATAAAAGGCTGCAGCTGTGAAAACGACAGTGGCTACGATTATGTCACATGCTTTTTTGATTCACCACACGACCTAGAAGTCAACAATGAAATACAACAAAAGTATGATATAGAACTAATAGACACCTTTACCTTGAGATTGGGAAGCAACATTTCGTCAATAGAAAACATTTTCAAAGGGCTCTCGATCAACATTCTTTTCATGGACGCATCCAATTTGAGATCACTGCACCAGAACCTTTTCAATTCCATCAAATCGATAAAAAATATTTACCTTTCCAACAATTTCCTGACTCACCTTAATTTTAGTGAATTCGGCGACAATTTCAAAAATTCCATCCAGTCCATAGTGCTGAAAAACAATTCACTCAATCGAATTCCACCCTTGACTCAACTCAACAATCTAAACTACATGGACCTGAGCTCGAACCGAATTTGGGACCTGAGCGCCCTCCAAGACTGCCACTCACCACTGGAAACTCTAGACCTTTCCAACAATTATGTCACCCATTTGAATTACAACTTTTCGACCAAACTTCAAAAATGTCTGTCCACTCTGATTCTCAACTCAAATGGCATTGCCCAAGTGAATAACTTGTCCAATTTGGACCGGCTCAGCAACCTTCAGCTTTCGCGAAATTTCCTAGAGCACTTGACAGCAGACACACTCCAACACCTGCCCCTGCTAACCCACTTGGACCTGTCTCACAACAAAATCAAAACCATGGCCAACAACACATTCGACTCTGTCAAAGAACTCAGTCTGCTAGACTTGTCTTTTAACAAAATTGAATTTCTGCAAGTGGATCTTTTCAGCAATTTAAAAAATCTCCAAAAATTGTTCCTCCAGTCGAACTCAATTCGGGTGGTGGACTTTTCGGTGTTCAACAATCAAAAATTTTTATATGTGCTGGATCTAAGTGGAAATCAAATTGAAAGAATGGACTTGGACAAGGCGTCAAACTTCACCAATCTGCAGCTGCTGAGACTCTCCGAGAACAGACTGGAGAGCATTGACTACCAGAAAATGTTCTCAGCGATGGGCAGCATTAGGATGCTCTACTTGGAAAACAACTATTTGGACCAAGTGCCCAAGTATTTGGGAAGTTTGATCAAGCTGGACATGTCCAACCAACACGATAGACTGACCACCATACCTGACAGCGCGTTTTCTCGCTATGACACCAGCGTTTTGCTCAGATTAAACTTGTCCAAAAACCACAGCCTCAAGTTCAGCAATCGAAGTTTTTGCATCAACCAAAAGCGCTCTGACTCAAACTATTTCATGGATCTGGTGCTGTCGCCGGACACGCTCGCTTCCATAGACAAGTGTGTGCTCAAACAGTTGTCTAGTTCGCACCGGCGAGTTCGCATTTTCACAGAAAATGCCAATGAAGAGAATGGAAAAATTTGCGACTGTGAGTACCGGCTTTTTCTCGCCCATTATTCCATATTGATCAAGGACGTGTGTCCAAGATTCAAAACCTATTGTAAAGATGTAAAATTTAGCGATGAGTGTGACAGAAATCCTGAATTTATGTGTCCCTAAATATGTGGTTATTTTTTTGCAAATGAATGGTCGTACAGCACTGTTTTTAAGTTCTGATGTGTGTCCAAAATCTGCAAATAAATGGCACTTTTGAATTTTTATGCTTTTCCAATTCATTTGGTCGTTTGTTTGCAGACTTTGGTGACATTGAGGCATTTTTAAATAATTAAAAGAAAATTAATTTGTGAAATTTAAACCAAATATACCACTTTTGAAGAGAGTTTGAAGCCCTCTTGATTACACTGTATTCATTTTAATTTATGAGTATTTCTATTGTTTTTTTAAAAAAATAAAAAGTTTATGTTTTGATTAAAATTTGACAATCACTTTTTATCTTTGCCTTTTTTCTACGACAAAAATTATCCCTCTAATAAAAACTTAAATGAGTGTTAAATCTGTTTTTAATTTTGTAACCTTCAAGAGTGCCATTGAGAATTGTCAAAAATAGAGAACTTGTAAAAAATTATTATCATTATTTATTCGGTAAATAATAATAAAACACCGTGAGGGTGATGTAAAAAAAAATAAGAATAAAATAAATTAAAGTTTAGTCTTTCTAAATAATTTAAAGATAAATAGAATGGTTTTCTCCTCGACTCTTCAACTCTTCCTTTCCCCACTGGAAAAGTTGAAGAAGAGTCGAGGAAGAGTTGAGGAAAAGAAATGTATAAGTTAGTTTTAAATTGTGCTGTACAAGAAATAATTTTTCAAAATTCGATTGTTTTTTTTTTTTTAAGAATTTTTAAGTTTTGAAAAAAAATAATTAAAACTTGTAAAAAAATCAAAAATAAATTTTTTTAAAGGAAAAAAACAAAAAATGTCCAATTAAAAGTGATATATGTAACTCCTAATAATTTTTTGGCTTCAATTTTTCTCATTTAATAAATTAAATTCACAAAAAAATTTATTTTTAATTTTAAATTATCTAAATTTATAAGACTTAAAACCAGAGTTGCTTAAGTGACAAAACTAAAGTCAAGTCCAAGTCTGCACTTTAATTTAAATATATAGACTTTAACTTTTAAAAAACTCAGCTTAAAATCAGCTTCTGACGCAGTGCAAAGATTAATAAAATTAATTTTCATTTTTTTTGATTTTTAAATTTTTCATAAATTTTAAAACCTAATTCTCTAAGAACTTTAGTATTTTAAAGATATCCGTTGATTTTTTTGCACAAAATTTTCCATCAATAAGTTAATTAAGTATAAAAACTTAAGCATCTTTTCAATGTTTTTTTGAAAATTAAAATTTTTGAATGTTAAAAAAATATTATGGCAAATTTTTCAAATTTATTTTTAAGTCTCTTTAACTAAAAGTTAAATAATTCAAATTTTTGTTTGAAAAAATTAATAATTAGAAAGCTGAACTGCGAAATGGTTTTAAAAAAATTTGAAATTTAAATTTGAAATCATTCTTGGTCTTAAAATAATGCCATTACTGAATAAGTTACTGAAAATCTCCTAAAAAGGCTTAAATAAAATTTAATAAAAACCATTTAGCAAACAAAATAATTAGACTTGTTTTATTAAAAAAACAAAACTTTCTAGGTTAAAAATAGGTATAGTTACATTTTCTTGATTGCTTGAAAGTATGAAATTTATTTAAATGAGAATAGAGGAAGTTCACAAATATTTCTTTATTTAAATTAAAATAAAAAAAATATTCATTTTTAATTCAAATAAGCAAAATCTTAAATGAGAATATTAAAAAATTACAAAAATTATCGAAATAATTTTAATTCTATCTAATTTTTAGTTAATCTAAGTAAAAATATTTTAAAAAAATTTGATAAAAATTTTTAAATCCGTTAAAAGATAAATTTGAAGATTATAAATTTTTGTAAAAATTTACAGTTAAATTTTAAAAAACCTAAATTTTTTTTCAAATTCATTTTTACATAAATCATTTAATTTTTTTATTTTTAAATCAAATTTTAATTCTAGCATTTTTCTAGAAAACAATATTTTTTAAATTTGTGTTTGTGTGATATTGACCATAAATAAAAAGTAAAAATTAAAATTCTTTTGAATTTATTATTTAAAAAGCTAAAAGCGAATTCAAATTTAAATTGAACGCTTTTCATGTTTACTATACCTTTTTTTTTGTATTTCCATGCCAACATTATTATTTTGCTTTTCTAAATATTTCTTTATTTAACAAAAAATAATGAATCAATTACAGAATTTGCTTCACGATGCCCTCATTTCAACCCAGCACATAGACAGGTGTGCTTTGTTGAATAAAGATGATTATTCTGTTAAGGCGTCATCTGTAGGCTTTCAGGTAAAAGCAAACTACCATTTTTTTGATTATGAGCAAACTTATTGGTTTTCAGATGCATGAAGTTGACATTGAGGTGTTGATAGACGCGTTTCAGAACACCAATTTGACCAGAGACAGAGGCATCTACTTTGACGAGTCAAATTATGCATGTCTTCGATCTGACGACAAGTCGATTTATGCCAAAGATGTAAACTTAAATTTGATTTAGAATTCAGAATGATTATTTAGCCTGTTCGCAGGGATCCAAGGGTCTGGTTTTAGCTCAAACAGAAAAGTACATTTTGATGGCTACATACAAAGAAAACATGTTTGCGTCTGTTTGCGTTGAAGCTTTGGAAAAACTAGGTATTTTGTCACTTGAAACAAAAAATATTGAAAAAAATAAAAATATTTTAATTTATAGCCGAATATTTTAGACAAAAAAGTAGTTAGTTTTTTTTTTTTTAATTTTGATTCAAAATAAACAATAAAAAAAATAAAAAATTTTCATTCATTTGGTATGAGACAATCTTCAATTTGTTTAGTCGAAGGTACATAAACTTTGAAAGCAAAATTGTTGTACGGAAATGATCCCTTTTTAGAAAAAAAAAATTTTCTATCATTAAATATTGGAGACTGGTAGAACAAACATATAAAAAGATAAAAACATAAATCAAGAAAAAAAGACATATGGAAAAATAAAGTTTTAATTAATGAGAAAAAAACCTAAATTCAAAATACAATTTTTTTTTTTAATAAAATGGATTTAGTTTTAAAAAACATATAATCAAAAATTCAAATCCTTTACGCAAAAAGACGAATTAACTTTTTCACCTAACCACTTTTTTTATCATTCAAAAATAAAAATTCAAATTAATTTTTCTAAAAAAACTTAAAAATTTTTCAAACTGTTTTAACTAAATCTTTAAACCATTCTTGAATTAAATTCAGTCTAAATGTTGTCTCATATTAACTATTTAAGTTATTTTTTGTGTAATTTATATTTTATCTCTTTTTGATTTTTTATAGTTTGTATTTTTTTTCTCTTATTTTATAAGCTAAAATTAGTAAAATTGATTATACATTTTTTTTCTCTTTTTATGATTTTTTCTACCTCACCCCAAATTTTTTATAACTCTTACCGGATTGATTACTGTACAATCTGTGTATGTGTATGTGAAAGCTTTTTGTTTGTCTGCCACCACGACCAAATCGGGCAAAGGATACAATCTCATTACGTGGTCGTAATTCCAATAGATTGGAACTACATGAAGTGGCAAAGGAGCCAAATGAGCTTGGCAAATTAGAGTTTTTGCCAGCTTAAAATTTAAATCAAAAACTTAAAGAGAAAATTTTATTCACAAAAATTACATCATCTGCTAGTTTGTCTGGATCGGGAATTTTTATGGCGTTTCGGCTCATTTTTTGCAGCAAGTCTTCTCGAAATACCACAATTTGCCTAGAGCCAAATTGAATACGACATGGATTAGAGGCAAAGTGACATTTTGGAATTTTTTTACGAATGTACTCGGTGCAATGAGGCAAAATACCGGCTCTACAATCATTTAAAATTAAAGAATAATTAAATTGAAAAAAGATCGAAAAATAAAAAAATTTTAAGTTTATATTTTTGAGCGAAAACTTATTCAAATTAAATTTATTTTTGTTAAGAAAAAAATTTTTGTACTCTTGTTATAATCAATAATTTATTTTATTTTTTGAAAAATTATCAATTTTAATTTAAACATAAAGAATGGCAGATTATTTAAAAATTAAATTTTTAAAAACAAAATAAAAAGTTCTGTTTAAACACAAAGGTGTTTAAAAAGGTTAATTAACTAATATACCAGTCTTTGGCCTTTTTTAAATTTATTTATAAGTATTCTGGTTATATTTAAACATCAAAATTATTCAGAAGACATTTTTTTGTTACCAAGTGTCAATAAATTAAAAAACATCAATTTGACAATTTAATTTTATCAAAATATTTGATATAACATTGTAAGACTATTAAGTTATTTTTATTGAAGAGAAAGTTGACGGATCTCTGAGTATGTACACCCCATGAGCAACCAAAGGAAGAACGACCAACAGTATCTTGGAAGCAACGATTACAATAGAGCTCACCGTAATGAGGATGGTATGGGGAGAAGCAAAAAAATCAAGTTAAAATTAGTTTGATACTTAAAAATAATAAATCGTCAAAATAATTTAACCAAGGAGTAATATTTTTTTTTAACATAATTTAACTTTTATTTAAATTCAGATAAAAAATTTCTTAAAATTAGGTTTAAAATGAAAAGCTTGGAACAGTTGGGAATTTTTAAATAAAAAATGAATTCATACAAATTAAGTATTTATTTAAATAAAATTTTAAGCTGATATTTTATCAAATTTACATAGAATTTTAGAATTTATTTTTGATTAAATTCTTGCAAAAATATTTCTAAAAAATCAAAAATCAAAAAATTGAATAGAAAATTTTTTTTCAGATTTTATGAATTTATATACGAAAATGAAGCAAAATTAAAAAAAAAAAAAATTTGATATTCAAAATATTCGAAAATTTAAAATAAACTAAAAATTGAAAACTTCTCTTTTAAAATACATTTATTTTAATAAACTACACCCAAAAAAAATAATTCGTCTTTTAAATTTTTATTTTTCCGAATACCCTTTTAATATCGACTAAGAAATTTTTGATTAAATAACAAAGAGGTTCATGATTTTGAGTTTTTAAATTTCTTCAATTATTTAATCAGCCTACGTTCTAATAAATCTCATATAAAAAACTTGAAAATAAAATGCTTTTAGCATTTTAAACAAAAGTTGGCGTTAAATTTTTCAAAAGGCTTTAATTTAAAAATAACAAAAAAAAAAAAAAAACATTTACCTTGGATATACTCTTACTACGCCCGGATCCTGGGGCCCTGCTATAAATATAAAATTACTGTTATCTTTGATGGCTTCGAATTGAGTAATCAAATCAGCCAGTCTCTTGAAACCCTCTTTAAATTTTTTGATTATTAAAACAAATAATTAAACTTTATTTTGACTCACCAATTAGTTCATTGCATCTCAGGCCATATTTAAGATCTGATAGAAAATTTCCACAAAAAACAAATGCATACGGAGGACAATCAGAATATCCTACAAAAAGTGTCTGAAGTTTTTCGAATACTTTAGCAGAATCAAGCCAAACATCGGATAGAAAAACTATCATCGAATCGACAGACAATTGAGCTTGACTCAATGCAATAGATGATTTACAACTTATTTCATTAGGACCACCGAAATAATTAATATTTCCAAAATACGCTCTTTAATTTAATTTACCTTAAGATTTATTTTATTTTATTTATTTACCTTGAAGTGGATTCAAATTCTGCTGGAGGAAACCCCAGCGCTTTTACTTCGAAAATGCCATCGACTAAATTACCTTCGGCCAGAACAAAGCAGCCCTCAGTATAAATTCCACTATGGTATTTGGCATCTGTTAGATTCAATGGCAAATGACCTGTTGGATCCTCGATAAAAAATTTGTTCTAATAATATATAATGAAAAAATTTCTCATCTTTTTTTTTTTTTTATTTTTAAACCTCTTTTAGTTGAGAAATCATGCCCAGGACAATGATGTCCTCTACATGGTTTATATTACTGAGCAAAAATTCAATAGGTTTGAGCTAAAATTTAGGTAAAATACTTTTTGAATTTAATTCAATTTACTTGAAATTTTTTTTTTCCAAAATTATTTGAGCTGACTACACATGGACTAAATAGTTCATGTCTCATGGTTCTCTTTAAAAATTGATTAAATTTTTAAGTATTCCTATTTAGATTTTTACTTGGTGAATTAATTTAAATCTTTGGGAAAAAATATCAATTTTGGCTCGACTGTCAGCTAAAAGTGTTCTGTGATTGACACTTTTGTTTGATCGTTGATCATTTGACAATCTAAGAAACTTTAAAAAGAAAATTTTTTTTTTTTTTAAATTACTTTATCAATTTTTTAGTGACTTCACAGTAAATTGATTTGGGAACATCGAAAGCATCGATTATGTGAAAAATTTCTTCTCTTTAATTAAATTAATGAAAAAAATGATTTTTTTTGTTGAGTTAAAGTTTACTTTTCATTTGGATTTTGGTCATTTCGGTTGAATTCCTTAAGAACATTTTCAATGTCTATTTTGGTCAAGCATGATGAACCATCCACTAAATATAAAAGTTTTGATTTGGTCAAACAAATTGGAACTAGTTACAATTTTTTTTTGTCAGCTCGTCTATTATTTTTTCCAGAGTGTCTTCATGTTTTTGTTCATCTATTTTGCTTAAACTTTCTGCCAAAATTTTTGTTGATTCCCTAAAAAAATCTGGTAAAAAATGTGTAACCAAGATTCTCACAGTTGCAATCACGTGTTCAGGTTTAATCCGTGGAGTTTAAATGTCGACTTGATCAGTTGATTTACAAATGACATGACTTGTATCTACAATTTAATAAAAAATAAATTTAAATCGCTTCAAATTTATTTTTTTCTAGCAAGCAAAGATTATGCATAATGCATTTTGATCTTTAGAGAAAATTAATAAAACTAAAACTTTTTCTTGGAAATTTTTTTTATTCATAACTAAAGTTCAAATTTATTAAATTTATTTTATTAATAATTATAAACTACAATAATTTGCTTATTCATAAAAAAAAGGTATTCAATCTGTCTTGTATGAATTTTATAATTAAAAAAAATTTTATCAATTTAATATCAAAATTTAGGGAAAAATAAACTAATTAAGTAAATGAAATAAATAAAAATTATTAAATGTCATAGAGAAAAATAAATAAAAATACTGTTCAAATTAAGCTAGAATGTCTTTATCCCGATTACACAAAAAGTTGTTGTTTGTCCACATTTGGTAGCTTGCTGCAAAGACAAAAATTTTGAAAAAAAATTTTTTTGACCACTACCTCTTAAAGTCTTTATATATCTGAGTGAATGATGCTTGTACTCTGAAGGAAATATCTAAGCAAAAATAAATATATCATATAAAATGTACATATATACTGAAAGCGTAAAAGATAATCTAAAAAATGGTGTGTTTAGTTTATATAAATTTAGCTTCATTCATGTTCTACTACAAGAAAAACGATCAAAAAAGTGTCATTTTTTAACAAAAACGAAACTAAACATCCAAAACATCATTTATCTCATTTTTTATTTTAGATTCTGAAACTAGAGAAAATTCTGAACAAAAAGTTGGAAGTAGTTTTTTTATTTCTTTTTTTTTTGTTGACGATGAATATTTTTCAACCACAAAAATTGTAAAATATACCACAAATTCAATAAAATAAGAACTGATTTATTAGAATAAGAACAATTTAAAGAAATAATGAACACATATTAAGAAAATAGAATTTTTATCAGAAAGAAGTAAAAAAAAAAAAGAAAAATGCAAACAAATTCATTAAACTAATAATTTTTTTTAATTCTCATCACAAATTGAAGAAAAAAATAATAATTAGAGTACTAATTATCTTGTTTACATTTGTTAACACAATAAAAATATTTCCTTTTTTTTAATTCACTGCCGCATGTTTTACATGTAACTTTTTCATGAGCAACGTTTTGTGAGCCAGCCCTATTAATTCTTTTAGTTGGTGGCTGAATTAATTCTTCGTCTTCTTCTTCAATACCAGCCTATAAGTTAATAATCATCGTATTCTGCACAAGGGATTTGTCTATATAATTATTGAGTAGATTTTAATACCTTTCGATTAAAGTTTTTATTTTAAGTTCTTCATGCATTAGTGAGCTTGAGTAAGCAAAGGGTTTTTTAAGGATCAAACGAAGACAAGAGTATTGAATACCTTAAAGTCGTTGCTTAAAATATTCTGAAATATGAACAAATAGTATACTACCGTAATCTATGTTTGAGCGTACTAGCGAAAAATAAATTGTTAATTTTACAGTTGCTGGAATTTTCCATTTTTTATTGTTTAAAATCTTTAAAATATTCATTTTTTTAGGCATTTTACTCTTATGTGTTTAACATAAGGCTTAATGCTCATATTTGAGTCTAGGATAACTCCTAAATATTTTGGATTTTGATCCCTTACAATCTTTTCTCCAAAGATTTGTAGATTTAGTTCTTCTTTACTTTTGTGATTTTTTTGATATATATTATATGAACATTTTAATCCAGATGTTTTCAGCCTCCACATTTTTAAACAATCTTCTAAGTTCCTTAAGTATCGCTGCATTACGCATTGCAATCCACATTTCTATCTGTTTTATACAGAAAAAATATACATTAAGTTAATTAAATCACTCAATTAATTATTAATTAACTCAGATAGTTAATTTTTTAATTGATTAGTGATTATTCTAATATATCTGTTACATTTTTTTCATTTATGTGCAACATTTTTATTTTCTGTTAATAAAATATTAAATTTGTTCTGATATTCATCATTTGTGTTGTTTTTAATATTTTTGTTATAATTCATATAATATTTGTTCTAGATTTAATAAATTTGTGGTGAACTTTTACTATCGGCCTTTTTGTTTTTCAAATTTTTTTAATCAAAAATTCACCTATATATTGCTAAAATAGTATTTTAAATTATATTTTCTATTAAATGTAGACAAATATTAAAAAGTTCTTTTTAATTTTCAAATATATTTTATCAAAGCTTAGTAATATAAATTTTTAAATGTTCTTGATATTTTTCATTTGATCTTCTACTAAAATAAATATTTATCTTAGAACCATAGCTTGCATTTTTTTCTGTTTGCTTCAACTACTTTTTAGTTGATCTAAAAAGCTTTTTACTTGTGCGAAAAAACATGGAACCAATTTAAAATATATTCCTAAGAATCACTTTGAAATTAATCCGATCCAAGGTCTTTGGTGCTTCCTAAAACAATTTGTTCGTCTATAAAAAAAGCTAAACATAGTAAATTATGTGGTTGAATTTAAGAGATGTCAGCATTATAAAAGAGCATATTTTTTAGAATTTTTTGTGTAAAAATGATGAGGAATTTTATGTTAAATTTTTATTTTATAATTTAAAATATTTATTTAAATCAAACTAATCAAAATAATTGATAGAATATTAAAAATGTATTTAGTTAAAATTTAATAGACTTATGTCATCCTAGAAATATGATCTTTAACTTAATTTGATCCTCATCTAACTATCTGCCATCAGAAAGTGAAGTTCCTCCAACTCGAACACTTCAATCCAGCTGAACCTAAAAAACTTTTTTAACAGAGTTGTGTATTTATATCGACTGGCCTTAACTAAAAGTCTCAGTTCTTTCTTTTAGCGTGGCTAAGACTAGTTAGGCGACTTTTTTTTTTGCTTGAGTTACTTGATAGATCCATTGCAAATTTTATAATAAAACTGTTCTTTGTGTTTATTCCAATTGTCTACCACTCTATTCGACAAAAAGTGTTCTCTTTGACTGATCCTTGTGAATTGTTTGGCTGACCTGTGCTTTTCTCCCCGAATACCTCTAGTTTAATAAAATAAAAAAGTTTTCATTCTTTTATTTAAAAAAAGATGGCTCTTCTCTTTTATTTAATAAATATTTATTATAAATACTCCTAATGAAACTAGCAAAATAAAACAGATAACACAAAATAAAAGAAGGATGAGTAAAAGTGCTGAAAAAAATCGCGCGTAATCGTATCCTCCAAATTCACAATTTCCGAATAATTTCAAATTTCTTCTTGCACACAAAAATCCATAACAAATCAAATAAATGAAGACAAATAAAAATATTTGAACTTGAAGATTGTTTGACGCCATCTGAATATCTGTTCCCTTTTATAAAAGGTTTTATGTAAAAAAATAATAAAAGATTTTGTGAATATGTGAACTATGGCTAATTTTTTTTTTTAATTTGAAAATTTTTTTATATCACAAATTAAGTTGTTATAAAAAGAAAAAAATCTGGAAAATTTTTTTGATAATCTCATTAAGGACTAAAATCAAAAATGTCTTATTTCTTAATGATCTTAAATGTCCCTATTTAAATTAAAGCTTTTTTTTTCATCTAATTTAAAAACAATAATTTTTAAAAAGAGTATACAATATTGTACAGTATTGTAAAATTATAAAAATTTTGTAAATATGAGAAACCATTAGGTTTTTATGATTTTTACCACGATGTTTTTGGTAATTTTTACGGAAAATGACGTAAACTTCCGTTAAAAAGTAGAAATTACGAAATTTTTTGTAAATTCATATTTTTCTTCCAGTAAAAAATAGTAAAGAAAGGTGAAAATAAGTAAAAAAAAAAAAAAAGTTAAATATTTAATATTCAAAATTTATTTCAAATATCTGATCAATCACGATTTCCATAAATTACTGTAGGCATTACCTAATCAAAACTAAATTATTTTTAAAAACTAAAAATAAATTTTAAACCTTTTGAAGATTACTAAATTTCGTAATTTTACGTAAAATTACCTTAATTTCTATTTTTTTACGTAAGCTTACGGAATATTCGGTAAAAATTACCAAAAAAATCTTGTCAAGTAAATAAAATAAATTGTCAATTCTTTCATTAAGTAAAAATTCCATAGTTTTTTTAGATAACTTCAATTTCTTATAGTACAAAACTTATATCTAATAAAAATAAGAGTCAAATTATCTTTTAAAGGCACTAGGGATGACGTTTAATCGAAAAGACATTTAATTTTAAAACAAAAGTAAAGAAAGATGATCAAACAAAAATTATTTAAAATAGTTAATTTTACTGCCATATCTGCTAAAGCTTAACCCCTATAGGCCCAGCAGTACTACTAATACTCCTAATTTTAATTACACAGTTCACATATTAAAATACAAAAATAATAAAAATATTGACTTCTTACTTTTATCTTTGAAAATACAGCTGCCAATGACCATGGAAATCCAAGACCAAACAGTACATTGACTGAAATTCTGGCCAACATTATCAAATAAGAATTTTCATAATCTTCTATCAAAAAACAATTTCTAAAACTTATCACTTTCTGTAATAAATTCATTTTATTAAAATAAAAAGTTGTTTTTAACATAGTTTACTTGCCGGAATGCCTAAGGCCAAAGGAATGAGTCTAAAATAAAAATTTTAAATTTTTTTAAATAAAATCGCCGATTTGATACTCAATGAAAATTGTTCAAAAATTTAAAAAATCATTTTTTGTAAAATAAAAATAAAAATTTAATTTTTTTTCAGAAATTGATTTTTTTAATTAATAATTTTTGAAAATTTTTTCTCTTAATTTCTGCATTATTAAAACCTAACGAAAAAATATAAATTTTTGAAAAAAAACAAAATATATTCTAATATAAATTTTTGGCCTGTAAAATTGGTTCTGAAATTCACACCGGAACAAAATTTTAAAAAAATTTTACATGAAAAATGTAGTTGTACTATCAACCCCAATCAAACAACCAAATAGAATAGATTCGTGCACAATTGAACGTATTAGTATCGAACTAATTAGAGTTGATATTATAAGTGTTAGCCAGCCATTTAGAATGTCCACAGGTGGAACAAAAGAAAACAAAATCTTAAAAAGTAAATTTTATAAATTATAAAAATAAATTGTCAGTAATTTTATTACTTTCCAAGGTAAAAAAATTAGATGCAAAAAGTAATCATTAAAATTAGAGTTATTCAAATCACCATTGTTTACACTCAATGCTTGCACAAATTGATCCTTTAGACTCAGTTTTTTGGCATCGATTGAATTTTCTGCTTTTATCGCGTCAAGTATTTTATTAAGTTTTCTTTCTCGATCTTTTGAAAAAATATTCATAAAAATTTAAATATTTAATTTCTTCAAATAATTTTCTGCTATTAAAATAAGGTTTTGCTTAATTTTTTACTTTCTTCTTATTTTTTTTTCGTTTATTTTCTAATTTTATACTTTTTTATTTTTAGAACAATTTTTGCTTTAATTCTTCTTATAGTGATAGGTGACCAGTTGGTCACATATTATGCCACCAGTACCCTTCACCAAAAATATGTGACCAGAAGTTTAAAAATAAAAAAAATTCCAAATCATGAGTTTTAAGTTTTAATGTTTCTTACTTCATCTATAGAAGTAATATTTCGAAAGATTTTTTTTTTTTTTTGATTATAAGTTAATGGATCTAAACTTTTATATGGCCTCAAAAAAAATATATATTTTATCATATAAAATTGAACTTTTTTAACTAAATGTTAAATAAAATATGTGACCAAATAAAAATTAGGTAACCATATCATTATTGACCCGACACTTAAATAATAATGTAAATTAGTTTTAGTATAGCCAATTTCTTTAATAGATAATAAAATTTTTAAGTAACGAAATGTTATCTCCTTTTTGGACAACAGATTCTTGATGTAGAAAAAAAAATTTTTTTGACATAAAAAAATTTAATTTCTAAAACTCTCTATTTGTATAATAAATCTCTTTTTTAATTTTTTTAAATAATTTTTGGTAAACAAAAAAATGTGGTAAAATTGACAAAATTTACTTTAAATTGGTTTCAATTAAAATTATTTTCATCACTGAAAAAAAAAAGTTTTTTATTGTATCATTTATTTTTCAAAATTTGATTTTAATCTAGACTCAGTTTTGAAATTTAGCTCAATTTTGTTCTTTTATTTCTAAAATATTTTAACTTAATCCATTTGATTAATTAATTAATCTCAAAGTTCCTAAAATTAATGTGAACCTATAAAGAAAAACTAGAAATACCTTTATTTATTTGAACAAATATAATCGCTTCGTTTCTTTGACCGATTCGACAATCAAAATCACTTTTTTTGATGAAAATTTTTAGACTAAATTTTCCACTGGCAATCTCTGGTAGACTTTTGCCACCAATCTTGACCAGTTTTTCTTTTTCTCCGTTCAAAAATTGCACTTCAGTTTAATCTAATATTTTAAATCTTTACTAAAGAAAAAAAATTACCTTCAAAAAAAGCAAAATTCAAAAAATCAATTTCAATATCATTGATAAAAATCCTGAATCCTATTGCTATACTGCCACTTGTTCTAAAGTTTCTGACCAGTTTGACAACTAGGCTTTCGTTGAAAGAGTCTAAAAAGTACATGACATCCAAAAATTCAATCTCAGCTGAATTTGATTCATTGGTAATGGCTGATATAATGCAGTTTGGCACTGGACCCAGTCTGGCAATTTTTGACGATTCTTGATGTATATCAAGATGGAGGTAAAACTGGTCTCCATCTTTAAAAAATTTAAAATAGTGAAAAAAGTCTAAAATTTTTAGTCTACTTTTATAATTGCTGTTCGGGATCCAGTAAATGGGAATTTTTTTTTCAAATTCACTTGCTTCAAATTTAAAGATTAGATTGTTCAAAGGTTTATAGTGCTTAAAACTGTGCAATGAACCATTTGAAGTTCGTAGCCTTTTTTAAAAATTATTTTTTTTTCAGAAAAAAATCTATTTTATTAAACTAACATAAAATAAACTTGTATTTCAATATTTCTTGATCTAGTTATGGTGACTAGGAAATAATTTTCTGCAGGATTAACAGCCATTACACAAGCAGAAAATTCCACAATCACACTTGAGTCTGTTTGACATTCGGAACTAAAACAATTCTTTGCTAAATCCAATCCATGTTCATTATCATTAATTCCAAATAATTCATTATTTTCTTTTAGATAAATTTTCAGTTCATTTTTTATAGCTAAAAATAAAATTTTTCCAAAAATTAAATTTTTTAAAAAATTAAATTTTTTAAAAAAAAATTACCAAACGAGCCAACACTACTGCCTGTCAGCATCTGAATTGCTTTAATTTTGTAGAAAGTAAATGGGTGATTTTTAAGTAGGTTCGAATAGTGAGCAATCATCTTTAACTTTTGGGCTTCGGTAAACAAGTTGGCGTTTGCGTTCAACTTCTACAATTAAATTTTAGAATTTAATACTTTTGGACAACTTTACTTGCATTTATAGCTTTTATAATTTTTTCAGCTGATTCATAGGAAAAATTTAGATCTATGGATTCAAAAATAAGCTTTTAATTATATTTTAAATTTTGTTTCAAAAATACTTTCTAGATCGTAATGGAGCTGGTCGGATAGAAGAGTGTTTGATGAAGTTTTTTTTAGAACAAACTCTTTACATGGAGTCAAACATTTTTGAATAATCTCCGAAAGTATAAGATAAAAAATAAAAAATAAAAGTGTTAAAATCGCTTCCCAAAATTCGATTTTTAAAGGTGAAAATACAAAAAGGATGCTGAACAACCAGAAGAGGCTTAATAAACCACTCAATGACCATGTATTGAACAATTTTATATTTTCAATCCTCAGTTTTTGGCTGTTTGAAAAAGATAGCATACCAAGTAGTGTGATTGTCAAAAGATCAAAAATTGACGAGCCCTACGAAAAAATATAATTTTTTAAATTGATAATTTATTTTTTTCGTAAAATTCTGAAGTTTTTTGTAGAGCGAAAATATTATCAAATCACAAAAATAGTAAATTATACCACTAATTAAACTTTTTAAAAACACATTAAGTTTTTTTCCACTAATCTAGTTTTATTACCAATATTTTTTATATAAACCATATTTTGATTACAATAACCATAAATTTAATAAAAAATATCAAAAGAAGTATAAAAAATAACTAAATAAAAATACTATGCTTACATTTATTCAGACAAAAAAAAAAAAATTTTCATTTGTGTGTCAAAATTTAACATTCTTGATATTTCCGAATTTTTTATTAATATAATCAATTTTTAATTCTTTAAAAAAATGAATTGTTTATTTTATCGCCTTTCAAAAATAAGCCAGTTTTAATTCAAAATTAATATTTGAATTTTTTTTCCGTTCCATGTAGTTATTTAGGTGGAAAAAAAAAAATTTTTAAGGAAGTTAATTTAATGTAATAAAAAGATAAATATTTTTTTTTAACTGTTAATTATTCATTTTAATATTGATTTTAAAGTTGATATATTTTTGAAGGAATTCTTCAAAGTTGATTTTTTTTTAATTTTTAAAGAAAGTTTGCTAACTTTTTTCACGCTAAAATTTTTTAAATAAAAACGGAGAAAGAATTATTAATTTTAGTTTTATTTAATCGTGCCAATTAAATATTATCTTTTTGGTGTTTTTCTGAGAAATTTCTTGAATCTAAAAAAAATCAAAATAATAATATTAGTGAAAAATTTTACACCGGGTGTAAACAATTTAAAAAAATATAAAAATGATTTCTTCTTTTTAATTAAAATTATCTCACTGATAAAAAAAATCGCGTATTATATTTTTAAAAAACAAAAATAATATTTTCTAGAATAAAAATACTGATGTTAGTGTCAATTATTTTTTGTTAGTACAATTAAATTAAATAATGTCAAATATGATTAAGTTAGTAATAGTTTTATCTCTTTGACACTAATTTGATTTAATTAAAACAATATATATCTAAAAAAACTTTTTTTCAATAATTAATTTTCAATGATCATGTGATTGCAGTCTGTTCTCGGCTAAGTAAGTTTTTACTCACCTAACAATTCTCTAAAACTTTTACTAAATTTTATTTTAAGAACTTTTTCATATCAAAGAAATAGCAATGAACATTCCACTTGAAAGAAAGCGCCGTCCAGGTCGCCCTTAAGATACAACCAATGCCTTAACTCGTCAGCCAAATGAAACTCAAAATGTGAATGTTTTGTGTATCAGTGTATCTGAAGAATCAGATTCGGACGAACCGCCTGTACAAGAGCCAATATCAAAAAAAATTCGTCTTGTAGAGACCCTAACCGTTACTCCACAACCCCAAGTTAAAAAAAACGCGGTAGACCAGTCGGATCAAACAAACAAAAAAAAAGTAAATTGAATATTATTTTTGCCTATATTTAATTATTTTGGTTCTAATTTGATACAAATTGTATTACTTTTTTTATTTATGTACCTTTTTTATTATAATAGAAATAAAAAAAAACATTTGTTCCTTAGTTCAGTAATTTTGTTTTTTATTTCAATATTAATAACATAAGTGATAATTACATGCCAAAAAAAATGTATCTATCAAAAATTTAAAAAATTTGATTCATCATTTTACGCTGTAAAAAAACATCATATTTCATATGATATAATTGAAAATTGATTGAAAAAATTAATAATAAAAGATTACCAATATAAGAGTTACATGTCCTGAGTCTATTGAGGCTAATCCATTTTCCAGCACATGTATCAGTGGATAAAGAATTTCGAAATAGTTGTACCCAATTGTTCTGATAGTCAGATCATAAAACACCTTCAGCTGGTTTGAGTTTGCTTTTGGCTGGTATTTTCTCTTGAGTATTTGCTCTATAGAGGACAAAAAAATCTCTGATACCTTGGTGGCACCACACATCAGAAAGAGAAACCAGACAAAAGTCGTTGTTCTTCTGGTCCAAAGATTTTTTGTGTTCAGCAATGAAACAAAACTTAAATTTACACATTCGTCGTGTTGACTTGAATTCAAAATATCCATGCAAATTAAATTGATTTAATTGAAAATTTAAAAAAACAAAAAAAAATTTTATTATCATCAACAAACATAAATTCATGCGATTTTTTCTTAATTTTAAAAGTATGCATACAAAGGTTTTTTTTTTTTTTTTCAAATAAATAAAAAGATAAATATTTTTTTTGTTTCGAAAAATTAAAGATAATTAATTATGTTTATTCTGAGTCTAAATTGTCTATGGATGCCTTGAATCTTGTGTCGTTTAGACGATCACTGAGCCTGGGCAAGACCCGGTCCCAAAAGGCGCTTTCAACAGACCGGTCCTTTCGTCTGTGTCTTGTGTAGCCATTGAACTTGTTGGGAAATGACAATCGTGGCAAAACCAATTGTGGATCGTAATGAGGTTCGGCTTTTTTTACCTTGTCGCCCAATTGAAGTCCCGGGTCTGTATCACGCAAAGTCAATGCACCAGCGAGACCATGCACTTAAATTTCAAATATTTAGATCAAAATTTTTCTTCAGGCTGTGCACAATTAAAAATACAATTTAAGAAAAATATTTGCTAATTACCTTGATTGAGGCTATTTGACAGGAATTTGATTTTGAAAGGGTCTTTTTCAAATCGTGTCCGAAATTCACTCATTCCAATCAAAGTTTTTAGCTTTAATTTTTAATAAAATTAAAAAAAAATAAAAAAATTTTTAATTGTCAAAAAATACTCCTCTAAAGTCATGAGGCTTTGGATTTTTGAATTGTTCCAGGCCATCTCTAAAGCCCATTAGCTTGGACGCTTCAATCCGAGCCCCGTTTGGAGTGAGCGCTCGGAAAGATTTTTCAAAGTCAGCCTCACTTTGCTGCCTATTGAAATCATAGTTTTCATTCAAATAGCTCTCTACTATAGATTTATCCGCGGAAATTTTCTCTGGCTGTTGATTGTCTTGTGACTGAATGGGCCTCAGGTATTTGTCGTAGGTCCAAGGCTTAATGGCATCTCTGGAATTGCGCTTGGGCGGCTTGGGATGGTACAATTTTACGCTGAAGTCTACAGGCTGAAGGTCCCAAATTGAACTTATTTGCTTTTGTTTGCCAAATGGCTTCTGATTTTCGCTACGAGTTTCTATGAGAGCTCGAGATGCTTCAAAATTTCGCTTATTAAAAAAGCCGAGAGTCGATGCACTCAAATCTTGGTAGCTACCACTTGATTCTAGGCTCATTGTTCAGCGCAAATTTCATAATTTTACCAATTATTATGATTTTTTTTTATTCTCAAATTTTTGATTCCGACTAATTATTAAATGTTTATTTAAAAGTTTGTGTTCAGACATTAAAAATTAATGTTCATTTCCATGGAAAAATTGGCATTCGCTACTTTCTATAAAAAAAAAAAGGTTTCTAATTTTGTTTGTGTAAAAGTTGTTTTTTAAAATTTGGAAAATAATTTGTTAGATTAATTAAATTTCTTTTTTTCAAACGGTGAAAAGGAATTTTCACTAAAGTTCAATGGTAAATAAAACAATTTTGGATTAGAATTTTTTGTTTCATATAATTCTTGATAATTTATAAAATTGATTACAAAAATTTTGTTTATTTTGTTTGCAAATTTTTCACTGATTTAACTGGAATCAAAAATTTTAAAAGCTTTTTGATTTAAGTTTTTATCAAAATTTATTTAAAAAATTTTTCAAAATGTTGGGTCCAATAATTTGTTAGAGAAGTTTCAAAAAATGTCACTCAAAATATATTTCAAATTCTTAATTAATAAAAGTTTAAATTTTAATTTGTATCATTGATAAATTAATTTTTTATCTGTTTAATCTCGAAATTTTGGTCACAAATTTTTAGCTTTTTTTGGTCGAAATTTTCCGAATAAATATTCTTAAATTTAAATCTGCCAGAATTTAAGAGGTTTTTTTTTTATTTAAAAAATTATTTAATTTTTGAAAAAGATTCGGAATAATTAAACTCTCTTCATCATTAATTCGAAATTAGTGAATAAAAATAATAAAAAAATAAATAAAGGTTACTAAAAATATCTTTATTTGAATAAAATTTTTAAAACTATTTTATAAAAGAGATGATGTCAATTTTTTTTATTTCATAATAATCTAAAATTTAAAATGAATATTTTTATTTTAGATTTTTAATAAATGAAGTATTTATCAGTCTTAAGGATAGGGACACTAGACTGCTTTTCAATCTTTAAATTATTAAATTTAATTATTAATCTTAGAGTGTTGTTTAAATAAATTTTTAAGTCAATTTTTTTCTCTAATTTTTTATTTCTTTAAAAAATTTAAAAATCGGTCAGAAGGGGCATAGAAAAATTGCTTTATTTTTGGTATACATGGACAATCGTTTAGGTATACTTGAATAATCGAAACATTTGTTTAAGCAAGAAGTGGAATATCGACTATGTGATCAAAGATATCATGTCCAGACTATTATCACATTTTTTGTGACCAAAAAAGACCAAGAATTAAAAGAAGAAATTTTTTGTGATCAAAAAAATTTTAATTGAAAAATGCATAGTTACATTCGAAATTTATTTAAGTATTCAGAAAGATATTTTTTCAATTTTGATTAATAATATAAAGTTTGGAAAAAAGTAGTTTATTTATTTTCTTTGACATTTTCAATTTTTTAGCTTATTAATAATTAGTTCTTAACTTAAAAAGTTAACTGGTAAAAAAATACCATATAGACGATTGTCTTATTTAACTTTTGTTCACATTTAATAAAAAAATAAATCAATTCTAAATTTCTTGTTTCATTTCATCTTGTTATCAGCAAAGATTAAAATATTGTCCCATTATTTTTTTAATTTGGTTCTTTGAAAATTTTAACATTTGAGGAACTAAATGAGAAACACAACTGAAGACTCCAAATATTTTTAATTTAAAAATTTATCATAGAAGTTTTTCAATAAAAAGGCAAATTTTAGGTTTTAATTTTTTTTCTCTTAAAAAAAATTCCAAAAAAAGCTGTTTAAAAAAATCAAAAATTTTGGATAAGATAAAAGAAGCTGTGATTAATTTTATTATATTTATTTTTTCAATCACATTATTAATATTAATCAAAAAAAACTATTTTTTTGTTGCCATTTTAATCCAATTGAAGGACCATGGTGCATTTAAAAACAAAAGACTAAAACACGAAATGATCAAAGGTTTGAGAAAATAAAAACTGTTTTTAAATAGACAAAGATGGAGTTAGCTTTTCTAAGATTTTCACGAATCAGTATCGGATTATAAAAATGATACTGATTCAATGATTGAATATTTTCTAATTTAAATTTTTTTTCAGTAATATTTGTGAAAAACAATCAATCATCAAATTTAATTACATTTGCATTTTAAATTAATCTAAATTTATTCAAATTTATCTGATATTTAAAACAAATTCATTTTTATTTTAAATAATTTTATAACAAGAAATAAAAAACAAGTTTTAATTAATTTTTTTAATTAAAAAACTTCTTTTGTTATATTTTATAATTTTTCTGTATAAAAAATAAAATTTCTTTTATTTTCCGAAAAAAAAAATTTGAGGAAATTTATTTCTATTCAACAAGAAAAAATTATTGAAAAAAAAATGATATTGAAAGCGACAAAGATAATATTAAAAAAAAGTAACTTTAATAATTTATTATAAAACTTTATAATTCATTAAATTAACAAATCAGTCTTCTAAAGAAAAGGACACATGTTTTCTTTTTAACATTTTAGACTATCAAAGACGAGTTAAATATCTAGTCTAGTAGCTTCTAGTTAATTTATAGATACATGATTAATTTATATTGTAAAAAGTTCCGAACAGTATGAGTGATGAGCAATAGAGATTACACGCTAGCAATTTTTGATTAATATTCATTTCTTTTCTTTTATTTTCCTGTTTTTCCTGTAGATTTTTTTAATTGTTAATAAATATTTTCCTGTCTGATCATTTATTAACTTTTCAGTTTATTTCCCTTTTGTTTATTTTATTCCTCCAAACTTTTTAATTTAAATGGAATATTTTATTTATTTTATTGTTATTAATTAATATACAAATGAAAGCCTAATTTTTACCAATCAAAGAAAAAATGAAAAATTTATTAATCATTTAAAAATCAAGAAAAAAAGAGGCCAAAAATTTCTGTTTTTTTTTTAAATATTTGATATT
>QEOQ01000274.1:227530-256100 GCA_010279815.1 Brachionus plicatilis | reverse complement strand
GATATTTCCTTTTTTGGATCACTATTTTTAGGTATCGGAACAAACGTCAAAAAAAAAATAAAAATAGAAAAAATCTGAAATTTAATCAAAGAAGAAAAGAAAAAATTTTTGTCGACCTTTTTGGATCAAAGTGAACTGATCGATAATTAATTTAAACCAGGCATCTATCTCAGATATATTTAAAAACAACTAGAAAAGGAATCAATTAATCATTCAAATATGTTGAGCACCAACAAATACTTCCGAATGATTTGATTATAAATAATGTTCTTTTCTTGATTGTTTTCGCTACAGAATAACTAAGCTCGTCGGCACTCAGCCTGCTAGCTAAAATCATTAGTATAGCCCACATCTAGAATCAAATCAATAGCTAATTGATTTATTAACCCAGCACAATTTCTAGCAATCTAAGCTGTTATCTCAAATAACCTAGTCGTGTTCAAGTGGATTTTGTGTTTCTTGTTGCACAAGCACCTTTCATAAATCTAGTTTAGTCTAAAGTAAATTATTTTAGTTAACAAAATTAAATTTTTTATTAAAAAAAAAAACAGATAAGGTTGATGCACACTGATGACAATATCACTTTTTGGCTAATTAAATTTTAATTAAACTATCCGATGACGGATTACAATTTAGAATGCCCTAAAAAACATGTTACTCTAAAGAACACGTTTTTATTCAAGTTCAAATTTCAATATTTGCTTTGAGTAAAATTATTTATTTGCGAGGCAAACGTGTTGCCTTTGTCTTAGGTCAACGCTCTGATTAAATTGTTTTAAATGCAACTAAATAAGCCAGCATTAAAATAGAAAACTTATCGTTTTACTTATCTAGCCTTAATGCTCCATTAAAATCTAATCTTCTTTATCTTATCTAATGTGAACAGCTTTATTACCAGTCTTTAAAAGAGATTAAAACTGCTTCGATAAGACAAAACATGTGACACTGCTGTTCTTGAATAAAATTTTACTTTCTTTTCCCTTTTCATTTTTTTTGTAAATTTTTTATTTTTATAATTTTAGCAAAAAATTTTCAAAATTAAGTCTATTCAAATTTTAATTAAATTTGTGCAAAAAAAAAATATTCTCAAATCAATTAACAATAATAGCTAAGTCAATAAACACTTTTTTTAAGAATGTGCTTCTTGAGTTAATTTAAAAAAAATAATTCATTTTTTAAAAAAAAAAATTTATTTTTTATTTTTTTATTTTACGTAATTTAATGGCGGAAAAAATGGTTTTTTGTAAAAAAAAAATTTTCTTGAAAAAAACCATAAAAAATCAACTTTTTGGAAAAGAGCTCAAAATAAGCTTTTTTAAAAAGGACCTAGGACAAAGGGTTCTGATGGAGAGGGTGTTACAGTAATTATTGAGAAAAGTAGATATGAAAAAATTTACCAAAAGAGATCTGTATCACCAAAAGTGTTTTGTTTGGCAAATGAATGAAGGCAAGAGATGTTATGTAATTTTTATCTTGCTCTTAATAATTTTTTTTAATATTTAAAAAGCCAATATTTTACTTATAAGTTTGTTTAGTTTCTATTATAAGATAAACAACTTATTAATAAGAAAATTTTTTTGCTAAATTCATCTTTTTTGTTTAATTTTAAAGAAAAATTACAAACAAATAATTAAAATAAACTCATTAAACAACACCTCAACAAATTCATCAAATACCACAACCAAAACTTTAATTTTAGTTATCTTTTTGTAATTTTTATGAATAAAATTTAACTTAAAACCTTTCGGTGAAACAGCCCCCTTAAAAATTATCCAGCTTTAAAATATAAACTTCTTTTTCTTACCCAAAAAGAATAAAATTAAAGTTGGTTTAATTGTGTATAAAAGGAAAAGCTGAAAAATTTTAACATCTTAATTTTTATATAAAAATTTTTAAATCCCCTCAGAAAAAACCTTATCGGAAACTTGTTTAACAATAACAAATGAATGGACATCATTAAACCCAAAAAGTGTAAAAATTCTAATGTGTTTGAATTCTTGGTCAAAAAATTCATAATCAAAAATTATTTTTTTTTAGGAAATAACATTTTTTTTATGTTTAAAATAAATATTATTAAAATTAAAATTTTATTCTAATTAAAAAAAATTATCGAAATAATGTTGAAAATGAAATTTGATCAAAAATTTTACTATGCCGAAATTTAGGAAAAAAACTTAAAATCTAAAACTGCATTTGACTGACACTTTTTGCTAATACAAAAACAAAGTTCACTTATTTGATGCCAAAGGTGTTTATTCTTTTGCAGACGGTGGTAAATACGAAGAATACGCTATATCTTTATTCAAACTATTGCTACCTGACAATTTCTTTTTTTTTTCCTGAACTCTCAAATATTCAAACATGTCTAACCTCTAGCTATTTTCAATAAATCATTATAAATTTTCTTTCTATCACTTAGACTTATTTATCCCTTTTTTCTTATTCTTTTTTTTAAATCTTAGTTTACTTTACACTATTTCTTTTATATTTTTATTCCTTTTATTCCGAAGGAGCATTAGCTCGGTACAGATAAACATATAAATAAATAAACATGATAGGTAATTCCTTCAATGCAGATAAAGATAAAAATGAAGAAAAATTTAAAAATGGTAAAAGAAATGGTGAAAATAATGAGAAAAAATTTAAAGATGGTAAAAGAAATGGTGAAAATAATCAAGAATTTTAAGATGGTAAAAAAAATGGTGATAAATGCGAAGGAGAATTTAAAGATGGTGGAATAAATGGTGAAAATAATGAAGAAGAGTTTAAAGATGGTAAAAGAAATGGTGAAAATAATCAAGAATTTTAGGATGGTAAAAAAAATGGTGATAAATGCGAAGGAGAATTTAAAGATGGTGGAATAAATGGTGAAAATAATGAAGAAGAGTTTAAAGATGGTTAAAGAATTGGTGAAAATAATCAAGAATTTTAAGATGGCAAAAGAAATGGTGATAAATGCGAAGGAGAATTTAAAGATGGTGGAATAAATGGTGATAAATGCGAAGGAGAATTTAAAGATGGTGGAATAAATGGTGATTAATGCGAAGGAGAATTTTAAAAAGGTAAGGGTTTTTTTTTATTGAAGAAGAATTTAATAAGATTAGAAAATGTTTATTATCCTTGTGTAATCGAAAATAAAATTTGACTGAAAAAATAAAATAGTTAAAATTTAAATGAAAGCTTGAGATCTTTTAGTTGAATTTCTAAGAAATGAGTGAAAATTTTTGATTGCCACTCGAGCCTCGCGAGCAAATATTCAATCAATAGACAACAAAATCAATTTTAAAATAAATACACACACAAATAAGCCGAACTAAATGAATCGCTTGATTTACTCTTCTTAAAATAAAAACTGATTGCAAATAGTCAATTAATTAAGTGAATAGAAGCTCGAAATAAATGATAAATATTTGTCTATGCGAAGCATTCTAGCTTATAAAAGCGCACAACAGCAACAACAACAACAACAACAAAAATCCAAAACTAATGATATTCTTAGAAAAAAGAGCCACTGTCTCAGCATAATTACGCTGAAACAGTACGCCACCAAACCCAGCTCCAGCCACCACACACAAACAACTAATTTGCATCTAATCAAATTCGGAGACTTGATTGATAGAACATTTGCCATTAGAAATTCAAATTAGCAGAGTGGCCATTTTGGCCGCTTCTAACATTCTTTGATCAATCTCTTAATGAATATTCAAATAGGTCCTATTGCAAGCCAAATCTAATTTATTCCAACAATTGATTAGTTTTCATGCAAATGTGCCAGCTATTCGCCAAAATCGATTCCCTGCCCATTCAATTCAATTAGCATATCCGCTTCTAACTTCTGTCTTCTAATCCAAACTAAAGCAAGACTCGGCCTAATGGACAAATCAGCTTTTTTCTAGAAACCCAAATATGATGCCATATGTGCTACTTTACTTTTTGAACAATGAGTCTAATTTAAATTTTTCCTTTTTCTAATAGATAAAATTAGAAAAGTGAATTTTGTTTATTATCTTTTTGTACATAGACGAGTATTAATTTAATTACTTCCGCTGTGCTGTGGTTGAGAGACCAAACAATAAAAAAAATAACTTTTAAGGATAAATTTTTATTTGAAATAAATTGGAATCTGAAAATAATAGATGAAAAACAAGCATTTATATATGAAAAATTATGACTAGAAAATAATAACTACTGTAATTGTTGAATAATAGTATTTGTCACTGTTTATCAATAACAATATCGAGATCCGGACTTTTTTAAAATCGTCAGTAGTTAGAGAGTTTAAATTATTAGGCTTGACCACTGACAGCAAACTAAACTTTATGTATTGGTTTAAATCGAAAACTTTTTTCGATTAGACTTTTCTATCTTTTTAAAAATAAAATTTTTCAATTTTGATAATGTTTTGCACACTTGTTTGTTATGGTACAAAAGAAGCCTTCGAAACTGTTTTTATTTATGTGTATTTGTAACAGTAAATATCTATACCACGTAAATTTGTAAATTTACCGGTCTACCAGTAAAAATGTAAAACAGATAGGAAAAAAATTATGTTTTGTTTTTTTACTAGTAATTTTGTTAACTTACTTTTCAGTCAGTAATTATGCAAAACAATTTTTGTAGTTTAAGTAATTTACCGAAACTAATGTTTCAAAAATCCCGGTAAAAAAAAAAAAACTCGGACGATACATCGGTGACTGAATATCAATATATTAATTGAATAAGCTTTAATTCTACAAATCGAATCTGCACTAGATAAAAAACAAAGAAAACTCCTGAAGAATATTATCTATTGAATCAATACGAAATTTTAGTTGCTGGCGAAACAAAAAAATTAAAAAAAATTATGTGTTAATTAGTTGTTATAAAACCTGTTCTCTCATAAAAAAATGCTGGCTACTTGGATGCGAGAAAATAAATAACTTAAACCTAGACAAAGCTTTAAGTATGAGGCAAGCAGTAACTGAATTATCTATTGGTGGTGGTCAGGGTATGGTAAAATGCAACTGTAATGGTCAATTTATGACAAATCGATGAGATTGCAAAAAATCCCAGTTGTTGTGTAATTCAAAATATCATGGAGGCAATTCATGCTGAAAAAACAAATAAACTTTTTTTAATTACCCTTTTTCAGTAACTTACTAAAAATATTCCAGTAAATTACTAAAACTTAAAGAGAAAAATATATTTTTTTTTATTTTGAAAATATGCGTTTCGTTTCAGTAATTTACTAAACTGGTTTCAGTAAATTCCTTAAATAAATAAAAAATCAGTAAATATCTAAAATTCATATTTTTTATGTTTTAAATTTTTACTGAAAGACCAGTAAATTTACAAATTTACGTGTTTAAGAAATTTACGGTAACATATTTAAATTTTTAAAAATTAGAGAGGATAGTTGTGCCTTGAATGATTTAAATAATTTGTTGGAGAAGTATGGACTTTTTGCGTTTTAGCATCGAGCTCCTGAGAGAATGCAAAATCATTAACTATGAAAACTCACCAGCTCAATTAAATGAATCTCGAATGATTCAATACGACCTAAGAAATAAGAATGGGCTAATGGTTCCAACAACATTAACAATGAAGCAACAAAACTATTTATTAAATTTAATTTAAATATTATAGTTTTTCTATTTTGAATAAATTGACAATGATGATGATGATAAACGTCTTTATTTAAATAAATAAATATTGGCTTTAGCTTTCGCCCCTTTGCCAAGCTTATATAAAATGTTCCAAAAAAAACAAAAAAAGAAATATAAAATAAAATTATTTTCTCATAATTTGTACCTTAGAAAATATAAAAAAATATGCTTTTTTTAAATATGAAAAAAGAAAAGACAATTTATTTTATCTTGAATAAATGAAGAGTTAATCAGTTTGTAACAAGACAGAGGTTGGCCTAATGGACAAATGAGCCTTTTTCTAGAAACGAAATATGATGCCAAATGTGCTACTTTACTTTTTGAGCAATGAGTCTAATTGAAATTTTATCTTGAAACAATTCTTTTTCTTTTTTTAATAGATAAAATTAGAAAAGTGAATAAATAAATAAATAAATAAAACAAGCATTATTTGCTCTTCACTAATGAGATATTTTCCCTCAGTCCTTGTTTCATTTAGTGAATATTTATCCCTGAGGAGGACGAGCTGATTTTTGTGAAATCACGATTCACTTGAATATTAATTTCAAATGCAAAGCTACAACCTGCCAATTTTAATTTTTGCTCTAGCATGAAATGCAATGCCGTGATCGTGCCTAGAAATTTATAAATTGTAAATTTGGCCGTCCATGTCTTGGCAAAATTTAATGTTTTTTTTTTTTTTTTATTTCTAGTCAATAAATCTGGACTAGTCGTAAAAAAACTTCAAAAGGCCCTGTCAAACATTTTTGTTGAATGTAAATTTATGGTATTTGGAAAAACTGAAACAGTTCTAAACCAAGCCAAATGGCTCGAAAATAATTTAATACTTTCAGGACTTGCTCCAAATTACTAATCTAAATAAAATACTAAACAAAACAACAACAAAAAAAAAGAAATTTTTATTCCACAGTGAATTTAAAAAGCATCAAATTGCATAAATTTTATTAGCTTCAATTCTCATGTCTGGAATGACATTTTTACAATTTTAATTCTCAACATGCAAATAATTTATATTTCTTTTGTTAGTGATTCATAAATTTTAAATAACCATTTTTTTTTGTTAACTGGCATTAATTTATTCGATCTTTTTGTCTTGTTAAAGTTATGTTAATGCAAAAAATAAAGAATATTTAAATTTTTTCTTGTTGCCTATTCAATCAATCAAGCTTTGTTCAACTAAGTGAAAAAATAAAAGATCTACTAACCTCTTCTCTTGATCAGTGTGTCCAAGTAGTTGGCAGAATATTCGTGAATGTTTGCTGGTTGATCTCTGAGTATTTCTTTGGACAGCATCTCGAGCAGTGTTTGAAAACCTTGCGGTACTCTGAGCTTGGTGTTGGAGAATGGAACGGCCATTTTGCTTGCACACAGTGTTATCTAAATTGGCGATGAATGAATATTTAGTTGTAAAAATAATATAAAATCTAAATGTTTAATCCGAAATTTGCTTAGATTTCTTATTCTCAAGTAACCATGGCAATTTCTTAGATTTCAAAAGCAATTTAATTTTGCTAGCATATTTGAATTTAGTCAAACAATTTCCATGGATTTGATTTGAAATTTGTGTCTTTTGAATTTTTTTTCTAATTTACTGATTTTATTGCTTTGTTGACAAGGTGATCCAAAAAATACAACACACTGCACACCTTCAATGTAATGGAAAGATGTAACAAGGGGCACTGTGGGTTATTGATATACTCAAATAGAGAGTTACATGTGACACATTTTACATAGCTAAAGCTTCAGGAAAATAACAATAATAAAATAATGTTGAAATTTTTCACATTTAAGCTTTTAATTAAACTCTATTTTTACAGATGTTGAAAAAAAAATATTAAAAAAAAATTAATTGCAGTATTAAAAAGTTATTTTTTTTATTTTTATATAAAATTTTTTAATTTTTTTTTAATGTATTAAATTTAACACCATAAAACTTTAGAAGTTTTTAAGAGTTTTATTTCACTATTAAAATTTATGGTGTTGTTAAAAAATTTTAAAAAATTTAATTGTAGCATTATAATGTTATATTTTTTCAACTAAATATTTTTCATTTTTTTATTTTTATATAAAATTTTTTAATTTTTTTTAATGTATTAAATTTAACACCATAAAACTTTAGAAGTTTTTAAGAGTTTTATTTCACAATTAAAATTTATGGTGTTGTTAAAAAATTTAAAAAAATTTAATTGTAGCATTATAATGTTATATTTTTTCAACTAAATATTTTTCATTTTTTTATTTTTATATAAAATTTTTTAATTTTTTTTAATGTATTAAATTTAACACCATAAAACTTTAGAAATTTTTAAGACTTTTTTTCACTATTAAAATTTAAATAAAATAAAAACTTAACAAAAAAAAAATTGAATTTTATTTTTGTCCACTAATTTAATATCAAAAAAGTTAAATAGATTTTTAAAAATATTTAATTATATTAATAAAAACAATTATTTAAAATATATATAAACATAAAAACCCATGAAGTTTTTTTTAGACCTGCAAAAAAAATTTTTAATGTTCTTCATTTATTTATAAAATATTTGAATATAATTATTGGTACAATTTAGTATAATTTAAAAAGGCCAAAAATTTTTGAGAAAATGGGCAAAATGTTATTTATTGTACATTTTTATATTTTTACATTTTTACATTTTTGAGAGAAGAAAAAAAATCTCAAAATCAAAATATCTAAAAAAATTTTCATTCAAGAAAAGTAAAAATAAATTCGCAATTACTTAAAAAGGAGTTTTAGAAAAATTTAAATGTAAAAACCAAGGATAATTTTTTGAAAATCCCTTTTAATTAATTGCGAATTTATTATTACTTTTCTTGAATGAAAATTTTTTTAGATTTTTTGATTTTGAGATTTTTTTTCTTCTCTCAAAAGTGTAAAAATGTACAATAAATAACATTTTGCCAGAAAATGTCTTTTTTTTCCAAAAATCAAAAATTTAAAATTTTTTCTCTAATTATACAATTTTAAAAATAACTATTTTTAATCAAAGATCACGTCAATTTTAGTTATTTTTTTTACAAATTGGTATAAAAACAGAAAGATTTATAAAAATTTTATTTTAATCACACAAAACTAATTTAATTTAGAATTTGAATATACACATACAAAAAAGGTATTAAGAGAAAAACATTGATTCAAAATTATATCAAGAAATTCTGGCCTATTATTTATTCCCTTTACGACATTTGGTTAAGACTTCACCAGAATAATGATCCTAAGCACAAATCTGACGTTTGTACGAATTTTTAAAGCATAAACTATGATTTTTGAGTAGGAACTTTAACTTTTTATTTAAAATATTTGTCTAGTTCCAGAAAATTAAGGATAAATCACCACCTAAATCTCCCGACCTAAAATTAATTGATTTCTTGTGAACCTCTTATGCAAAGTTGTTTAAAAGTCCCAAAAAAAAGTCCAAGTAGTTAAAAAAAAGTTGGACTTTTTTAAAAAAAAAAAAATTTTAAGTCTTAGCTCGAAAAAAAAAAGTCCGGACTTGGACTTGACTTGAGACTTGTGACTTTTTAGCAACTCTGAGTTTAAAATAATCAGATATGATAGAAGCCATCAATGATATTCAAAAAACTATGACTCCTGTATTTGTTATTTTAAAAATAATAATTAAAAACTATAAGGTTATTGAGGTAGTTATTCATAGAGATGGCGACTGGTCTGATCATTAACATTAAAATATTATGATTTTTTTTGGTATTAATCGATTTCTAAATAGTTGCGTATTTTCATATATTTTTTAATATTTTAGGGTGATTTTCTTCCTTGTATTCATTGTACCAAGAAAAGAGTGGATTGTTTTAAATTGTTTTATTTTATACTATCAGAACGACAACTTAACCAAAAATCTATTTCTTTTAAATACAATCTATAATTCATATTCGTCTCGAAGCTATTAATTAGAGTTGCCTAGTAATTCCAATTAATATGATATATTAATAAACCATTATATATCATATATATCAACAAGTATAGTAATGCTTAACAACTGATATAACTTAGTAAATCAGCCCTATAACAATAAAAAATTAAGTTTTTATAAATTTTAGTGGTTTGCACCAATTTTTACAAAAAATAACCAAAATTTACGTGATCTTTGATTGAAAATAGTTATTTTTAAAATCGTTTAAAAAAAAAAAAAAAATCAAATTTTTGATTTTTGAAAAAAAAGACATTTTTTGCAAAATTGATTTGCGTTAAATTTGGGAAAATTTGGTTGATTTACGGTATTTTACGTAATTTTCCGAAAATACTGGTATTAAATCACTCTAAAAGATTTTTAGACTTCTCAGGTTTCAATGGTTAAAAAAACTTGGATCTTCTTAAGTTGAATTTTAATTTTAATGAATTAAGCGTTAATCGGTATTTTATGGACAAGGGACCATTTTGATTTACCTTGTAGCTTGAAAATTGAAATTAAAATCAAAATCAAGCTAAATAAGTTTAAAAAAAAATATAAAGGCATTTTTAAGTAAAAAGCTGCTGTTTTTCTTATTTTTATTACATTATTACATTAATTTTATTATTAAATTTCGACAATGTCCCCTGGAATTTACACAGTAGAAACAAATAAACTCACTTGGACAGACCAAAAAGATTAGTTTTGTGAAAAATGTGGAGCTAAAATAACTTAGAGAAGATACTGGGCTTGTCCAAATAAATGTGGTAAAAATTATATTTTTTGTTGTAGAATTAAAAAAAAATATTTTTTTTAATACTTTTAGTATTTTTCCAATTAATTTGGTGTCAATGTGAAAAAAAATTGTCTTTTTTTTCTTATTAATTAGTGTAAATCTAATAAAATTGGGGTAAAAAAATTAAATTTTGGTGTATTTTATTCAATATTTGGGGTATATAACATAAATAAGTCTCAAAAAATATTAAAATGTATTCAAGTGCAAACCGAGTTTATACGGTTTCTTTCAAAAAATCACGGCATAGAACAGATTCATGATTCAACTGTGAAAGAAAATAAGGGACAAATTCACCGATGAGCTCAATAAACCTATTGGATATTATCAAAAAAAAGACAGCAAATCACTTTAAGAAATAAAAGATATGGAAACATATTTAAACTATACCATTTAAAATTTAAAAAATTGATTTAGCTTTTTTAAAAAAATTTGTGCCATCTAAAAACGACTTTAATGCAGCTTAGTTTAATGCAACCAAGATCATTAAAAACGATAGAGGAAACTTGAAAAATAAAGAATAGATTTTTTTGTCTAATATTTTCTTAAACCAAACAATAAAATTTTTTTTAATTAAATCGAAACAAAATTTACGTTTTTTTACTTTTTTTTACTTTTTTTTAAAAACAATTTTGAAATTTTATATTTTACATAAATTTACGTAAAATCACGTTTTTTTTTTTAGATATAAAAAGCTAAAATTTTTTAAAAAGTTTATTTTTTAAAAAAAAATTTAAGAAAAATAGGAAAAACAGCAGCTTTTTTGGTCCTTTAAAAGCAGCAGCCTAAAAAGGACCAAAAAAAATCATGGCCTAGCAGTACTGTAATTATTTAGCTATGTAAATAATTTACATAGCTTTGGCTTTAGGAAAAAAAGATCAAATTAAAATAAAATCTAAATTTAAATTGTAGTCAATTAATTTGTTGTTCAAATCAGACAAAGACAATTCAAATTGTTCGATGTTTTAAATTGTGAAAAAGTTAAGATAAAGTTACCTCTCTTTTACTTTGCTATTTTGGAAACTTTGGATTTCCTCACTGGAACTTTTTATATAAAAATGCTGATATTGTGAATATTAACTTTTGTAAAGTATTTGATAAAGCATCTCACAAAAGACTGACTTATAGACTTTATCCTTATGGATTAAATAAGTCCATTATCAAATGCATATTTGCTTTTTTTTGACCAAAAATGAAGCCAATAGTGGTTTTAAGTGATATTTGGAGAATTGGAAAAATTGAGTTTAAGCATCTTGTCCGAGATGACTTAAAAAAATTGAACCTCTTTACAAATCGAGTAGCAAATGAGTGGAACAATCTGCAAAAAGAAGTGGTGGAACACACAACTTAAAATGGATATAAAAATAACTGGGAAACTTTTCTTTTAAGAAGAGATCTAATCCTTGTGGTCATTTCAAAGATGGCAAATAATAAACTTTATTCTATAACCTTATTTATTAAATAAAATTTTTAAAGAATTTTGATAAAGCATGACAAAAGGGCGAGTTTTGAAATTTGTTATTTTAAAAATAAATGAGAGTTAGTTTATCAATTACATTACATTGAATTTAAAAAGATTACATCAAACAAAGAATATTTAGTTTTCATTTAAAAAAAAATCTTAAAATTTAATTTAATTTTTAAACAAATAAAAAAATTTTCTTTAAAAAAAGATAAATTTTAAAAATATAAAATATATAGGGGTTATGAAGTTCATTTCAATTCAATTGTTTCAATTCAGAAAAATTTGAATAAATTTTTTTAATATAAAGGAATAATTTAGTTCTGTAAAATATTTTTAACTAAAATTAAAAAATTTTTCAATTATTTTTTAGATTGCATTCGGTTCGAGAAAGATAAATCAAATAGTCAAGAATTTTTCGATTCCTTTCCAGCTGAAGCATGCCACGTCAATTGAGGAATAATACTTTTAATTTACGAATAACACATTAAATCTTAATTTTTCTGACTTCTAGAGAATTATTTTTTTAACCACAGAACGGGTAATATAGCATCATTTTTTGTAATTTTACTTCAAAAAATGTAAGTTTTAATATGTACTTTAGCTTACGTAAAGTGATGTAAAATTACATTATTTCAAGTAAAACTTAACAAAATGCTGAGAGCCAAAAAATCAAATTGTATTTTACAAATATAAAAACAGATCAAATTGTATTTTGTTAAAAACTTTTGAATGTTTTTGACTAAATTTCTCTGCAAAATGCTCAATAATAAGTAAAAAAATTTAAAAATTTAAATTTGAACATAAAATTAAAGATTTTATCAATATATATTTTTTAATTTTTTTTCTCCGGCAGCGAAGCAACGTGTACCAACTATTTAAACTAAATTTTAATTTTATTTTTTTAATTAAAAATGTATAGAGACGTTTCTGACAGTCTAAAAATTTTTTTTTTTATTATTAAGTATTATTTTTGGTAATTTCTAAAACTAGTTTAGATCTTGGCAATATTCTTATAACTTTTTTAGTGGCTAATGAACCTTTTGAATAACTAATTTTTAATTTTTTTTTATATCTTGGCGATATATTTTTTCTATGATTAAGATCTAATATTTGTTTTTCGAATATTTGTTTAGAAAATTTGTAATTTGTTTTAATTTCTAAATACTGTTGAACCCTTTGACAACTTGAATTATCTTTTAAATTAAATAAAATGAAGTATTTAAAATGAAAGAAGAAACATCATAGACTAGTGAATTGACTGAAAAATTAATTTTAATACGAAAAATTAACTTTTTACAGTGTATAACATTATTTCGTGTAAAATTATGCAATTAAATCTAAAAAATGGAAAATTCAAGTATCGAAAAAATATTAAAAAACTAACAAAAATGTATTGACAATCAAATTTTTGTCTGAATAATTGGACTTTTTTGGCTGTCAGCATTTTTATTTACTTGAAATAGCTTAATTTTACATCATTTTACGTAGGTCGTTAATTACCTGTACTGCAAAAATAATTATTTACTGTTGAGAATAATTACTTTTTGTTGAAAAAATTAAAATTCTATTTTGAACTAAAAAAATTAACTTAATAAGTTGAAATTAATTAGTTTTTGTTTATTTTAATTTATTTTTATTGAAGATAATTACTTGCTGTTGAACTAGATAATTAGAGAATTTTGGTAAATTGATTTGATTTTAATCAGCTTTAAAAAAATTACAATTTGATGATCATTTAAGTAATTATTTTTAAAAAATTATTTCAATTTAAACTATTTCAATTATATCAAAATTTTAATTCAATTTTCAATTATGTCTAATTTTTGAAAAAAATTATTTAAAAATTACTTTTTTATTTTAACACTTAGAAGAAAATTAAAATTATAACGTTAAGGACCATCCAGATCCAAATGTTCCATCATAGTTTATGCATGATAAAATGATAATAAATAAAAATTTTTTTGAATTTATTATAGAGTTATAGATTAATTTTTAAATTTTAATATTTTTGTAAATTATTTAAAAAATAATTTTAATCACTTGAATTGAGACAAAAATCAAAATCTTTTCGTCAGCTGAATCAGCTTCTTTTTCACTCACAGCATTTGAGTTTGCCATCATATTAGGTCAAACTCTCCATGGCTTCCAAACCAGCATTTCTTTTTGACATTTTAATATGATTACATAAATTTTAAAGATTGATTAAATGAATGAATGTTTTTGTGATCATAATTAAATCTATTCCAAACCTTTAAAAAGATTAATGGGTAAAAATGATCTTAAATTGTGATTTTTTTTGCGTTAAAAAATTATTTTTTAGCCGTTTTAAAATTTAAGAATTCAAAAATTAGCAAAAAAATATTTTTTTCTTGATCAACATTTATTGAAGATTTATTTCAATTTAATGAGTCAAAAAACTTCCTTCAAAGATCAAAGTTAAATCATTTGAAATTTAGATACATGTTTTATTTTTTATATTTTTAAATTTAAAATAATTTTTCTAAAATTGAATAATAGAACTTGAAGAAAGGGTTATTTTGATTTTAAAAAATAAAATAATAATTTTACTTGATAAAAAAAAATCTGTAGAAAAAAAATTTTTGTGGCTTTATATACATTCAAAGTGGATGATGATCAACAAAATTTGTGACATTGTTTCAAATCAAAAAATTTAATTTAATTAAAAAGAATTTAAAATGACATTATAACTTGTAATTACTTTTGGCTTTAAAAAACACATCTTTGAGGATAAAACTTTTTTATCTAATTTTTGATAGTCTATATTTAAAAAGAATGAATTTCAAAAATACTGCGCAAAATTTTAAATTGTAAAAGAAAAAAATTCATTTTTAGAATAAAAACTTTATTTTAAAAATTTTAGTTTAATAAATTATTTATTTAGAGAATAAATTAAATTATGTGTTTAAAATGAAAAAAAAAAATTTACATTTAAAAAGATTCGATCAGTAAGAAAATTCACTAATTTACAATAGTTTTTCTATTCAACATGATACCAAAGAGAGTTGTTGTTGAGCCAATTAAAAAACTTAAATTCAAAATTTTATTCAATGTTTTGTCTACAACAAAGTAAAAATTTCTAATAATTAAATAAAAAAATGTTTAACTTCAATATCTGAGAATTTAAATAAAAATTTGAATTTCTAGAAAACATGAGAAAAAAGATAAGAAAAAAAAATGTCCTAATCTAAACTTAAAAATCGCTCACGAATAGAACTCAATTGATCCAACACTTCATTTGGCATTGAAATATTAACATTTTGGTCAAAATATTTCTCAATTTCTTCCAGCTCTCCGAGCCAAAATTGTTTGTCCAAGCTAAATAACTCTTGGATGCATCCAACTGGAATATTTAATCCTTCCATGTCAAAGCTGTCCACTTTGGGCATGTACCCAATTGGTGTTTTCTGAGCGATTGAATCATCACCATCAGTTCTCTTGAAAATCCACTCAAGAACTCGAATGTTTTCTCCAAAACCTGGCCACAAAAAGCTCCCCTGACCATTGTCCGATTTTCTGAACCAATTTACATGGAAAATCTTTGGCATTTTTCTTCCCTCTTTGCTCAAACTCAACCAATGTTTGCAGTAATCTCCAAAATTGTAGCCAAAAAATGGTCTCATTGCAAATGGATCGTGCATGATCACTTTTCCCTTATGTTCAGCAGCTGCGGTGGCTTCAGATTTAACAGAAGCGCCAATATAGACACCATGTTCCCAATTGAACGCCTCATAGATTAGCGGAACACCTTGGGGTCGTCTGCCGCCAAAAATTATGGCTGAAATCGGAACTCCCTCTGGACTTTCCCAATTTGGATCTATTATGGGACATTGTTCAGCTGGGGCACAAAATCTTGAGTTGGGATGAGCAGCTGGCTCTTTTGAATCCTTGGTCCAATCTTTTCCTTTCCACGATATCAAGTGTTCACCATGTGAGACCATGTTGTCGTCCATGCCCTCCCAGTAGACTTCTCCGTCAGCAGTATGAGCAACATTGGTAAATATGGTATGCTTTTGAATGGTTTTCATGGCGATTGGGTTGGTAGAATTCGATGTTCCGGGACACACACCGAAGAAACCATTTTCTGGATTTATGGCTCTCAGCTCTCCTTTTTCATTAAATTTCATCCAAGCAATGTCATCGCCCACGCACTCTATTTTCCATCCTGGCACACTTGGAGTCATCATTGCTAGATTGGTCTTTCCACATGCAGAGGGAAAAGCAGCAGCGATGTATTTCTTAACACCCTGGGGATTTGTGATACCCAAAATTAACATGTGTTCAGCCATCCATCCTTCTCGCTTGGCAATTATTGAGCCAAGACGAAGAGCAAAGCACTTTTTGCCCAACAGACTGTTGCCACCGTAGCCACTGCCAAACGAAATGACTTCATTTTTTTCTGGCAAATGGGCAACCATTGTCATTTCTGGATTGCAAGGCCAATTGTTCACAATGGTCATTTTTGTTGGCAATGGAACGCCCACTGTATGCAAACACTTCACAAAAACACTTTCGTCCTCAATTTTTCCCAATATCTTGATACCCATCCGGGTCATGATTCTCATATTGCACACAACATAAGGCGAATCGGTGAGCTCAACTCCAATCTTCGAGATCGAGCCACCGACAGAGCCCATGCTGTACGGCACAACATACATGGTCCTTCCTTTCATGCAGCCTGGCAGTCTACGGCCCAGCTCGTATTCCAAGTCTTCTGGTGACATCCAGTTTCCAAGAGCTGTGCACTTTAAATTTCTCAGGTTCAATGAAGAGTCAACTTCTTTAAAGCCGTGCTTTGGTGTTGGAATGGTGTCGCGCATGCTTTTTGTGCAGATGAATGTTCTCGATTCGACTCGGGCCACATCTTTGGGATCTGTCAGAGCCAGCCAGCAATCATCCATTTTTTCCAGCTTTTGCAATGAACCATTTACTTGTAGCAACTCAAGCAATGCATTGTATTCTTCAATGGAACCATCGCAAATATGAATTTTGTCTGGTTGGCACACTCTGGCTTTTTCTTCTATAAAATTTTGCAGACCTTGTGGCAAGTCTGTCATGTTGCATTTGTAGCAAGACTTTTTCAATTTCAGCATCTTGTTGTCGGCAAGCACTGGGCTCATTTGAAAATTGGCAAACTGCTTGCAATTTCCATTCAGCTGGCAGTTGACGCCAATGTCCATTGTTTTTTTGAACAACTCGCTCGAGTCAAACTAAATAGAACAAAAATTAGAAATTTATACAAAGCTGTCGAGTTCCAATTACATTTCTCAATTGGTCGACCATGTTGGCAAAGTTAAAAATTCTAATGTGACTAAAAATAAAAGTTTAAGTTTTTAAAAATACAATTTTATTTGGTTGGGCAAAAATAATCGCGTATTTATACGAATAATGATGGGCGTGAAACCTAGATCTGGATTTTTCGCTTAGTCAATATTCTAATTATGTTTGCCAGCCTAATTATAATTTTTATTTTGAGGGGTGTACATGTGAACTTTGGAAGACGAAGAATCGTTTCGCAGACTCTGTAGAGTGAGCTGGGAAACGCTGTGTAAGTCGGTGGACCTGGAGGTTCAGGGTGTGTTTAGAATACAAAGTCTAACTAAAGAAACATTCTAGAAGAACACGTTTTCAAAAATACTAAGCAGAATTTTAACATTGAAGACGTTGCTTTTTTTCCAAACAATTTTGGAGTAAACCTAGTCAATTTTTCACGTTTACTAATTTTATTTCTAAATTGCTTGTGAAAATAAATTAGTTTTCCCTAAGCTTAAATTGTTCAGAAAAAGGTTGGCATAATTTGTAATTTCAAGTTTGATCCTAACTTTGACTATTTATAAAAATCAACATCATCTGATTGAATTCATAAAATGGATATTGTGCGCTCTCAAAGCAAAATGATGACGCATAGCGTCGAAACAAATGTTCTCTGCGAAGAAAAAAAGCAGCGCATTTCAACTTGTTCCTTTTGAAACAAGTGCTAGGATACATTAGGTTTGGACTTTGGTTCGCATTCGAATCTTTTGATCCATTTTTCTTTTATTTCAAAGATGTTTCATCTCAAATAAGTCCGTTTCAAAATTTTATATTCACAACTGCTTACAGTCTCTTTTGCTTATTTTGTATTTAACAAAAAGTATTAAGAAATCATCATTTTTAATTTTGCAAATAAAATTTTTGTTTAGAAAACAATTTGTTTTGATTATTTGAATTTTTTTGTTGCTTCCAAAAACTTGTTTATTTGAGTTTGAATTGAAAAGGGTCTCCCAAAAATATGATGGCATTTGAATAAATGTTCAACGTGTTTTTTAAATTAGCACGAATCGAGCATAGGATTAAAATAGCTTTTTTTAAAATTATCTAACTTTATTTGACATATGATTCTAGATGACTATCAGTTTTTATTATTCGTATACTATAAATTAACATACTTTTCAAGCTTTATATTTTTTATTTAATTTTAGACAATTTGGGTGTGTTGAGCATGAGGTGATTATTTTTTTCAAACTAATAAAATGTTGAGTCATAATTTTTGTTTTTACAAATTTAATCAAGTCTCTCTTAATAAAATTTTATTTTAAATTTATTTTCTCTTAGATCATGGCCAGAAATTAAAACAAAAAAATTCCAAATTTTTAACACTCCCTTTTTTCCAAATTTAAAATAAATATTTCGGCAAAATTAAATTTCTATGAAAAAAATTCTAAATTATGGATTTTGTGATTTAAAATAATTTTGCCACAATAAAAAAAGGTGAATTCTTTATTTAGACTGCTAAATCTAAAAATATCTTCACACCAATTTAACAAAAAATGCAAAAATTTGTGGATTTATTTAATCTAGACTTTATTTGATAATAAATGCACTGAACTGACGTCATCCAAATACCTTAAATGAACTTTTATTCATTATTTATAAAAAGAATTCAACATGCTTCAAAGCTTAAACTTATAGATAAATTTTAAAAAAATAATTTTAATCGAAACCTTTACCATTGAATATAAAGCATTCGAAATAAAAAGTTAAAATCTCATTAAAGAAATTTTCATAAATAATCAATTTTGAAATTTTTTTTACTTTTTTCTTTTACAGCTGATGCTACTTTTTTAAAGACATAGCTAAAAAATATTCTTTAAAATTCTTGGTCCTTTTGGTTAATTTTTCTGTTTGCTATTTATTCAATAAATTTAATTATTTAAATATTTTTAAATAAAATCTAATAAAAAAAAAATTTAAAATTAATTAATTTTTGCAAAAAAGTGGATTTTTTTGCTATAAAAATTCATTTAATTTTGGTATAAATTGAATTCAAGTTTATTTTCAGATTTTTTGGAATTTTTTTTTTTCTTATTAAATGAAATTTTTTTTTTTGATTCCAAAATAAGTTTTTTTAGTCACTATCATCATGAGCTGATTAATATGATAGAATTTTTCAACTTATTCATTATTTTTATTTTTTTATTTTTAGATTATTTAAAAATTTAAAAGACAAAATTATGAGAAATAATTTTTTTTTTAATAAAATAAAAATTTTTGCATCAAAAATTGGCTAAATTACATCATTTTCCATTTTAAAAATACTTGATAGGCGCCAATTAATACACACAAAATTTATCTATCTAAATCTTGATAAGAAATTTTGAGGATTTTTTACTAAACCAAAAATTTAGTATAACATTAAATTTGAAATAAAAATAATTATTTCAAAAATTATTTTTGCCAATTTTTATTTGAATAAGAAAATTTTTTTTGATGCATTCATATCTTTATTCTAAAATGTCTAAATATTTAAAACACATATAATAGATTATCAAAAAATAAAAAACAAATTCCTATTCTAATTTAAAATTGTTTATTCGCTCGTTAAACTGGTCAATTTGTTTGAGAATTTCAATCGGAGTGGAGTCACCAACAAATTCGCTAAAATACTTTCGAATCTCTTGGACTTCATCTAAAAGAAAATTTTTGTCAAGACTCAAAAGCTCTTTCATTTGTGCATCAGTAATTTTTAATCCTTCTAGATCAAAACCATCCAGCTTAGGCAAAATACCAATTGATGTTTTCTGAGCGATTGAATCATCACCATCAGTTCTCTTGAAAATCCACTCAAGAACTCGAATGTTTTCTCCAAAGCCTGGCCACAAAAAGCTCCCCTGACCATTGTCCGATTTTCTGAACCAATTTACATTGAATATTTTTGGCATTTTTCTTCCCTCTTTGTTCAAACTCAACCAATGTTTGCAGTAATCTCCAAAATTGTAGCCAAAAAATGGTCTCATTGCAAATGGATCGTGCATGATCACTTTTCCCTTATGTTCAGCAGCTGCTGTGGCTTCAGATCTTATTGATGCACCAACAAACACACCATGTTCCCAATCAAATGCCTCATAGATTAGCGGAACACCTTGGGGTCGTCTGCCGCCAAAAATTATGGCTGAAATCGGAACTCCTTCTGGACTTTCCCAATTTGGATCTATTATGGGACATTGTTCAGCTGGTGATGTAAATCTTGAATTTGGATGAGCTGCTGGCTCTTTGGAATCTTTGGTCCAATCTTTTCCTTTCCATGAAATCAAGTGTTCACCATGTGCAACCATGTTATCGTCTAATCCTTCCCAATAGACTTTACCATCTGCCGTATGGGCTACATTTGTGAAAATAGTGTTATATTGAACCACTTTTAGAGCTATTGGATTTGTGAGCTCTGAAGTTCCAGGACACACACCGAAGAAACCATTTTCTGGATTTATGGCTCTCAGCTCTCCTTTTTCATTAAATTTCATCCAAGCAATATCATCTCCCACACACTCTATTTTCCATCCTGGCACACTTGGACTCAACATTGCCAAGTTTGTTTTACCACATTGAGATGGAAAAGCAGCAGCGATATATTTCTTAACACCTTGAGGATTTGTGATACCCAAAATTAACATGTGTTCAGCCATCCATCCTTCTCGCTTGGCAATTATTGAGCCAAGACGAAGAGCAAAGCACTTTTTTCCCAACAGACTGTTACCACCGTAGCCACTACCAAACGAAATGACTTCATTTTTTTCTGGTAAATGAGAAATCATGGTCATTTCTGGATTGCAAGGCCAGTGGTTTATAATTGTTCGCTGTGTTGGCAAAGGAACTCCGACTGTATGCAAACACTTCACAAAATTACCATGATCACCAATTTTTTCAAAAACCTCAATACCCATCCGGGTCATTATTCTCATATTGCAGACAACATACAACGAGTCGGTCAATTCTACTCCAATCTTAGAGATTGGACCACCAACAGGACCCATGCTGTACGGAACAACATACATGGTCCTTCCTTTCATGCAGCCTGGCAGTCTACGGCCCAGTTCATATTCCAAGTCTTCTGGTGACATCCAGTTTCCCAAAGCACTGCACTTTAAATTTCTCAAGTTCAATGAAGGATCAATTTCTTTAAATCCATTCTTTGGCTGTGGAATTGTGTCCAACATATTTTTGGAGCTAATAAATGTTCTTGATTCAACTCGGGCCACATCTTTGGGGTCTGTCAGAGCCAACCAGCAATTGTTCATTTTTTCTAACTTTTGGATGACTCCTTTTTCTTTTAGGACCTGCAAAAAAGCCCTGTATTCTTCAATGGAACCATCGCAAATGTGAATTGCATCAGGCTGGCAAATTTTGGCCTTTTCTTCAATATAATCTTGAATACTTTTTGGCAACTTGGTCAAATTGCTGTGATATGTAGCAGTTCTTAGCTTGAGAAGCTTATCGTCGTCCAAGACATGGTCATCAGTGATATTATCATAATGTCTATGCTGATGGTCACTTGATATTGAGGCCATTTTTAAAAGAATTTTTTAAAATCTATTTTAGAATTTAAATAAAAGTTTAAAACTAAATTTTTTGATTTTTATTCAAAAATTGTGCTGATTCATGTTTACAAATTTTAAAATATCATTGAACATTGAACTTAACTAAATTTTATTTCTTAAGCTGGAGCAGCAATGAATCCCTCTTAAATATGGAAAAATTCTAGCAAGCCTTTTTTCCATCATATTTAAAACATGATACGCGTTATTTTTTCGTTTCGTGTAAAGAGGTGTGTTTCATAAAAAATGCTCAATAAATTAAAAAAAAATTCACTTCTCTAGGACTCTTCTTACTTTACAGGTTCATAAAAATTTTCTAATTATAATAATCAGCGTCTTTTTAAAAGAATTGAAAAATAAATTTTATTTTTTTAAATAAAAAAAATATTGCATGTAAAATGATTTATTTTTTAGAATCGTTCTCTTGGCACGCTAAAATGGTGCGGGATTCCAATTTCTTTGTGAGCAGGCACCGCCAACTCTTTGTGTTGAGGCACGGCTACTTCTTTGTGCGGATTGATGGCCACTTCTTTATGCTCAGGAACTGAAACTTCTTGATTTACTTTCATTTTTGTTTCATGAACAGTTTTAGTTCGCTCTGACTCCATTTTCTAAAAAGTATAAATAAATTTTTTTTAAAAAAAAATAAATAATATAATATTAAAATCTATGAATTAAATATCTTCAAAACAAATCTAACTTAAATGGAAATATTCCACTAAATTCTAAAAATAGCAGAATACTAAATTTGTATCCCATAAAATTTTTCAAATCTCTTTTCAGTCACTATCCCACTATAAAGTCCTATTTTTAAAAATTCCAAAAAAATTTTAAAATAAATTATTTTTTTTTCTATATTAAATAATGGCGAATAATTTTTTAATATCACTATTTTAATAAAAATACCGCTAATTTAATAAGCTTACCACTAGTAATAAAAAAACAAAAACACCTATAAATCAATAACACTTACCTCTAAATTAATAAAATTGTAATTATTAATATTAAGTATAAAGAGTATAGAATGTTTTAGCTCGGCACAGATAAAACAAATTAATATTCTATTATTATAAACTTAAAAAAAGTAAATTAGCTTGGCAAAAAAATTCCAAAAAATCAAAAAAAAGAAAACTGGACATTGGTACTCAAAATGTAGAAAAAAAATTGTGATCAACTTGTATCATGCCAATGAGCAAAAGTAGATATTTTTATGTCCTAAATGCAACTCAAAAAAATGATAATTTTTTTTTAAATTTTATTAAATTAGATATTTTTTAATTAGAATAGATTATTTTTATTTAATTAGACTTATCTTAAATAAATAAGATTTATTTTTATTAAAATTAGCGAATAGTTTATTAGCGGAGAGGAAAATTATGGACCTTAAATAATCGCTGTGAAACTCTTAAAATATATTATTGATTAAATTTATTAAAATAAAAAAAAATTACCGTAAATTCTTGACCAGTAAACACAAAGTTTTAGTAAAAAAAATTAAAATTAACTAAAACAAATATTATTCTTTTTTAATTTCTTAAAAATTATTAATATTATTTTATTTCAATGAACAGGCGATTTAAAAAGTAAAACTTGAGGATAATTTTAAAATGAAAAATAAGGCTTAAAAAATGGTTCTAGTTTTTCTTTTACACCGATTCCTATAAAAAAATATTGAAAATTTAATTTTTTAAAATCAGAAAAAAAATTACCGTAAATTCTTGACCATTAAATACAAAGTTTTAGTATTATAAATTAAAATTTACTAAAATAAATATTATTCTTTTTTAATTCCTTAAAAATTATTATTATTATTTTATTTCGATGAAATAAAAACCGATTTCCTTAGAAAAAAATTGAAAATTTAATTTTTTTCAAACTTAATTTTAAAACTAAAACCAAAAATTTATGTAATTTTTTGATTTTCAAATGAGAAAAAAGATTGCTAAAACCAATTAAATATTTTTAATGATAAGACTATTCGACCACTGTCCCCATGTTTCAATCAGTCGTCATGTTTAAACGTCACATCAAAACTCAAAAAACCTGCAATAACGCTGGTTCAAAAATTGAAAATTAAATTTTCAAAAATTTTGTTTAAGAAATTTTTAAAAATATTATTTGAAAAAAATAATAATAAATTTTTTTATTTATTGAATTAAACCTTTATTCTATTTTCGTCAAAGTTCTTTTATTTAATATTTTGAAGAATATAATTTTTCTATTTGAATTTTCCATGCAAATTTTAGATTAAATAATTTTTTTATTTTCTATTAAAATCTTTTTATGTGATACTTTTTCATGAACTTTTCATAGAAGAAAAATAAATTTAATGTTAAAAATTCAATTCTTGTTAGTAAATTTTTCAATTCTAGAAAATATTATCAAATTATCTTATAAAAAATTAGAAATAAAAAGCTAAATGGTGTCTTTTTTATGGACTTATTAAATCGAAAATTTCTCAAGATTTTCTTCAAATAGCTTTATTTAAAACATTTAAATTCTAAAACAAGTTAAAAAATTTATTCTTGAAAACACAGTTAAAATCATTCTTTGTTGCAAAAATCTAAAATTGTTTTTTTCAATGATCCTGTTAGTTCACCTTGACAAATCATAGAATTTTCGTAAACCAACTTTGCCCAATGTTTTAAGCTATCTGTGCTGGCATTTGTTTTGAACAAGAAAGAAAAAACATCATAGGCAATTCTGTTGACACAATATGAATCATACTCAATTCCTTCTTCCTTAAGCAATGTGAGCATTAATTTTTTTTTAGATAAAAATAAATCAGGATTTTGCAGACCCATTCTTGGTCGCATATTTTGTAGTTCTTTTAACATTCTTCTTCTCTCGTCACTTTTTTCCAAATCAAAATCACCTTTATTTAAACACAACTCACAACTGCACTCAAAGTCAAAGGACTTTTTGAGAATTCTTTTTCTATTTAAAGTATCTTCGAATGGGTCAATGTAGCTTGTGCATATTTCCTCACCAGAATCAATATTTTTCAGTGCAAATACTTTTTGTGCACCTTCAGACTCGACCCAGTGATGAGTGGCATTAGGTCTACATGAATGGTTCACACGAGCCATCACATAAAATAAACCACAATATTCGGACTTTTTACCAAGCATATAGCCATTGGTTTTGAAAATTCCCACTAATGATTTTGAAGATTGGTTATCATGCAGTTCAAAAATTTTGGCTTTGTCTTGTTCACCAAGTTTTGAAACTTGGTGTTCAATATACCTGCTTAATTGAAGCTTAGGCACATTTTGTTTTAGCTTCACTAATGGTTTTTCATTTAAAATTAGCTCACCTCTGTTGATATTTCGGGTGGCAAACATGCCTAGACCATTTTTAGATTGTTTTATCTCAAATAAGCAATCAGCTTCCAATTCATCCATTCAATGGAACAAGGCCCGAAATTTTTACTAATATAAGAAAAATGTGCATCAAAGTTTTTCAATGAGAAAAGATGTATCAACAATTCTTTTTATTTATATTCTTCAGTACACACAAAGGAACCTATGCTGAATTATTTATTGTCCGCGATGAGTAAAAAAATTTTTTTATTGTCAAAATAAACAGAAAAATTGAAATGAAGATTTTAGAGTACATTAATGAACAAAATTTAATTTTTAAAGAGTAAATTAAAAAATTTGTTTTTGTCAAAAATACACAGATTTTTTGATGTAACCATAATTTTCGTTAAAATATTTAATTTCAAGTGTATTTACAGTGACATTATGGTCTGAAGTTTTCAGATAATTTTAAGTAAATCGCAAGATATACCAAAAAAAATTGATTTTTTTAATTAGATTTTTTCATAGAAATTTTTTTTTCTTCATTTAAATAAAAAAATTACAATTGTATTCTCAAGAAAATTTAAAATTGCGTAAAAAATGCGATTTTACGGTTTGAATAAAAAAATTTGGGTTTAAATATAAAAAGTAATGAAAAATCTTAAAAATAAAAAACCTTTTAGATTTTAAAAAAATTAAAAAGAATTGTTGAAATTTTGAAATGCTTAATTTGTTGAAAATTAAAGTACATGGTCATATTTGAAATTCTTTGGAAAAAATGTACTATTTATTTAAACTGTTCAAGCAAACCTATTTCAAAAGAAAAAACTTTTGAATACATTTTTCGTCTATTACTCTGATTTTGAATTAAAAAAAATTTAATTAATACACTTACAATTTTTTTTTGCAAACCTCATACCATTTCTAACTCAAGTATACATTAAAAAAAACACTTTATTTTTTGTAAATTTGCTTTAACGGGACCATGTCTTTTTTATTGCTTGCAAAGAAGTAATTCACTATCAAAGAGTATAAAATGAAATAAATTTTCTTTTAATTTAAAAAAATTAAATAATTAAAATTTTGAAGATAATCATCATCATCGATTTCGGTGTCTTGACTGTATTTTTTCTCTGTACTTTAAAATAAATTTAATATCAATCAATTAAATCTGAGATTTCATAATTTTTTATTCAATAAGTCAAAGTCAAGTCACTAGACTGGACTTGAATTTATTTTTAAAAAGTCAAGTCAAGTCTAATTATATTCAAGTCAAGTCAAAAGACCTTTTTTAAAAAAAATTCATAAAAGATCAAGATCAAATGACTTGACTTCAAAATTTTAAAAAGTCTTAAAAATGACATTTTTTTTGACTTTTGCACAAGAATGGAAAACACAAATTCTACAGTTCATAATTTTACATTTTTCATTGTAATAAATATTGAAGGTTTTAAATTTTAAACCATGAATTCAAATAGACTTCAAGTTAAAAGAAAGATTTGAAATACAACGTTAAGTTAATATAATTCTACTTAATAAATTTTGTACTTGATTTTTACAATGATCTTATGAATTTTTTAATATTCTTTTTAAATTAGGAATATTACGATTTAAAAGAGTTCTTAAAATCATTGAATCTTTAAACAAGAAATCATCCTTTTCTTTTTAATCAATCAATTTGTTACGATCCAACTTACCAATACAAGACCTAATTTTACCTAATATCGAAAATTCAAATCCTTTTTTTAAAAGCTGATAAATTAAAAGACTAGAAAAAATCAAATAATCTTAAAAATAAGAACAAATTCTTCTTATCCTGATAAATAATCCTTTAGGTATATTTTTAAAAATATGATCTGGATGGTTTGATTCTGTAGATAAATAGCTCAAAATATTAGGAGGTTTAAAATAAATTTTAAAAATTGTTTTACCTTGCTGATAATAGTTTATTTAATATTTCAAAAGAAATAAAAGGCTTTGAGTAATGAAACTCCTTTCGCCATTGGTATTTAAAATTTTAAAAAAGTGTCCATATAAAAAGTTGTGTTGAGTTAATTAAATTAATAAAATAACATAAGAAGTTGAAAAAAAAATCGAAAATGTTACAGAAAAACTGTTGTCCATTGAAATAGTTCATTTGAGACTTTACAAAGGAGGGTTTTAAGTTCAGAACTTCTTGAGCTTTCAACAAAAACATCAATATAATCCTGTATGAGTGAAGTAATGAGTGTGTTTTTACATATTAAACTTTTTTTATGTATTTTTCGAGCAGAATTCTGAGTCTAGACTCAATTCTATCAACCTTTTGGTCCTCGAGAAGACCAGAAAGTTGGATAGAAGGTGTGTCATAAGGTAAGTGATAGATTGATTTAAAAAATGTATTTTGAATTACTTGCAGTTCTTGTAATGTTTGTCTGGGAGACACGGGATAGGATGAAAAAACTATAGTCTATAATGGGAACCTATAAGTGCATTATAGACTCCAATTAAGGTTTTTTTATTTAACTTCCACGATCTGTGTGACAAAATTTTAATTAAATTTACGCGATCATGACATCTAGAACGAATGAATTCATCCTGGGAGTTGAAACAAAGACTTTGGTCAAATTTTATTCCAAGGAAGACTGGGGAGTCAGTGTAGGGTATTTGTTTTCCAAATAGTTTTAGACTTAGCTTAATGTTTTTTGACGGATTACCAGAGTAAAGAATGTAGCTACATTTTTCTGGAGACATCTTTAGCCTCCATTTTTGTAGCCACAGCTGCAATTTTTTAAGATAGTTATTTATAATGTTAGCAATGTTGCCATACTTTTTAAAAATAAAAAAGGTCACCAGGTCATCGGCAAATAACAAGGAATATGAGTGGTTTTTTTGGTCCTGCTTGGGGACATCATTAATAAAAATAGTAAAGAGTAAAGGACTAATGACTGCACCCTGGGGAACTCCAGTATCTATGGAACCTGAATCCGAGACAAAGTTATTTGCTTTCACAAAAAAAACTACGATTTTTTAAAAAGTTAACCACCCACTCCAGAATGTAGAGAGGGGCTCCAATTTTGGTAAGTTTGTAGATTAATCCACTGTTCCATACCTTGTCAAACGCCTTAGAGATGTCGAAGAAGAGGGAACATACTTTTTTCTTTCTAACTAAAGTTTCAGAGACCTTTTGAGTTAAAAATACCAAATTGTCGGAGGAACGTCGGTGCTGCCTAAAGCTAGACTGTTCCTAGCAGATAAGACTCTTGTTTTCAAGGAAATTGTAAAGCCTACTTGTAATAATCCTTTCAAGAACTTTTCCAAGACAGCTAGTGACACTAATTGGGCGGTATTTACGGGTCAGAACTAACTTTTTTTTTGGGGATCATTGTTATTTTAGAGGTTTTCCAAGCATCTGGGATTTCAGATGTAGGTAGACAGAGGTTGAAAAAACTCGCTAGACCGAGTATGAACGAGTCAGGGAGATTTTTCAACATACGGTTACATAAGTTGTCAAGTCCAGTTCCTGTGTAAAATCAAACGTAAAAATTTGATTTATCCTGAGTAATTTATAACTAGTTTGACTGTTTTTTTTTT
>QEOQ01000274.1:210479-227420 GCA_010279815.1 Brachionus plicatilis | reverse complement strand
TAGGAAAAGACTTTTCGGCATTCAAATAATGATTGCCTTTCAGATAATCCTTATTTGATACAAAATCTTCGACCATGTCTCGAAAGTCATTGTCGAAGGAATCATTTCTTTCTTGAGTAAAGGTTTCCCCAATAATCTCTTTAAAGAATGTACTTTTTTCGGAATCTGTTTTAAACTCTACCTGTAAACCTGTAAAAAACTACCTGTAAAAGAATTTATACTTATTGCTAGATCTAAAAAAACTATTTCATTTCCACTGCAGATAGGGCTTAAATTAAAAAAATTACCATAAAAAGTAAAAAATGGATTATTGCCCATAATATTCTCATCGTCTGTACCTCACTTTTTGCAAAGAAAAACTTAGATTTGATAAAAGAGATGTTCAGATTTTTTTCCTGAAATTTTGGTAATTAACAATTTGCCAACGATAAGAGAAATAAAATATTATCAATTTTTAAATTTTTAAAAGTAAAAGTAGATAATAAAAGAAATTATTAAAATTTTCTAAACAGTGCTATGAATGGAGAGCTGATATTAAAAAAATTTATTATACAATTAAAAAAAAATAAACTTAAAAATAAATAACTAATCACTCGGTATAGTTTTCATAAAGTATAAAAGTACATAATCTTAGTCGCTCAGTGTTCTTTGAAATGAAGACACTTTTGGATATTCCTGCGCGTAGGTGCTGTTTATAATGTGCCGGTGGAAGCTTTCCATGCCGTTTGCTAAACGATCATAATGAAAATAAAAGTCATTCTCGTATTTAATGATCAAATTAAACTCCAAAGCAACTAGAATCGGAAATTCATATAGTGTGACATCTCTGCGGTTATCGAAACGGAATTTATTTGTTATATTATCAATCAGTTTGTTAATGTCTTTCTTGGTTACATCATTGAGCTTTGAAGCTAGAATCAGACAATTGGCGGCCAAAAACTTGCGGTTCGTTTTGTTTATGAGACCCTTGGTGAATCAATGAAATCTGAAAAATTAATATGAAAATTTTTTGAAAAAATCTTTACTTGAAGAATTAAATTTTCAAAATAAATGTAAGATTGGGCCACAATTGTGATATCCAAACTACTTTCGTAAGCTATTTCCATCATTTCTCGTTTAATGCTTAATTGAAAATTCAATAATTTAAAAATTTAATTCTAAAAATTAACCATAAACCAAATTACCTCCTTAGCTTGGTCAAAGTTATTTGAATGTGCGGAAATTTTTCCTTAAATGTTTCATTTATTTCTTTTTTTAAATCAAGTGGTTTTACATAATCAATAATTGACACCTTTTAAAATGAAAAATTAAAATTCAATACTGTCAGATCAACTAGTGCAGACATTATTATCATTGATAAAAAAATATTCCATAAATAAATTGACAACCCCCAAAGAACAACTTAAATCAAGCAGAGTAAAGAAAAAATAAATTATACTTTTTTTTAAAAAAATAATTTAAATCTAACTAATTTTCCTATTCACAAAATTTTTTTTTTTTGAGATTTTTTTTGGTCTCGAAGAATCTGGTCATCAAACACCAAGTTTCAGACAAAATTTTTCCCGGAGCATTTTAGAACTTTTATCGGTCCTGAAAAATTGTACGGCAATATGAAATTTTAGTACAAAAATTACAGTACAAAAAGTAAAAACTTTATAATTTTTTTTCTAATTGTGCATAAATGGTTCAGTAAAAAGTACAATATTGTAATATTGTACAAATTTGTACAAAAGAATTCAAAGCTCTGCAAAAATTCTGCAATTTATTGCATAGTTTAATCAAGGATTTTTTGATGGAATGTATTTTACAGAAAATTGCAGAATTTTTGCAGAGCTTTGAATTCTTTTGTACAAATTTGTACAATATTACAATATTGTACTTTTTACTGAACCATTTTTGCACAATTAGTAAAAAAATTATAAAGTTTTTACTTTTTGTACTGTAATTTTTGTACTAAAATTTCATATTGCCGTACAATTTTTCAGGACCGATAAAAGTTCTAAAATGCTCCGGGAAAAATTTTGTCAATTTCACAAATATGAAAGCTATTTTAGGGGAAAAAAACATTTTTATTAATTACCCCTTGTATCAATGTTATTTGGCCCTTTTATTGATAATTCTATCAGATTATTCTAATATCTAATATATAGAAATTTATTTTTATTAAATTATCTAATAATTTAGTATCTAATATTTTTTTTCAATTTTTTATCAACAATTGTATTGAAAAAATTCATTTAATTTTTAATTCAATTAATAAAAACTTATGTATTTTAACTAATTCTAAATTATCTTAGAGATTTTAACTTTTTGTTCAAATTAAGATGAAAATAATTCTAAATATTAATCAAAACTTTGAAAAAGATGGATTCGACAAAAGTCAAAAAGTTTTATAAATTACAGTTATCAAAGTTTATGATCAAATTATAATAAGCATGATTAAATATTTTTATTTATTAAATGCTTTAATTAAATTTTATAAATAAAATTTAATACCTAGAATACTTCGAAAAACCATGTTAAATTTTTTTTTACTTTTTATTACCCAAGAGGTGCTTGATTAATATAATATTAAATAATAATCATATTTTTTAAAAACTTTTGCAGATATAAAACATTAAGTTAAGACTAGAAGAATTATAATGAAAATATGGCAAAGAAAATGATAATTAAAAAGAATGGTACTAGTAACTCAATCAGAATAAGTTTTGAAATCATGAACAGTAATGATCAAAAAATTAAAATCCTTTTCAATCGAATAATAAAAGAGTTCTTTAAAGAAAAGTGTATTTTGCTATATAAATAAATTTTTATAAAAAAATTTAAAGAAATAAAATTGTTGGTTTAAAAAAATACCTAAAAATTTTCCTACTATTCTTAGAAATAAAGCGAACTTTAAGTCCATTTCTTTTGAAGTAAATACCATCCAAACCATGTTCATGATTTTTGTTTATATTTTTGAACTTAAATTTATCTTATCTTTATTTGATAATTTCCAATGTTCATCTTTATTCTTGACAAATTTTTTTTGGAATCAAAAGATAATTTGGAATTAAAGATTGGAAATTTTCGATGGGAAAAATCAAAATATTAGAAAATTTAAATAAAATTGAATAGAAGAAAATTTGTTCTGTTTTTTACGTCGAAGCTAGAACAAGATGAAGCTTAATTTTGCTGGCTAAAAATTTTTTTACTATGCTAGGTCTAAATTGCTAAAAAAAAATTAGCACCCTCAAATATTTTTTTTTTATAAATTTAAAATAAGAATGCATAAATGTCCAAAATTTGGTCAATCAAGCTAAATTAGATCATTCTTTATCTGAAATTAAAAAATTAAGAAAGATTTATGGACAACTTGACAAGCAGACAAACATTTGTATAGATAATTAAATTTTATTAAATTACCGCGTACGAGGCGAATTTAAGGCACGTTCGGTTCTTACCAGCAGTCATTTCGGTCAATTGAGGATCATCTAAATAATCTTGTTGATACTGCATTGGATTATAAACGTGAACATCTTGAAAAAAAAAAAAAAATTATTTTTTTTTATTATTAATTTAATAAATCATAGAATATAAAATGAGACCTTTTTTAATTAAAAATTTTTGCTCTGTGGTCCCTTCTTTGTCAATTTTTTCCCCTTCATCCGCAGCTTGGTCTATTTGTTCAGGATTTTCGTCGCTTTTTCTAATATTACTTAAAGACATTGGATCAACTAGACAAGCATATGACATGGTGCCCTAAAATTGTCCATTTTAAATTAACAAATAATATTATTTAAGGAACGGCTGATTTTATTAATGTTTTTTGTCCTACAAAAATAATTAAATGATTTTTATTTTAAACTTATTTTTATTAATAAAAAATAATAGCTAATTATTGATAATTATTAATTAATTAAATGATCTTTTAATTTAAAAATACTGCTTTTAATTGAGAGAATTTTGAAAAAAATTATTTTTTGTACTCTATCAAAAAAATTTAAAAAAATTAAATAAAAATGAATGAATCACACTGGTACGAAAAGTTACCAATCTATGGAGTACTCCAATATATTATATTCATACCCATACAATAAAAAAATTCTGTGTTATTGGTATTAAAGTATTTAATAAAGCTTTAGATCCCAAATGAATATACCAATTAGTACAAAAAGAGATAGAGGTAAACCAAAAAAAGGCCAGAAAAGTTATAGAAATTTAGTCAATCATCAACATCAGAAATTGGAACATTTGATCAGACCAGCTAAGGCGAAAATGTAATAAAGAAATGGTAATGTTAAAAAGAGGCAGAGACAATTTCATTAAATAATCTTTTTCTTCAAATAGATGAATGGGTACATTTTTATCAGGAGATAAATATTTTTTCGATCAAATAAATAAATAAAAATATTACAAATTAAATTAAATTATTTAATTTCACGTAAATTTTGGTAAAGAATAAAATTCAAACAAAATCACATTTCATAAGACAAAAAAAAATTTTACGTGGTTAAGTTCTGAATTCATTTTATTCTTAAATATCTCTTTAATTTTAAAATTTACCCTTTTTGAATTTTTTTAGATTTTTTTGTGGAAAATGTTAGACTTGAATTGACAAATAGAAGGGTTAGGGTTTTTTTCCTGTGAAAAAACATATAAAATGTTTTGTTATAACACGTTTAATCAATACAAGTCTTTTATGATTCTTGATACAAGTTTTTAAAAAAAAATTTCTTTTTATTTATTAGCTAAGATCTGATGAATTCTTAAAAAAATTTTAAAATCAGATTCTATAAGCTTTTCATTTAAGAAAGCTAGAATTTTTTTTTGTAACTAAAATTACTATTTTTATCACTAAAATAAATTTACTTTATAAAAATTCTTTAATAAAATACTACTTTTTTGATTTAAAAAACTCTTTCCATTTAAAGATCTTTCTTGAATTATGAATTGTTTCCAAAATTTTAATATAATAAAATTGTTTTGAACGCTAAAAACTATTTTTATAACGATTTAAGTATATATATTCAGATGAGGTTAAATTGGTAATAAAAAAAGCAGGCTATTTAAGATAAATAACAAAATCTCAAATTTATTAAAGAATCTTAGATTCTTATAAAGATAATTTTCTAAGAAAAATTAGAAAAATTTGTGATTTGTTTTTTTTGTAAAATTACGTACATTATTTTGTGTACGTAATTTATTACGTACATCATTTTTTAACATTATTTTGTGTAAAATTACGTAATAAAATGTAAAAAAATGTAAAATTTCAAGTTAAAAAAATGTTTAAAAAAACAAAAAATTCAATAAAAATCAAATTTTTGTCTGAAAAATTGGACTTTTTGGCTGTCAGCATTTTGGTTAAGTTTTACTTTAAATAACGTAATATTGCGTAATTTTACATCATTTTACGTAAGCTAACATTTTATAACATCATACTTTTGATGTAATTTTATGTAATCTAACATTTTTTGATGTACCTAAAATGATGTAATATCAACCGTTCTGCGGTTTAAACACAAAACACTGTATATCATATTTTCACTTAAAGCTCAGTTTATTTTTGACTAAAATGTATTGCATATGTATGTTTTGGTCTATTGAATAAAAGAATGTTATTTCTTCATGTATTGGATTTTTCTTTAGGCTAGAATTAGTCAAAAAATTAATTAAATAAAATATTTGATAAGGAGAATTTCTTTTATATGGTTTTGCTATCTTCCCGTTAATAAACCCTTAGTGCCGAATAAAAATGTTTATAATAAGTTCACAATTTTTTAAAGAATTTCAATTTTAAAAAAATAAATTATACTAAAGCAAATTTTTTTCGAATTTTCTCAATCTAGCATTGAATTCTAATAATTCAAAAATCAAGCAGGCCTTACTAAAAAATACTCTAAAATTGTATTTGGGTTTTTATGCCATGTTAAAAAAGGCTCTTTAAAATCGATACCCCAAATTTTGAATAAAAAACCCCATTGCATGAATTTTTCTCCTCAATTTTATAAATAATTACCCCTTTTAATTAAATTAATAATATAAATTAAAATTTTCACCTGATTTAATAAAACTTTTTTTTAAATTAAAACGAAACCTAATTTATTATAATTCAAATCATACAAACGATGAAAATTCTACTGCTTGTCCTCTTCAGACTAAAGGAAAAAATTTGTATTTTCGATAAGTTGGACAGACTAAAAGATTTGTTTTTTGATGAATGTGCAGCTAAAATGACTAAGAGAAACTACTGGGCTTGTCTAAATAAATGTGGTAAGAAATAATATTTTTTGTGGAAGAAATTAAAAAAAAAAATTTTTAATCCTCTTGGTTTTTTTTCTATTTAATTTGGTGTCAATATGAAACAAAAAATTGTGTTTTTTTTTAATTTTTTTTCTTATTATTTGGTGTAATTCTTATAAAATTGGGGTGAAAAATTAAATTTTAGTGTATTTTATTCAGAGTTGTTTAAAAATCACAAGTCTCAAGTCAAGTCCGGACTTTTTTTTTAAATTTTTTTTCAAAAGTCCAAGTCCAGGTAGATATTAAATTAATCAAGCACCTCTTAGGTAAAAAAAAGAAAAAAAAATGAGAAATGGTTAAGATTTAGCATGTTTTTTCAAAGTATTTAAAATTTTTTTTTCAAAAGGCCAAGTCCAGGCTCTAAAATTGTGAATACTTAAGAAGAATTGTGAAGAAATTAGTGCTAAAATTGCAATAAATTCCTATATATGGCAAATCTATCATACCAAAAAAAGCCTTAGACAACCCAAGAGAGTTATTATTTACCTGCACAGCTAAAATATTTAGTTTTTGTCCAAATTAATTAATTTTTGTCTAAAAAAAAAGTGACCGATTTGGGCATAAATTTTTTTTTTAAGACTTTTTTTTGCTTTAAAATATTTAGTATATTTTTGTTTTTTTTCTTCAGATTAAATTATTTAATTTCTGTCCAAACTAATTAATTTTTGTTCAAAATATTTTATGCGAATTTTTTTCTAAAATTTTAAAATGTACAACACTAATATGTTAGTCACTCATCTCAATGATGAGTGCAAAAGACTCAAAATTTCATACCAAGGAAAAAAAAGTGATTTAGTAAAAAGGCTAAACAACTTTGTGGCAAGTTGTGAAGAAAGCAATGTTGTTCAACCTGAACAAGAACTCGATGAGGTGCCAATTCAAACCGAGTCAGAACTAATCGAGGTTCCGATAGTAGCCACAAATGTTGAATTCGATGCTGAACATGAGAGTGAGAATGATGAAGTTGACGTTTTGAATGAAAACAACAAAAGAATTAAAATCAAGACAGTTTATAAACCTTTACGACTTTTATTAAATAAAATAGACTTTTGTTAAATAAAATAAAATAAAATAAACAATTTGTAAATATTTTATAGTTTTTTCCACAATTAAATATGGGTCTATTGCGTTATGTGATCACTGGTTCACATAAAAGGTGAACCAACTTACCCAACCTAAATAGGTGATCAGTTGTGTTCACTTTTTAGGTGAACCAAAAATATGTGTACTAAAAAAATTATTTCGAAAATCAAAATTTATTTTTTAATTTTTTTGAATTATAGGTGAGCCAAAAAAAAAATAGGTGAGCCAAAAAAAAATAAGTGAACCAAAAAAAAAAATTTAAATTTAAGATAGGGTTCCATTTCTGATTCAAAATTTTTACAATTTTCGTTTCCACATGTTTTAATTGGTAAAACTAGTCCTAACTCGCTAAGCTTTACAAATTCTTTATGTTCGTGACTCTCTTTTACTGATTTAAGCTTATCGCTCATTGTTTAAAATATCTTTTTGATCAAGTTTTTAAAATTTAAAAAATTGTCTTAAATTATTATTTCAAGCATTTTATTGTAATTTTAATATTTTTAGTGCAAAAGTTTTGCAATTTTTTTAAAATAAGATGACTATTTATTAAAGCTAAAATTTTGAAAAATAAAATTTTTTTTTACTTTGTCATAATTTTTTTGGTAAGCATCATTTTAGGTGATCACTTTTTATTTTAGGTGAACACTTTTTATTTTAGGTGAACACAATTTAATTTAGGTGATCATTTTGAAAAAAATTTTAATTAATTAGTACACATATTTTTGGTTCACCTAAAAAGTGAACACAACTGATCACCTATTTAGGTTGGGTAAGTTGGTTCACCTTTTATGTGAACCAGTGATCACATAACGCAATAGACCCTTAAATATATTTGACAAAAAATAAATAAATAAGACATAAACTAAATAAAAATAAAAAAAAATAGACAGAAATTAAATATTTTAAACAGGTAATATTTTCTGGCCTAAGAGTATATAAATTTTTTGATATGAAGCCTGATCTAGCAAATTTAAAAAAAAGTCCTGACTTGGACTTGGACGAAAAAAATTTTGGACTTTTTTTTGGAACTTTTAAACAACTCTGATTTTATTCAATATTTGGGGTATATAAAATAAAAAAATCCTAAAAAAATAATTCAATTTAATTTAATTTCATTTAATAAAAATTTTTTTGGAAGAGTTCATTTTGAGCAATGTAGGAATGAGGAATAAAAAAACTAAATACTTGATTTAAAAATTCATCAAAATTAAGATTGAGCAGCGAGAAAACATCATGCATAAATCCATTATGGGCAATCTGTGTCTTGTTGAGTGATAGATGCCGATTTTTCATAATTAAAGAATCATTAAGGTCACTTTTATGCAATCGAAAAGGCAGTCGCGAAAAAATACCAACTGGCGAACCATTTGAAGTAAGCACAGCCTTTTCGTTTGTCAAGCGCAGCAGGTTGTTAAAAAATGATATCTTAGTGCTCCTGGTGCTGTTCACAGACAAAAAATTGCTTCTCATCAAGCTGCTGCTTAAGTAAGACTCGTTGGAGCTCTCCGAAATGGTTCGCCTGTAACTTCGACCACTAGTGGTCTCGCTGGCTTTGTTTTCACATTTGTTCCTCTCAATTTTGGAGCTTGTTTCACTAGACGCCTTTTTATTGTGTCTGATCGAACTCTGAACCGATGTGGCTATGGATGAATTGGACGACAAAGTCACATTAGATGTAGCCAAGTGCTGTACTTCTTGCTGGTTCACATTGGCCTTGTGGCACTCTGACTCTGGGTCGCTCATGCAACTTTTATTCAAGTTCACATCACGTGACAAAGACAAACTTGGTTGTATGTTTATCTGCGGAATTTGAGGGCTCTTGGTGTGCAAAAAAGTGTCCACATAAAAATCAGGTACAAAATTATTAGAGCTAAATTCATTGTGCAGAAACTCTTTTGTTCTTGTGCAGTGGAGATTTTCGGTGACCAATTTGGTTTTGTAGTGATCAAAAAATTTGTTCTGTTTGCATGGGGAATTTTGGATTCGATTGAATGTCAGAAAGTAATCAAAGTCATTTTTTGCCAAGAGACAATCTAATTGAGCAGATGTGGAGGTTTCTTGTGGCAGACCATTCAGTGGTATGTTTGTTAGGTAGTGTTCGGCAAAGATGCGCCTTTTCAGTTTCTTGAATTTACCAATAGTTGTTTTGCCATCACTCCAATCGGAGGATTTCATTTGGGAATTTTGAGCTACGGAATTGAAAAAATGAAGCTTTTATTTTTATTTTCTAGCATATATTATTTTGAATTTTTTTTTTTAATAAATAAAAGATGTATGTTTGAAATTTTTGAAGCAAAATTTTAAATTGAATTAGCATAAATAAATTTTTTTTCTGATTAAAAAGGATACTAGTTGATTTATTTGAATGTAATCTAGAGAGTTCTGCTATTTATGACTGCATTCAAGTCATTAGCGTCGCCTGGCTTCCGGAAACCAAAAATTCCTGAATTAAATTATAAAAATCAAGGAAATTAATTTTTGAGTTTGCCTCCAAATTCACCAGATTTAAACCCCATTGAGATGGTGTGGCATGAAATGAAAAATTTCATCATCAATAAAGAACCAAGAAATGAATATGATGTTTTGAAATATATTTTTAAATTTCAAAAAAATCTCACACCTGATAAATACAGGAAAAATATTAACTACTTAAAAAAAGTAAAATTACAAATTCTTTATTATGAAGTATCATTAGCATATTAATTAATATATTAAAAAGGTAATTGAGATTATTATTCAAAAGGATGGTAATTGGTCAGGCTTTTTATTGTATTAAAAAAATTTCAATAATTAAAAGTGTTATGCTACTAATTTTTTTTTTTTTTAGATTTTTTTCTTTTTTGCCATAATTTACCTGTAAAATTTTGGAATTTACCAATTTATACGTAAAAAATGGTAAAAAATTAAATTAAAAAAGAAAAAAAATTCAGAAGTCAAAATCGTATTTTTTAAAAAAATTTTATAAATAACAGCAAAATTTGAGATTTTTTTGGCATTTTTGGATTTTACATAATTTTACGTAGAATCGGTAATTTTACTTCTATTTACGTAAAATTTAGTTAATTTATCATTTTTTATAATTCTTGTTTTACTTAAAAAAAAAGTATAGTTACCATTTTTTACGTAAATTTACCATGGATCCTATTATCAAATCACTACTGTACTTATGCAATTTTTTTAATTCCCAGTTTAAAAAAATTTTGAAGTGATGTCTTAGTCAATTTGATGACAAAGAGTGATGTACATTGATGAGAAATTGTCCTATCGCTTCAAAGTGACATCATAAGTGAAAATTGATGTGACATCGATTCAAAATCATTAGAAAACATTAATTAAACATTAATGTAAAATTAATTTTTTCTTTCTTCATTTTATTGTATAAAATATTATTAATTTTATTAATTAATTTAATATTGTTTTTGCAAGATAAATGTTTTGATCAAATAAATAAAAATTTTTTATGTGGTTAAAAATATTATAGAAACCGAGATATTAACTTTAAATATTTCTTAATATATGAAAAAATATAAACAAAATCAGAGTTGTTTAAGAATCAAAAGTGACAAAAGTCAAAAGTCAAAGACTTAGATTTTTACTTTTTTATAAATCCAGACTTGGACTTTAATATGGGACTTTAAAATCCTTTTGCATAAAATAAACAATTAAAAATCAGCGTTACGTACTGTTTATCAGAATATAAAGTCTTTTAGTCTGTCAAAACAATTTCAAAAAGAAACTTCTTGTCTGAAATGAATTAGATTAGAGTTAACTAAAAAAAATTTGATTGAATTACTGATGTACATAAGTAAATCTTTAGATTATCTTCAAAAACTTACATCATTTGATTTTATCATCAGATCTTCATTAAATATACATCACAAAATTTTATAAACTTTAATGTAAATCAGATGCAATTCAAAATTACCTCAATTTTATGTTAATTGGAAAGGGCTTAATAGAATTTCACCGCTTTATTCCAAAAATTCGCTCTGTTTCCCCAAAAAATAACCCGTTTGACAGAATTACCCAGTTTTCCTGTGAATTTAGCTCTTTAGTCCAAAATTTTTTAAATAAAATTATAAAACTGTTTTTTTTTGGAAATTATTTTTTTTTATTATTTAATTAAAATTTATTTGATTATTGCCTAACTAGACATGATTTTGTTTTTTTCTGGTTTTGGAGAAACAGCTTTCTGAATATACTTCAGTGGCATTGCTAAAATTTTTTGGTTTACTGCTAAAGAAATAATATGAGAGAAGTAATAATTTTTGAAATGAAAACTACAAGTGCATCTACTACTTGACCAGTTATTACTAATAAATTAAAATTTTGTACTTTTTAATTGTACTTATTGTACTTTTTTTAAGTACTATTTAAAAGTAATCGTTTAATTTAATAGCTTAAGCTGATTGAAATGAAATCAAAATTTTTTTTTATCTAATTCTAGTTTATTGTAGATTGAAATCATATAATTGAGATTATAAACTTGAATAGGATTATCTAATAAAACCAAATTTTTATTTTTTTATCAAAAAGTAATTATTCCGGAAAATTCGCGGGAAAATGGTGTTACTTTTTGGGCCAAAAGGACGGTCTTTATGGGTGAGTCAAAATCGTGGGGCAATTTCGGTGAAAGAATTTCGAATTTTCTCATCATAATTTAAAATTTTTAGAAAAAAAGTCTCCTAGATAGGCCAAATTACAAAATATAAAAAAAGCTGAGATAAAAGAATTTTTATTATTCAAAAAGTAATTTTCTCAATTATTCAAAAACTCAAAAATAGAATTTTTACTTCAAATAAAATTTGATTCAAGTCCTGCAGGCTGGTGGTGGACAAAATTTGAAATTTAAATTTTTAAATTAAGATTAAAAAAATTTAATTTTTCTTTTTAAATTAGCAAAATTGTTACAGTTTTTCAAATAAAATAATTTAGATTTTTGGTTACTTAATTTTGACAATGCGATAAATAATCTTTTTAAAACATATTAAAACAAATCATATAGCAATTAATTTTATTTTAAAATTATTCAAAAAATGAGAACAACTTTAATTTTGTCGAAATACAGTGATGGTTTTTGGGATCGTATCTGGGGTTATTGGCGTTCTCCAGCCGTCATGAAAATGAATGGTTTATGGAGCGATCGAAAAGAACAACAACTGAAAAGCTTTTTGATGACACAACGTGGCCGTGGAAAGTCAAGACCTGAAACTTTTTATGAAAAATTAGCAAAACCAAAGTACAATAATAAATGGGCTAAAAAATAGCAATATTACAAACTATTTTCTTAAATAAAAACTTGTATTTTCAATAAAAAGTTTAAATAAAATATTTTAGATTAAAAAAAAAAATATTTAAAAAGTCCAAATGGAAAGCAACCAAGAAAATAATTATGAGATGAGAAAAAAATTTTTAAATTTTTTGATGAAACTGATTAAAAAACCCGTCCAGATTAAATCATTCCAAGGTGCAGACATTGGCGGTACAATTAGATCAGTTGATTATGATTTAAGCAACATCCACTTAGGCAACATGCAAACACCTATTGGAATTATACCAGAAGCCTTAATTAGGACAAATGATGTTGTATTCATTAAATATTCAATTGATAAAATTAATAAAAAAGTTTAATTTATTTTAATAATTAAAGCAATAATTCTCTAGATCCAAAAATAAAATATTTTTTGAGAAAATTATCCTAATTTTTATGTCTAATGAATGATAGATAAAATATAAGTTTTTTGAAATATTCTTAGAAAAAAATATTTAAAATTAATCAAAATATAAATAAAAAATTCTTGGTTGAGTGAAATTGATTTTCATAAAAGATACATCTTCAAAAAAAAAATATTTTTTGGCAAAATTGGAATATGTAGGAGTTTGAATTAAGTCAAGGATTTTTTGGAAAAATTGACTTCAATATTTGTTCAATTGTAAATTTTTCATTGAAGAAATTCGTCTATTTTTTAAATTTGATTAAAAAAATTAAATTGAAGATAACATTTTACAAATTAAGACCCAAGGTTATCAAAATTTCAAATGAATGCGAATTTTGATAAAATTCTCAGCTTCTTTAAATAAAAGTTGCTTTTAAACACTACCAAAGTTCCAAAATTGGATGCATCAATCAAGTTTTCAAATCCACTTTTAACTGAGTTAAAATTGCACACATTTGAGCAATACTGACTTGAATATTATGAAAAATAAATTATTTAGCTGAAAGTATAGAAAATACTTGACTTAATTCATTTAGATAGAATCATTAGAAGATTTAATAATTTTTTATTAAAAAAAAAAATTTTACTTTAATTAAAAAAAAATTAAATTCTTTTATCTCTTATGAATGTTACTCTAAAAAAGATTTTATTTTAGATTAAATTAAAAAAAAAAATTACTCTTAGTGTCAAAATCATCATAGTGTATTTTTAGATAAATTTAGGAAGATTTTTAAGATGCATCTTTTAGGAAAATCCGATTCAATTTAGCTGAACCAAGAATACTTGTTCAGCTAATTTTTTAAAAACTTCGATCATTTAATTTCAATCAGTATTTTTTTTCATCCAAATTTTTATTCAACTTTTAATATTTTTTCTCTAAAAACATTTAAAAATTCGATATTTCATCTATTATCCATTAGTACTAAAAAATTTTCTTTTTTAAAAAAAGATATAACAAAAATGCATAAATTGAAATAAAAAAATTATTTATTTTAATCTTACAATAATTTACAAAATAATTTTAAACCCTGGAATAAATTTGCACTTAGAAATAATTTTTGACATTTATTCCTCTTCTTCCTCCTCTTCCTCAATTTGATCTTGCTGAAATTTTTGTTTACTAAGCGGATCTAGATTCAAATCGACGTCTGCATAAGCAGACTGTTCGTAGGTAACTATTGATTTTGGATGATTTATATTTTGATCTAAATTTGATTCTTTTCTAATTAAATTTAAAATTTTTAAATTAAACTTTTTGAAAATATTAATAAAAAAATTCTTACTCAATTATGTTCACTAAATTTAGCTCTTCGATTTCAAGCCTTTGCTTTTGGGATTCCAAATTTGAAATGAGCTTTTTGAGAAGATCTTCTTGCTTTTTCAGCTCGCTTAATTTTTCCAGAGACTTATCCATTTTGATCCAAGAAAAAAATAAAAAAAATTACAAATTTTTTATCTTAGTTTATCTGCAAATCACATGACCAAATAAACTATTTTCTAATTAATTTCTCATTTATTTAATTTTTGTTAATTTAATAATGCATTTTTTTTACAAAAATTTTATTAGAAATTTTTTTTTATTTTAATTTAAAAAATTAATAATTTTTTATTCTCACTTTTGTCATTTAAAATGGAAAAAAATTGCCAAACTCTCACTTATCCACTGATAAATTTGATTCAAAAAATTACAGTTTACGAAACAAATCATGTATATTTATCAATTTAATATTCTATTATATTAATAATTAAAAAAATTTTACCTTAGAGTTTCTACATGATCGGATCGAATTCGTCCGAGACTCTCTTTCGTGTGATAAAACTCGATCGGACCTGTGATCCTAAAAAGCTTTCGTTTAGTGAAGACATAGTAATTCAGAGTAAAGAACAGAGTTGTTTAAAAGTCCCAAAAAAAAGTCCAAGTCCAGACTTTTTTTTTTTCCAAAGTCCAAGAAGATATTCGAATAAGGGTTGTTTAATTCAAATGGATTTGCCATATTTCAGAATTTTCTTGCAATTTTAGCATAAAATTCTTCACAATTCTTCTCTAGTATTCACAATTTTAAAGCCAGGACTTGGACTTTAAAAAAATTTAAAAAAAAAAGTTTGGACTTGGACTTGACTTGAGACTTGTGACTTTTAAACAACTCTGGTAGAGAGTTAGCAGAATTTATTTTTAAATTAATTATTTAGCATGAATATGACCAGCAAGAGATAAAAGAATTGATTTCAATGATCAATATTGATAATTTACCAGGAAAAGCGCAGTCCAATGGCATAAACAATGGCATTGTGCGGCAGTTTAGTGCCCATTTTATTTTAGGTATTTGAATTTGGGAGAAGAATATTTGGTAAATTTTGTTGAAGGTTTTGTAAAATTTGTGGAAGGATACTACATGATATTGGTGACCAAGCAGCTTCCTGTGGCAATACTAGGATACCATGTGGTGTATACCATAGAGGATGTTGTAATGGTCTACATTCCTTATGTAGAAAAGTCAAGTAACAAGGAAGTGAACCAGGAAGAGCAAAGATATGTGAAAATGTTCCAGACAATTGACCTGAGACAAAATTTTTACTACAGCTACACGTATGATTTGACGCATACAATGCAGCACAATTTTTCAAGTGTAAGAGATGGTCAGAAAAATTGTGAAGCATTGAAAATTTTGGGTGTCAAAAATAAGCCGTCAACTAAATTTATGTGGAATGATTTTTTGCTTGAGCCGGTGATTAAAAAAATTGGTTATTCATGGATTGTGTATTTAATTCACGGCTACTTAGCTCAATCAAATATCCTTTAGAAAATTTAGACAAAATTAAATTTAAATTTAAATTAAATATTTTTCTTAACATTTTACGCTTGAACATATTTGGATGCACCGTTTTTGTGACTTTGATCGCAAGACGCTCTCAAAAATATGCTGGAACCAGATTCTTGAAAAGAGGTGGCACCAACGAAGGCTATGTTGCCAACGAAGTTGAAACAGAGCAAATTGTTCACAATGGTTCGATTTCTTCTTTTGAAAAGGGCTATTTTACTTCATTTGTGCACACAAGAGGCTCGATTCCATGCTTTTGGTCACAGGACCCGAAAGCGGTGCCCAAACCACCCATAGTTAGTATGTTGACTAAATTTTTTTTAGGTTGTTTTATTTAAAAAATTTAATTTTCTAGTTGGAAATGTGGACCCTTTTGCCACAGTCGCAGCTAGGCATTTCAAACAGTTGTTCTCACGGTTCGGTGCTCCGGTTATCATTCTAAATTTAGTTAAAATGAGGGAAAAAAAGCCTCAAGAAAGTATTCTAGCAAATGAGTACAAACTGAGTCTGGATTATTTGAAGCAGTTTTTACCAAACCAAAATTTTATTGACTACATTTGCTTTGATATGGCAAAATTTAACAAAATGTGAGTACCATTTTTCAAGTAAAATTGGTTCTGTTTTAGACTAAACCTTGTAAAGTTGGATACATATTTAAAAATTTTTTTGTATTTTAATCAGACTTTGTGCAAAAGTAAAAAAAAAGCCATTTTTAAATATTTTCAAAATTTTTTTAAAGAAAATAATGTCATTTGACTTGTTTTTTTGAATTGAGAATAATTTTACTCTAAGATAAAAAGTCTTACTAATTTAACTTTTTTTAAAACCGTTTAATTTCAAAAAAAAATTTTAAGTCAAATGACTTAACTTTGATTTTATGATTTTTGAACAACACTGATTTTAATTTAAATGAGTAGGTAAATTGAGGGAGAAGTATTTCTTTTCATCAGCTAAATATTTTTATTTTTTCAGATTATTTTTTTTTATTTTCAAATAAAAAAAAAAACATTTTAATTAATTTTTTTTACAGAAAAATT
>QEOQ01000274.1:172673-209982 GCA_010279815.1 Brachionus plicatilis | reverse complement strand
GATGGAGGTTAATTTGAATCAAATAAATAAAAAGAAAAATTAGCTTGGGAAAGTAATATAGACCACCAAAATAAAGTTGATGATTTTGATCAAAAATTAGTATTAAGAAAAGGCTTTATTTTTTAGTTGAAAAATTAAATGGAAAACAATGCGAAATTGTGTTTTTGAAAAAAAGGTAAAATATTATTTTATAAATTAAAATTTGGTTCCGAGATAAAGGCTATACTTTATGTATTGCCTAATTTTTTAAAATTATTCCTTTCCCAAACTCATCTATTTATTTACCAAGTTTGTAATCTTTCAAGTATTTTGTAATCAATCCTGACCAAATACTCTTACTTTTATGCACTTGATTATTTTTATGCCATATAAATCTATATAACAAGTATGAAAGTAGTAATTTAAATTATTTAAGTCAATTATTTACATCTAAATAAACTCCTTACCCCATATTTTCTCCCATTTTAATTGAACAAAAACTTACCATAAAACAAACCATAGTTTGACTAAGCGAAAGAACTCGCCAGAACGTCGTCGTCGTAAACTTTTTTCTTTAACTTGAATGATTTATTTAATTTTAATTTAAGGATACATTAAGTTCCTAATTTTAAAGCTTTTTCAATCAGAAAACTACATAAAGGACATAAAAGTTACGTTTGGTCCCCAGATTTTGTTTTATTCTGTAAAGTTCCATAAAGGATACATAAAGGAATCTTAAAAATAAAGTAGCATACTAGATTTGTGTGGTTTCATTGAGAGTAGAAGAATTTGTTTTAAATTAAACTTGGTCATGGTTTAGGAAGTTGACTATACATAAAAATATGTTTCTGCTTTAAATTTTACAAAAAAAAATTAATAAAAATTTTTTTAATAAAAAGCTTTAAAATAAAAAAAAAAAATGCTTGAATATTAAAATTTATTTTTAAAACTTTATTTTAAGTTTTTATAAAAATAACAAAAAAATTAGATTTTTGTATTATTTTTAGTATAAAATTTATCAATTAATTATTCATTCAAACTTTAAAATTCATAAAACTTAATAATGTTTAAGATGAAAGAATTTAACAAAATTTTAAAAAATTAAAATTAGTACCCACATACATTTAGTTTATTTAAAAATTAAATGAACCTTCAATTGAAAAATTGAAAATATGACATATCAAATTATTAGATTACTAGGTAATAGCAGATTATTCAAAAAAAATTCAGAAAATCTAAGGGTAATCTCTAAATCTCTATTTTGGCTCAGGTATAGGTTAGGTTTCCAAAATTTTTTATTTTATTATTTGTAATTTGATTTTTTAAAATTTACAATTTTTTAAGTAATATCATTAAATTTAAGATAAAATTTCTTTTAAAATATAAAAAAAGTTTTGAATCACTGTCACCGTCTACTGCCAAAGGTATAATATAATCATCAATTTCTTGCTCTTCATCCTCTATCTGATGGTCTGGAAAATTAAAATAGAAAAAAATTATTTATCCTAATAGTGTCCTCATCCAAATTATTTTATGTTTAGAAAAGGCTCTCTCTGAGTCACAAGAATTTAAATTGACAATCAAATACCACTTAATTTCATCATAGAAATTAGGGAGTCTGGATTTAATACCTTTCCACCACTGTTTTAAATCAAAATTAATCGGCTTTTGTTGTTTTACCAATCAGCTACCACTCTTTTGGTGGCTGACAAAATTAAAAAATACGAAAAGAAAAATTAAAAAATTATTTTCTTAATTTTTTTGTATATCATATCAATAATCTCTTTAGATCTCATTGATGCTTTATTTTTTGCTTTTATTTTCATCATAAAAATTATTTTTGATAAAAAAGGTACTGCAAAGTATGTTGCAGTATTTTTTCCTAATATTTTTTATTTACATTAATTTTAATTTATCAAAAAATGAAGTATTTTTGTTCAATTTGTATTTGAAATTCACAATACCAAAACTTTGCAAAAATTATTTAAAACTCTATAACTTTATTATGTTATATTACCCTTTATTTGGTATCAGTTTAATCCTGATCCAATTCTTTTCTATTATTTAAAATAATTTTCCTACATAATTTTTTGAAATTTTAATTAAAAGAGACAAAGGAAATGTGATGAAGAGATTGAATGACATTGCAGAATCGTGCATTTCGAAAACAAAGTTTTTCAAAAATTTTGACAATATTCTCAGCAATGAAAAAGAGCAGCGAAAATACGATTTTCAGGCCGGAATTGTACGCGTGAATTGTGTTGATTGTCTTGACAGAACAAACACTGCCATGTATGTTATTGGTAAATGCGCTTTGGCTCACCAAGTAGAAGATTACAAAACTTTAACTTTGAATCAAATTTTTCAGATTTATTAAATTTAGCTTTATGCACTTGGAATTTTGTCAACACCGAGTTTTGGGGTAGAGAGTCTGTGTGAAAAAATGCTAATTGATCTATACGAGAAATGTGGGTAAGATCAAGTAAGATAGAAAAAAATTTTTTAATTTTTAAAAAATTTTTTTTAGCGATGCCATTGCTCAGCAATATGGAGGCTCTCAGCTAGGTTTGTTTTTCGGAATTTTTTATCACTTTTAAAAATTAAATTTTCTGAATGAAGTTCACAGAGTTGATACTTATGGTAAAAATTCAATTGCCAGTCAATCAAGAGACATGATACACACTATTTCTAGATATTACAGCAACGCTTTTTCAGGTATGGATTTTATAAGGAAAAATTAAAATTAAGTACTTTGATTATATTGAAAATTAAAACACAATTAATTCATTTTTGAGATCCATTTAAATAATTATTTACTTTGGTTTTGATGTATTTTTAATTTAAGAATTTTACCAAGTGGTTCTATTTTTTTCTTAAGTGTTTTAAATAGGGCTGATACAAATCGATTTTTCCTAAGACAGGTCAAAAAATTAAAATCGGTCCAAAAAACCGAATTTTAAAATGAGTCAAAAAAAAAAATTTTATCTAAATATATTCAACCATTTAAAGAACTTTTTTAAAGGAATTTAATACTATGAATTTAGTACTAATGATTTTAGTACTAAATGAATTTTATACTTTTCTTATTTAATACTATTTTTTTCTCTTATTAAGAATTTAAGCTAATAATTAAAAAAATTGTTGACATTAAAATTTATTTTATTAAGGATCGAAAAAGTTTCGACTTCTTCACCGACTAATTTTATTGTGGCAGTACATTTGTGTTGATTCCGTAGATGATAATAAAATTTTTCGGAAAGGCCTTTATTACAATTTTTCCACCAGTATATTTGATTTTCAAAGATAACCACTGGGTGGGATTTTTTCTTACCTTCGATTCCAAAATTACTTTGGATTAAAGTTGGTTTGGACATTTTCAAATTTTGTTTTGTTTTGAGTTTTTTAGATAATTTTAAAATATTTTAAGTTAATTGAAGAGCACCAAAGATTGGTTTATATATATACAAGAAGTCATCTAATTATATTAATTAGCCTTTAATTATAAAATTCAAAATGATAAATCAATTATATTTATTTTTTAGTCAAGTTCTATTTAATTTAACTCTATATAATGTGCAAAAATTTGATTTTCGGCATTTATTGTTTTTTATAGATAAAATTTTCAATTATTATTAACTTCTTATAGTATTATTTTCTTGTAGTATTAAAGTCGTTAAGTATTAAATTCGAAAATAAGGATTTAGATTTAATTTTAAAATAAGCATTTAGTATTAATTTCTTATTTAAGAATTTAGTACTAAAATCATTAGTAATAAATTCATAGTATTAAATTCATATAGGACTAGATTACAGTCAATCATCTAGCCCAAGAGTATAAACAAACAAAAATTTTAATATTATCTTGATCTTGAATCTAAATGAAAAAGTTGAAGATGATATTCTTCGGACTTTTATTTTAATTAAAAATTTCTTTTAATCAATTCTTCCTTTCTATTCCTTTATTGTATTCTTTTAGTCGAAGAAGAAAGGAGGAAGAAAGGAGAAATGTAGGAAAAAGAATGAAAATAAAACTTATAATTTATTTATTTATTTATTTAATTAAAGTTTAAGTCCCATGGACAAATTGAAATAAGAACTTAAAATACAATCAAATATCTATTTTATAAGGACATTTTGAACCTGAAAATCTAATTTTGATTTTTCATTTTTTTAAAAAACCATTATGATATTTGAATTCTACGACCAAAAATACATTATAGTGTACTTGATTTTTAATTTTTAAATTATGTCCTCTTTGGGTACTAGAGGCCGGAAGTTGACCAACTCAAAAAAGTTAATAGTATTCAAATTCATATAACTAATGAATACAAAAGCTTGATATAATAATCGACCCCTCTATTGATAGCTGAGACTATAAGCTACAATAGAATAATATAATCATAGTTATTTTAATTATTTTTGGCCAAGTAATACACAATAATAAGAAAAATCGACTTTTTTAAATTTCAAAGTTGAGTTTTGATTCCTTCCCCTAATTTTTACAATAATATCGACCACGATTCTGAAAGCGCATCAAAAACTTTACAAAATGACAAATTTTCAGCCGTCCCATTTGTTTCCTTCAAATCTGCTTGAGTTAAAAGTTAAAAATTAAACAAATTTAGCAAATTTTTTCAAAAAATTTTATTTTAGTTTATTTAAATATTTTATTTTATAATATTTTATTTAATTTTTAAAATTTTTTTAAAAGTTAGATTTTCAGATTCAAAATGTCCTTAAGTAAAAAATTTAGTTTATATACAAGAAAATGATTTAGATTATTTAACATACAAAATTCAATTAAAAAAAAATGTATTTTATCGAGTCATTTAGTCCAGAATTGCTTCATTCAAAGCACCATATCAAATATTTTATAATCTTTCCTTAAGTATTCAAATATTTTCTCGTATATCAAATTCCTTCAAACTCTTTTCATTAATGAAGATATTATCTAAATGATATCTAGAGGTTGATTGAGAGAACTGTTTTTATAAAAAAAGATATAGTTTCAGGCCTCATTAGTTTTGGTATGCATCCAACACTATTTAGAGAGTAAAATCTCTTTTCACTTTTTTCATCTTATTTTCCACGACACCATTTATTGAATTTTGATTTCCAATAGGTAGGCTTGGCAAAATTTGAATGTGTTCTTCCGAGGGTGATAATAAGACTATATCATCACAGTAGGCAAGAATGGACAAATTAATCTCACCAATCTTTGCACCAACTTTCAAATCAGTACATAGAGGCAAATTGAAGTTTAAGATCAAGATCAAAAGATCAAAATATAAATTGTAATATTTTTTTTAAATAATAGAGAAAAATATTTTTTTTCCTAGGCAATGACTTGACATGTAATGTCAAGTTTATTTTCATATTTAAAATTTTAAAATGTTCCTTTTTATCGAACTTTAAAAGGTTTAAATATTTTAATTGATTTTTACTGAAAATTTACTTTTAAAGACAAAAAATTTCACTATTTTTAAATTTAAAATTTATTTAAGTGGAAAAATAAAATTATTTTAGTTTGAATGAATGGATATAAAAGTTATAAATTTGAATTTGTGAATTAACTTAACCTGAATTATTTAAATTATAGACTGTTTTTGTCAAATAAATTAGAGATCAATCATTTTGATGTTTATTTGATAATGAACTATTATTAGACATAACATGTCTAGTAATGTTTAGTATTTATTTCTTAAATATTATCAAAATCATTAGATTAATTAAGTTTTGAAATTTTAAATGATCGATTTGATCTTAAAATTTGATCTGAAACTTCAATTTGCCTACATAGAGATAACATTTGATCGATAATCTAGTTAAGGTTAATGTTCATTTCTTAGAATGTTTTTTTCCTAAAAAATTAAATAATTGAAAAGTTTAAAAATCACAAAATAGAAATTTATTTAATATAATAATAATCTTAGTGAATTTTTTAAAAATTGAAGAACAATCTTTTTTTCTAAAAAATTGGTTTTGTGAATTGTATCAGCTGATATCTTCAATTTATCACCTAAATTAACTCTAAAATTCTAAAATATTAAACTATATACAGTGCCGATTTGACAAGTAGATTTCAAATCGGCACTGTAAGAAAATTGTTTTTCAGAAGCTGAATTTAGGTAAAAAATTGAATGTGTCAGCTGATACAATTTAAAGAACAAATTTTAATCTCATAAATGTAATTTTTTAAAGCTTTTTAAATTTTGTTTTAAAATTCACAATGTGGTAATTTTAAGAGAAAAAAAAATTCTAATTGAACTGGAAGTTGAGGAGCTCATTTTTTTGTTTGTATTTATTTTGTCAGCAATTAATCTCAGAAATTAATAAAAAATTTTGTTTAATCAAATTAATTTTTGAAAGTTTTTCCATAAGATATTTTTCTTTGAACAAAAATTTAAGCTTAGATTGGTATAAAAATTCATAAAATCTCTTCAAATAAAAATAGTTAATAATTATGCATATAAAAAGTACTTAATTTAATATTTAAAAAAAATAGACGCTGATAAACAGAATGCCATCAATTTATTTCTTGGAATTTTTCAACCAAAATCAAGCTCTTGTCACATTTGGGAGCTGAACACAGACTGCTATCTACATGATAGCTTAATAATGCAGCCATATAAGTCACTCAAAAATTACATAGAATGGATCGATTTGAAACTTTTTGAATGCTTACCTATGCCTTACGAAATAGGTAAATAATAAAAGGAAACAAAAAAAAACTTTCTTTAATTTAATTTTTTTGCTGCCTCAGAATTTAAAAGCTTAGCGGATTTTATGCATGTTGAACCATTGAAGAGCAAGAATGATCCAAAAATAAACTTGTATGATGATTTTTACACACCGAATCGGTTGACAGCATTTCATGAGATTTTCTACTTCAACAACTTGAGTACAAATCGTATTGCGAACAATTTGCCAAGTCAGGGATTTACTGGAAATATTATGGCAATTCTGGATCCGTTCAAATTCAAGAAGAAAAGCTTTTCAGGCTTGACTAATAGTGCCAAAAATCTAAGTACTGAATCAATGCTTCTAAATTCTTCGTCTGATGATGACTTTACGGATGATTCGAATTCTTTTGTTCCTGATTTTTCTCTCAAGGCAAATAATAGCGAAAAACCTTTGAGTCGTTCATCACCAGAGAAAAAAGCCAGAAAAATATACGAAGTTCCAACCAAGAGTTTAAATGTTTACATGAAATATGCAGAAGATGCGCAGCGCATCCAAATAAGCTACAAACATACCAAAGATAAAGTGTACCAAAAGTTTTTTGTAGCGGAACAGTTATGTCAAGACCCGTTGAAGACTTTTTCAGATAAAAATTTGGCCATTTATGAAGATCATTTGAATATGAACCGTCTTAATGATCCCACCACTGTTCAAATAAAAGAGAGCAATTTGAAAATTTATGAAGCTTTTATTAATGAAAGAAAAAATCTTAAAGTTAATTATGATGACTTTGAATTAAGTGGTTTCGAAGTTTTTAATTTACACAATGATAAAATTAAATTCAGTCGGTTTTAATTTTTTTTTTTTATTTTTAAAAAATTTTAATCACTTAAAGACTTTTTCAATTATTTATTTGTTTATAACAATTTTGGCTATTTTATAAAAAAAATTTTATTTGAGAGAAGCGTTTTTTGTCTAATTTTTTTTGTTGGGTCTTAACGATTGTGTGAATGATCATCAAAAAATGTGATCATTTTTTAAACGAAAAAAAATGTAGAAAATTTTTGTGATCAAAATTTTTATTTTGTGATCAATAAAAAAATGTGATCAAATAATAAAATCTAAATAATATAATTTTAATAATAAGTCTTACTTTTGGTGCATTTTTGCAATGTTCAATTAAACACCTCTTTCATTCTTCACCAATTCTCTCCAAACATTGCATCATCATCATGAATCATCTCGGTCTCGTTTGAGATTAGTAGCCTAGCCATGGCTTGTTCCTTACAATTGTCTTCTTTATCTCTTACATTTCTAATACATTTCTTTTTAATATCCTTAGCCATATTCAGATTATTTTGACATTATATTGAAGAATTTAACATAAAAGCATGTAATATTGGATTCAGATATCAAAATGATAAAAAATTTATGAAATTTTGATTTTTTTTAATTCAAAAAAATGTAAACATTATGTGATCAGTTGTTCACATAATCGTTATGACCCTTTTTTTCAATAATCAATAATAAAATTTTCGTTTAGATTTAGATTTTTATATTTAAAAAAAATAAAATTAAAAAAAAATTATTTGAAGTAATTTCTAATTCTCATCACAAGTCGATCTATTTGATTAATTATTTCATTAGGAGTTGAATCTCCAACATATTCATTGAAAAATTCACGAATTTCTTCCGCTTCATTAAGCAAAAAATCTTTATCCAAACTGAACAGCTCTCGAATTTCTTCATTTGTGATATCCAAGCCTTGTAAATCAAAACCATCCAGCTTAGGCAAAATACCAATTGGTGTTTTCTGAGCGATTGAATCATCACCATCAGTTCTCTTGAAAATCCACTCAAGAACTCGAATGTTTTCTCCAAAGCCTGGCCACAAAAAGCTCCCCTGACCATTGTCTGACTTTCTGAACCAATTTACATTGAATATTTTTGGCATTTTTCTTCCCTCTTTGTTCAAACTCAACCAGTGTTTGCAGTAATCTCCAAAATTGTAGCCAAAAAATGGTCTCATTGCAAATGGATCGTGCATGATCACTTTTCCCTTATGTTCAGCAGCTGCTGTGGCTTCAGATCTTATTGATGCACCAACAAACACACCATGTTCCCAATCAAATGCCTCATAGATTAGCGGAACACCTTGGGGTCGTCTGCCTCCAAAAATTATGGCTGAAATCGGAACTCCTTCTGGACTTTCCCAATTTGGATCTATTATGGGACATTGTTCAGCTGGTGATGTAAATCTTGAATTTGGATGAGCTGCTGACTCTTTTGAATCTTTGGTCCAATCTTTTCCTTTCCACGAAATCAAGTGTTCACCATGTGCAACCATGTTATCGTCTAATCCTTCCCAATAGACTTTACCATCTGCCGTATGGGCTACATTTGTGAAAATAGTGTTATATTGAACCACTTTTAGAGCTATTGGATTTGTGAGCTCTGAAGTTCCAGGACACACACCGAAGAAACCATTTTCTGGATTTATGGCTCTCAGCTCTCCTTTTTCATTAAATTTCATCCAAGCAATATCATCTCCCACACATTCTATTTTCCATCCTGGTACAGTTGGACTCAACATTGCCAAGTTTGTTTTACCACATTGAGATGGAAAAGCAGCAGCGATGTATTTCTTAACACCCTGGGGATTTGTGATACCCAAAATTAACATGTGTTCAGCCATCCATCCTTCTCGCTTGGCAATTATAGAGCCAAGACGAAGAGCAAAGCACTTTTTTCCCAACAGACTGTTACCACCGTAGCCACTGCCAAACGAAATGACTTCATTTTTTTCTGGTAAATGAGAAATCATGGTCATTTCTGGATTGCAAGGCCAGTGGTTTATAATTGTTCGCTGTGTTGGCAAAGGAACTCCGACTGTATGCAAACACTTCACAAAATTACCATGATCACCAATTTTTTCAAAAACCTCAATACCCATCCGGGTCATTATTCTCATATTGCAGACAACATACAACGAGTCGGTCAATTCAACTCCAATCTTAGAGATTGGACCACCAACAGGACCCATGCTGTACGGCACAACATACATGGTCCTTCCTTTCATGCAGCCTGGCAGTCTACGGCCCAGTTCATATTCCAAGTCTTCTGGTGACATCCAGTTTCCCAAAGCACTGCACTTTAAATTTCTCAAGTTCAATGAAGGATCAATTTCTTTAAATCCATGCTTTGGTTTTGGTATTGCGTCTAGCATGTTTTTGGTACTTATAAATGTTCTTGATTCAACTCTGGCAACATCTTTTGGATCTGTCAAAGCCAACCAGCAATTGTTCATTTTCTCTAACTTTTGTAGAACACCTTGTTCTTGCAAAATCTGCAAGTTCAATCTATTTTCTTCAATGGAACCATCGCAAATGTGAATTGCATCAGGTTGGCAAATTTTGGCCTTTTCTTCAATATAATTTTGAATGCTTTTGGGCAGCTTGGTCAAATTGCTTTGAAATGTGGCAGTTCTTAGCTTGAGTAGTTTATCGTCGTCCATAACACGGTCATCAGTGATGTTTTCATAATGTCTATGCTGATGATCACTCGATATTGAAGCCATTTTTAATTTAATTTTTTCCAAGACTAATAATGATTTTTTTTTTTTTAAGTAATAAAAAATTAGAGCAATTTATATTAAAAAAAATTATTTGAATAAAAATAGATCTAAATTTTCTAAATTAATATTATTTTTAGAATTGTTATAGCTATGCTTAATATACTTGGGTTTTAACTTTCCTTTAAAATATTTAATCAGATTTCATGAATTGTTTAAACTTGTATATGTCACTGTCAATTTATTGTCATTTTGTAAAATGACTTGGCAAATGATAAAATTCTAGAGAAAGAAATTGTTTATTTCACAAAAAAGCAGTATAAGTGCTTAATTTTGGGCAAAATAAAGGATTTATAAAGTGCTCTTTTGCTATGAGATGCTCTTTTGGAAAAGCTGAGTTCAAGTTTGCCTTGAAATGCAATGGGGAGATTTTTAAATAAAGAAATTTGATAAATTAAATTATTAATTAAGGGTTTTGTTCAGTTTTTGTAAAATTTAAATTTTAACAAATTTTTTTATCAATGAAAATAAATTTTCGAGGGAAAAAATTTTAAAATTTAATATTGATTTTTGTTAAATCATTAAAAATTAGTTATTTTGATTTTTTTTGAATTTTTAAATGCCTGGTCAAAGAAAAATGGAAAATTTTATTTTTTGCCAAGTCATTTTACAAATTGACAGTGACATATTTATTTCCAGAAAAAAATTTTTCTGGAGTTTTAATACAAATTAAAAATATTAACAATTTTATGAGACAATGATTAAAAATTTACCATAGCTCTTTACCACTGAAGTTGGCCTTTGAAAAATGGTGAAAAATTTTATTTTTTGAAGCTGTAAGGTAAATTTTAAGGGCAAATGTATCTTTAAAAAATTATTTCATAAACTTCAAAATAAGCAAAAATTAGCTAGTGTTGGTAATCGACTCCAATTGATTGATAAAATTCAAAATTCAACTAATTTTTTTTAATAAATTATTAAAAAAGATGGTTGTGGCGGATTTTTCAGAGCAAAAGTTGAGGAAATTCGGTGATTAATTGTGTGCAATTTTGTCGGAAAAAATATTTTTTGCTTATTTAGCTTTAATATATAGATAAATTTTTTATTAGTTGACCAAAAAAAATTATTCGATTAAATAATTGACTAAAAAAGATTTAATCAATTTAAAGTTTGTCGATTATTGAATCGACTGCCAACACTAAAATTAGCCGTCCAACTCTTGGGCAAAAAATTTCACTGGGAAAAAAAAGGGTCTAAATATCAAACAAATTTTTAAAGCTGCGAATAAAAAATTTATTAAATAAACCCACAAATAAAAAATTTTTAGTTAATTTTTTAAATTATTCAAAAAATTAAGAATCCAGCTTTACTTTTTTTTTAAGTTTTATTAAGTTAATTAATAAAGAAACAAGTATTCCAACAACTGCTCCAATAATACACGAAATTGGCCATTTTTGCCACCATCTGTCCCAATCTAATGGAATGACCAATGCTCCAAACCAAGCTCCAATAATCGAACCTCTACTCACTCGAGCAAGCGCCTGTTCGATATTGGTTTTGTATTCCTGACGAAAAAGAAGTCTTTCTAGTAGCTCTATGGGACTTTTATGCTTAATCATTATTAGAAAAGGCATCACACTGATTAAACTCAAAAAAATACTAAAAATCAGTGTAGCTAAAAAATCTTCTATCAAATAAGCACCAAAACTGACAGCCACTAAATATACCAAAATTGTGGAGACTAAAAATTCCATGAGTGTAAAAACTAGATTCAATAAATTGTTGCCGGATTCATGATCATACATTCTGTAAAATAAAAAATTGAAATTTTTGCTGCTTAAATTTGAATAAAGTTTTTAAACCTCATTTCTTATTTAATTAAATGAAATAAATAATTAATAAATTTATTATACAAGTTTTTCATAGCTGTTCGTGTTCATTAGCACGTCTATGAAATTGTTTCAGTCGATTTTCATGAATAGCTGACAGTTCTGCATAAATTCTCTTTTTTTCATCCGGATCTTTGCATTCTTTGTATTCATTATATTTCTTGATTATTAGCTCTTTACGTTTCTCAGTGTTTTGAAGCATTTCCAAGCGTTTGGGATCTTTTATTTAAAATCAAATCAGTTAATTAATTGACAACTGATAATTTTACTATTTAAAAACTCTGGCTTTGTTGAATCATAATAAATCAACTTCAAAGGTTTGTAAAACACTATTCCGGCTGACAGCACAGCAACAAACAGAGATATTGGTTTGTTGTAGCGGGTGAAATATCTTTTCAGATATTCCATTATTTTTTTAATAATTAACTAGAAAATTAGTTGTTGATTCTTGCTTAAAAAAATGATGAAAGTATTTGAAAAATTTTTGATAATTATTAAATTAAGTTAACATTTTGTCATAATTACAAAATGATTTATATTGCTGCTAGGTGCAGGTTATAAAAAAATTTTTATCGTTAATTTTTGTTAACTTTGATTTTTTGAATTGTAAAAAAATTATTCTAAATTTAAATATTAAATTTCAATAATGAAAATTCGGCATTAATTTTACATTAATTTTAAAAAATATTTTTTGTATATTAATTTTATTCTAATTATCTATTTTTCCAATAATTAAATAATATTCTAAAAACATTTATTTCTATTATATAAAATAAAAAATGTATGTCCTCTTTTCTTATTTTTATTATTAAATTTTATTTTTTCTTTCACTCTTAAAACCTGAAAAAGGCCATTTGGCCGAAACGCGTCGTGACAAATTTACTTTTTATTCGAAAGTTTTTTAAAATAAAAATTTTTTAAAAAATAATCGTTATTTCTAATTATTACAAAATTACTTATATTCAATTTATTTTATATGTGCATTGTTTTGCTAAAATAGCCATATTGAAATGGATAATTTTATAGTCCTGGTGGTTTTCCTTTAATCTAATCAATGGCAAAAGGAAGTAAAAAAGGATTGTTTTTTTTGTTTTTAAATTTTATTGAAAAATAAAAAAAACGTATTTAAAATGGGCCAGGTAGAACGAAACATATAAAAAGATAAAAAAAAACATAAAAAAAGAAAATAAAGAATTAAGAAAGATATTGATTTCATTAATGAAAAAAAAACATTAAACCAATTTTATAAAAAGATAATAAACATAAATTCAAAATCCAATCTTTTTTAATATTTTTAGTTTAAAAAAAAAATATAATCAATTTAAAACTAAAGATAAAAAGCAAAAATTCAAATTATTTGCGCAAATTAGACGAATTAACTTTTTCACGTATTTTTATCATTATTAGCTGAAAAATTAAAATTAAAATTTTTCTAAAAAACTTATAAATTTTTCAAACTGGAGGGTTTTAACTATTTCTTCAAAATATTCTTGAATCAGATTAATTCTAAATTTTCTCTCATATAAACTATTTAAGTTATTTTTTATGTAATTTATGTTTTATCTCTTTTTAATTTTTTATTGTCTATGTTTTTTTTCTCTCATTATATAAGCTAAAATTAGTAAAATTGACTATATGTTTTTTTCTACCTCACCCATTTAAAATAAAAAAAATTAGAATATCAAGTATATAATAAAAAAAGTAAGTATTACTTTGAATTCCTGAAAAATGTATTTAATTATTTTCAATTTTGACATTCTACTGCCTTTTCGACCTTTCTAGCAAGTGTATCCACCGGTCATCGTTAATAATTTTAAACATAGTAATATAATATTTGATTTTTTTCAAATATTAATATTTGTTTTAAAAAATCGTTTCTTTGCATTGATTCATTTTACACATTTAAATCTATGAATTACACATTTTTATTTAAATTTTTATTCAAAAATAAAAAATTTTCATTTCGCATTTGGTTTAAGAAAAAAGTGGCTATTTTCTACTTTTAATGTGTTTAATAAAAATTAATATGTGAAACTTACACAAAATACGTATTTCACATAATGTGTGATAATTTCATCAATTTTTTATTGTGTAAGTTTTTACCGTAAATAATTCTTTCGAACCGATCAGGATTCTTAACTTGAGTGATTAATAAATTAATGTAAAGTTTAGCAGACTTCATTGTACCTCATTAAGCTAAAAAAACAATTTAATTAGGAATTTTTAGTTTTATTCAAAATATTAACAAAAGCCTTTTGTTTGGAATAAAGAGTTTGTTTTAAAAATGTATTGAAATTTATTTGATAAATTACCACACAAAAGACTCAAATTTTGATACTTGGGGTATTTTATTAAAATTTTTTTGCATTCGAACTAAATATCCTTATTATTATTTATTGACATTATAATTATTCTTTCATGTTAAAAAAAATAAACATAAGTTCGACGTACAAGACTCGGAACTTCGGGTTTTTACAGGGCGTTAATACAAGGATTTCAATCATTGACGAAGGGTTTAGATCCAGAGTTGTTTAAAAGTCCCAAAAAAAAGTCCAAGTCATTAAAAAAAAGTCCAAGTCCGGACTTTAAAATTAATCCATTCAATTCATCCTTTGCTAGTGTTGTAGTTCTCTAAATAACTACATCATCTTCTCACTTAAAGAGCAGTTTATTTTGATTTAAAATATTACATATGCATGTTTGTTTAATTATATAGAAGCATGTTGAAATTGTAGAACATGTTTTAGTTTTTTCAATTTTTACTTAAATAAGTATAAAGTCCCAGTGAAACAGAATAAGAAAATTTATTTATCTAATAAAGTAATAGAGAAAAGAATTGAATTAAGTTTTATTAGATAATCTTAAAACAACATGGCTAATATACCTACAAAAAGTAATATTAAAGCAACTACACCAACAAAAGTTGAGAATGCTGAACAGAATATTGAAACAAACATATCAGAAAAAAACTCTCTTGTTGATGAAAATAAAATCAAACAACTTCAAGAAAAAAAGTTTGATTTCACAGAAGTTGCAAAATTTGTTAATGAAGAGCTCAAAAATTTTGATTTTAAAATAATTTACAAAGAAATTAATTGGAATGAAATGGATTCAGAGAAATGGTATAAATTTCTTTGTCTATGTCATCAATACAAAACATTTCCACCTGGTTTTAGTAGAAAAAGAGAATTATTGCCTTTATGTGACAAGAAGAATACTGCAGCATATAGTTTCAATGAAGTTTTAGGTGATGGTTTATCAACTAGAAACTTTGCAAATTTAATGGCAAATATAACAAGAAGAATTGATGTGATTCATACTTTTGAAAATTGGAGAGAAGAACAAAAAGAAGAAGAAAAGTATTTAAACAAACAAAAAGAATTTTTAGAAAAACAACAAAAAAGAGATGAATTTTCCGACCAAGTTAAGTCTCTCAAAAGCGACAAGCTAAAAATGGAAAATGAGCTGGAGGAATCAAATGAGGAGATTTTAATGCTGAGAAAGGAAAATGAACAACTGCGTAAGAAGGTGCAGGAGAACAAAGATTGGGCCGAGCAAATTGATAAGTTAATAAAAAAATTTTGAATTTGTATAAACATGTTTTAGTTTTTTCAGTTTTTACTTATATTATTATTTTTGTTATTCTTTTTCCTATTTTTTTCTTTATATATTGTATTTTTCTTTAGGCTAGAAGTGGCCAAAAAAACTTAATAAAATAAAATTTTTACTTAGAAGAATTTATTTTAAATATTCCGAGTATAAAGCGCTTAGTGCCGAATAAGTAGGTTTATTACACTAGAATTGAATTTTTTCCTGTTTAAAATTAAAATTTGAACATTTAATCCATCGAAAGAATCTTTAAAAATTAACTGCATCAAACTAATGAGGACTTTTAACCTGTTTACCAATTTTAACTTTATCAAATAATTTAGGGTTTCCTCAGGGTCGTACTGAAACACTGATCCCCATTTATTTTCCAAATCAAAAATTTCAAAGTTTCATTTTGAAAATTTACTCTATTGAAACCTGATCGCCCTACAGTGACTCCCAACTCATCGCTATTATTCTTGTAGAGAATTTCACGACATTTTAAAAAATTTTTCTAGTATTTGTCTTGGAAGAATAGTAAATCTTTGAAAGAACTTGTTAAAAAAAAGGAAACAGATAGCAAAAAAAAGATAAAAAATTTCACCTAATTATATTTAGGTTAATTTCATTTTTACTAACCATAAGCTCGGGTTAACGACTCTAATAGTAAAGCTCAAATCCAACCTTTTTTTATTTTAGAGTTAATTACATAGTTTCTATGTTATAAAAATTAAAATTAAATTAAATTAAAGCCTAAATATAGCTTTTACTTTAACAAAAAAATTTAAAAAAAATAAAAAATTAAAAAAATTTTAGGGTTATTTTCGAACCTAACTCTAAGGGCATTTTTTGTGAGATTAAACGCAAAATTTTAATTTGTTCTTTTTAAATTTAAGTTTAAAATAATCTACCTAGCAGAAATTAAATGTAAAATTTTTAAAAGTTAATAAAGAAATAAATTGAATAAGATGCTGTATTGGATTTAAATTTTTGAATAATGAACAAAAAATGCTTAATTTTATTCCGTCTGATGATTTTTCCATTTTAATCAGGTGGAAGTTTTTTCTTTGCTCTTTTTTTTGGACTTGTTTCACTAATTTTATGGCATTGTGAAATCTGGTACAAAAAACAAAAACAAAATAATACCAAAGCTTAATTGAAGAATCAAAACATGTTTTTGCAGAATTTAGCAGAATCAGTTTATTGGTGGTACAAAGGATGTATCAGTTGCTACAATTTACAGAACATATGACTTTAAAAAAATAATCTTGATTTGTAAAATAAGTTGGGGTGAAGATATTATCAAAATTTGTGGAACAGTGTTTTAGTATAACCCTTTCCAAGGAGTTTAATCGAATAGTTTTATCTTTCTTTTTGACCTTCTTGTCACTATAAAATGTAATAAATTAATTAAAATTTTTGAGAAAATTATTTATTAAAAATATTAATTCATATTAAATTTAAAAAAAAAAATTAGTCTTTTAAAAATAGCCATTAAGCTCATATTATATGTCTGATCTTTTTTTTTTAGTTTTTAGATTATTATTTGTTGATTCGGATATTAATTACAGGTGTACTAGTTTTGAAGATTTGCCACCAATTAATTATTTTATTCGCATCTATTAAATTTACTTTGTTTTTTCAAGATAGTTATTAAAAACTTTTGTATTTTGTTTTTATTTATTTATTTATTTTAATTAACACTAGAAGTACCAACAGATCAGAATTATTCTTTGTCATTTCAAATCTCTTCTATTTCAAATAATTAATCTAGAATTATTTAAAAATGAATTTTTTTGTATTACAACAAATAAAAGTAAATTTTGTTGACTATATCTTTACATTTCAATAATTTTCAATAAATGAATGAAAAAAAAACTATGAAAAATTTTTTTTGTTTCGAAAAATTTCTTTATATTCAGCCGTATTTTTTATTTGATCAAAGATCAATTCGCCTCGATCTAAGTCTATTTCAAAAGAAAGAACTTGTCCAAGTGCTGATTTGAAATTAGTTTTATTTTATTTAAATGGTGAGTATTGTAAGTTACGCTTAAAATCCATTTTCATTAAAAAATTTCAAATCAACATAAAGATTGATGATTTAATGTGAAGAAAAACTTTTTTTAAGCTTTACAAAGACTCTAACAAATTAGATTTTTAATTAAAATAAATTACGGTTAAACAAATTCAAAAAAATTTTGATTTCAAATAATGATTGATATTTATCTTAATAAATTAAAAACTTAAATATTATTCTCTAATTTAAATAGATAAAACAATTGACGCTTATTAAAGTTAAATGTTTTATTACTAATAACTCTTTTAAATTCAATTTTAAAAGATTAAAATTTTTTTTTTAAATATTTTTAATATTCTTTTTTTATTTAAAAATTTCTTGGTTAAAAAAAAATTAAAAAAGAGGTTTTTTCGAAGCTTGAATTAGCCTTGGGAGGTATCTCTCCTAAAATACATTTCAAATAATAAAATAAATAAAAAAGAAATTTATTAAAAATAAAATTGTCACAAAAAATGCTAAAAATTTTGAAAATAAAAGTTTTTAAATTTTATATTTTATTATTTGTTCCAAAACACACAATGCCGCCAAAGATCGTCATAATTATAAATGGCCATTATTGTAGTTTTTTGTTCGTATAAATCTGGAAATAGACTCATAAATTCCTAAAAGTTACATAAATTTTTTGTTCTCCTCTTCTAAATTCAATTATTCGGTAATTGATTTTCATTTTTAAATAACTTTATTTTCCAAATGTTAATTCTGAATAATTATAAAGTCGTACTATCAAAACATTGCTATATATTAATGTTATTTAGTAAGCTTATTAATAATAATAGCAATTAGTTTTATTTATACAAATCTAATTACTTTACCGGATACGAACTAGAAATTATCTTTCTAAAATCAGTAATATAAAAATAACAAAAACATCATTTAAAGTTATTTTTATAGAGATAATCTTTGATATTAAAAATAATGAAATAGATACTGGATCTTTCTTTGGTTTAAAGAAGGCGTAACTTTAAAAAAAAATTTATTAAATTTTGAGGTCTTTCTTCTAAATAAACTGTGTTTTTTATTTAATTTTGTATTTTTTTTAATTTTTCTTCCATACTTAATTTTTAAATACTAAGAAAAGAGAAAAAAATTCCAATCCAATCAGAGTTCTTAATAAACTTATTAATATTGATCGATTTTTTCCACTCAAGTTTTTTACCATTAAAATTTAGATTAAATACTTGTAAATTTTATTGAAAAAAAATCATCTAAATCTACTCTGTTTTTTTATCTAGCAATTGTGCTTCGTCGTTCGAAGATGGTACTTCTTCATGCTGATTTTTTTTTGATGGCTCATTCAACTCTTGCTTTGAGACTTTCGTAGCTAATTTTTTGAGCTTGTTCTTTTTGGTCACTTTTTTTTCTTTTTTGCTTCGTTCCATTTCAAAAATTTTATAGGCAATAAAGCCTATAATTGATATCGGTATCAAAACAACAACCAGAAAAATAATGCTTGCCATTTCTGACTTTGTGATGTGTAATTTTTTGATAATATTGTATGAATTAATAAAAAAAAAACTAAGTATAAATTTGGTTTGGTGACGTTTAAAAAAATGTTAAGGTCGATTTTGATTATGTAATAGAATTAGAGTATGTTTTAAATAAAGACGTCAACATTATAAAATCTTATCTCTTATCTAATTTTAAAAATTCAAATAAAACTTTAAAATAAATTTTATTATAGCAATAACAAAATTATGTAGCAGTGGCAAAAAGATTTTTTTAAAAAATGCCCATGAATACGTAATATTATTTATATTTATCAAAAATATAAATTAATATTTAAATTTTATTTTAATTCAAATTCAGAATTTAATCAATTAAATTTTTAAAAAAAAAATTATTTTAAGTGGTAACAAAATAACTATATCAATAGTAAATAATATAGAAAAAGCAAAATATAAAATAATTTTTTTTTAAAAATTAAAATTGACATATTATTTAAAAATTATGATTGACTTTTTATTTTTAAAATAATTTTAGGTGACCTCTGGACAGGTTGGGATGACAATAACTATACCTTTTAGTCCCGTTATTAAAAATAATTTTACAAAAAAATAGAAATTTTCATTAAAATTGGAGATTTTTTGTAGAGAAAGACATTTCCAAAAGGCACTGATTGTGATGATTCAAAAATTAGTTAAATTTAAAAAGATATTAAAATATTAATATTTTTTCTCTTTCTAAGAGAAAAAACAATGTTTTTTTCGGAACATTGATTTTGTCAAAATGCTTTAGAGAATATTTTTTAGAGAAAATTTTTCAGAGAAATAATGGTTACATAAATAATGGTGAAAATTCAAAAATTAGTATATTCAAATTATTTTAAATTGGAATGTTTAAATAGTAAAATTTAAAATATTATGAATCCGGCTAAATTTTTTAAATTTAATAAAAGATTATTTCAAAAATTATTTTTTTATTCATAAAAATCCAATTCTAAAAACAATCAATTTTTTTGTGTTTAAAACAATAACTTTGAAGTTCATAATACACTGAATAAATTCACAAAATAAAGAGACTCTAGAATTTATTATTATAAATTAATTTGGCCGAGAACCTCCAGAGGTTTACCCGAGCGGCATAGGAGCAACTTGAAATTCATGATCATGATCAAATGATCAAAACTTAATTGATTAAAATCGTCATAAAAATGATGAAATAAGCTTTTTTTAATTTCTTTAAAATTAAACTTAAGATGTTTATTATTTTAATTAAAAAAATCTTTTTCTTACAGATTTATCTTTAAGAAATTTTTCTAAAATCTTTATTTGAAAACCTTAAGGTCAAATTTGAAACAAAAATTAAGGTATCCAAATTATGAATCAAATGACATTTAATTTATAATATTTGATATACAAAGTTTAATTTTATATTGCAAAAATTCAAAATATTGATTAAGATTTTAATTTAATCAGACAAATCATGTTTATTAAATTTTAGAAATTTATTATTAAAAAAATTACAAAAAATACCTTTTTATTTAAATCAACAACTATAAATTTTGGTTTGAAATTTACAATTGATCATGAACTTCAATTTGTCCGGCAAAAGACCCTCTTTTCAGCCTGCGTTCTTTAAAAATATTGATTAAAAGAAATAGTTAAAATTTTAAGTGAAATAGTTGTAGAAAAATTTGAATCCGCAATAGGCTTTTTATTTGAATTTAGCTTCTCACTGAAATATTAAATAAAAAAGATTTCTTCAATAATTATTATTATTATTTATTTCGAAAACCACCACTCGGGTGATGAAAGTAAAAATAAAAATTAAATTAGAAAAAAATTTAAAAAGTTAATTTCATTTTGTTTTATTTTTGTTTTTTGGTTCCTAAATATTTATTTTATTTGTTTTTCTGTTCCAGCATAAGCTCCTTCAGAAAAAAAATAAATAAAATAAAAATATTTAATCAGTTTTAAAATTATGAAACAAAAAATTTTTTTCATTTATTAATGAAAGGATGAGGGCATCTTGAAGTTGATGATCAATTCAAAATATCATTTCAATTCAAAAAGTTTATCCTTAGATATTAAACTAAATCTTTGATTTAATTTAAATAATTTTAATGTAACATGATTTACATGCAATGTAGATTTAGAAAATAAGAAAAAATTGAAAAAACATTTTTTCAGTCCAATAATAAAATCGATTTTCAATTTAGTTAACTTATTTTTTTTAAAGTTTTATTTTTATTTTATTACTAATTTTGAATTTTTTTTTAAAATTTAATTGTGAATGCTAGCACAAATACTTTTGAAATAAAAAATCTCAAATAAACTCTACAAAAAATCAGTTAATACATTTAAATATTAAAATCGATTATCAATGGACTGAAAAAATGTTTTTTCAATTTTTTCTTATTTTCTAAATCTACATTGCATGTAAATCATGTTACATTAAAATTATTTAAATTAAATCAAAGATTTAGTTTAATATCTAAGGATAAACTTTTTGAATTGAAATGATATTTTGAATTGATCATCAACTTCAAGATGCCAGGATGAGAGACACAAATAATAATTAAAGAACTGTTTAGTTAAGAAATAAATGGAGTTGAATAACATGAGAATCAGAAAAAAAAGCAAAAATCATAGATAAGATCTTAAGAATTTTTTACTGACATAAATAGTAATGCGAATTATTTTTTGTTTTTAATAATCTTAAATTATGCAAAAAATTAGATATTAGTAGATAAAAATAAAATGGACGAGATGGGTGGATTTTCTTCAATAATTATACAACATCTTTTTCAAGTTTTTTATTACAATCTAAACAATTTTGTAATCAAAATTTTTCTTTTAATTTTTTTCAATAAAGCATTTTTCTCAAAGTTTTATCAAAGTGAATTTAATCAAGGTTACTTTATTTTTGAAGGCAAAAAAATCAATTTTTTATTATGAAAAAAATGAGCTAATTAAAAAGTTCAATTTGCAACAAAAATGCTTAAAAATTCTGCTATTTAAATTAAATCCATTAGAAAAATCTACTGAACAAAAAAAAGCTATTACAAAAAGCATCTTGTTGTATGAACTGCATATTTAGACTAGATAGATAGCAGTAATCTCCAATTATAATTATCAAATCTATCGATCTATTTGAATTTGTATCCAATCAACAAATAAATAAAAAATGAAATAGAAAAGTGCTGATTCGATTTCGACTCGATTAATTTGATGCTTAGTATTTCTGAAAATAAATAGAGATCCAGATCTAACAATTTAACTTGCTTAATTAATTAAGAGAAAATATCTAACAAGTAGAATGGATGTTGATGAATATTGGATAGAAGCGCGCCCGATTTCATCCACTCCAAGGCTTGATTAATTTGCAGAAATTGTTTTTTTGACATTTAGCGCTGCCATACAAATAATGCTTATAGATCCAAATTGCCACACTTTTCAGCCTCTAAATATTTATCTTATTTTTCTAATCAGTGGCAACACTGGCCGACCGCCCACTGGTCCACTATTCCATCACTCTCGGCCCATAAGTATCTTGACTCGTGTTTATTTTCTTAATCTTTTTCTAATTAAATCGATATTATCGAACACTTCACTCTTAAACTTAAACAAACTGGCTTATCCTGTCGAGTGGACAATATAATTAGAAAAGTTGATGATGAGCCACATCGTTTGCACGCCTCGTGGCGTCACGTTAACTTTTTTGCCCATTTAAAAAAAACAACAAGTCTTTTTCTCTCTTTTTTTTTCAGAAAGAGAAAAATTCTTTTCTTCTTCGACCATGAGTAGCAGTGGTCTGCTGGAATTTTATTTTTTGCTCAAATAACTTTCAAGTGTTGTTGGAATTCAATTAGTTGTAAATTAATCTAAATTTATTTTTTTCAAGAAGCTATAAAATAGTTCGATAGACACAGATAGAAATTAAAAGAGAACAAAACACCATGTCGTTCAAAATAGACGATATTCTCAACTTCAAAAATGCGGCCAATTCTTCGGCATCATCTTCGGCATCGTCGGTCTCGTCGTGTTCGCCCACGGCCGCCGAATCGGCGCCCACAAGCAGCCTGTTGCACAGCGCACTCTACCAAGCCATGTATCCTCATTTGGACATGTTCAACAAGTCCAGCGGCATTCATGAGACTAGGCCCAGTCCGGACGAATGTCGAACAGAACAGGGAAAAAAGCTCGCCAAAGCCAGACCCAAGAAAAAGAAGGAACAAAGCGATGCCAAGTGCGACACATGTGCCGGAAACTGTGCTGATATAGCGTCATGTAAGTACTGATCAGACTTGTTCAGAAGTCACAAGTTTAAGTCAAAGTCATTCAAATTTATGTCTTATTTTTATTTATTTATTTTTTTAAATATTTGCTCAATCACTTTTACTTTAAAAAGAAAAAATCAGAATCTTATTAAAATTTAGCTGAAAGAAAAGACTGTTATATGGCGACATCTTTGTCGATATCACTGGAAAGTTAATTAACTAAACCATGAGCTTTTAAATTAAATACAATACGTCTTACGAGAAGATGATCAAATAGATGGGCCTAAGGGCACCAATGTAAACATTAAAATGGCTAATCTCCATTCCAACATGCCTGCAGACCTGGTTCTGTAATATTAATGTTCCAACGCTTTATTTTTTAAATTCAAATTGACCTGCATAAGGAGAATTAAAATATAAAATTAAAAATTAAAGTTTTGCATAAAAATAAAAATAAGTATTTATTTATTTGTTTGTCTGTACCGAGCTAATGCTCCTTCAGAATAAAAAAAAATAAAATAAAGTTAAATAAGATGTAAAGTCTTGAATTTGAACTTTAGGGATTTAAGCCAAGAAATAAACAAAACAATTTAATTTATTTAATAGTTTATTAAATGGAATCCGAAATTATAACAAGTAGTTAGTGGTTTATATAATAGTTAGAACATGTGCTTCAGCTGTAGTTAATTCAAGATTAAATAATAAGTAAGACATGTCAAGACTTGGGTCTTAACAAAGATAAAAATAAAATAAAAAAAAATGGACAAATGAATTAAAAGAATATCAAAAATTAGAGTTTAGACATGTTAAAATATTTGATAGTTCAGGAAAAAATGATGATAAACGTCTTTATTTAAATAAATATATAAATAATGGCTCGAGCTTTCGCTACTTTGCCAAGCTCATGTGAACTGTCCCAAAATAAATATATATATATTATTATTATATGCGTTCGTAATTTAAAAAATATACTTTTTATGTTTTTTAAAAAAATAAGAAAGAAAAAGAAAAGGAAGTAGAAAAAAAAATGAAAAAAAAAAGAAGAAATAAAGAAGAAATTCAATTTAATTTAATCTCAATGATTGCTTTATATGAAATTGAATTTAGAAGAAGAGGTAGTAATGGTAGTTGCTGTGTGTGTGGAGTGCAGTTTATGAGTCTACACTATCGTTGCCAGTTTAGATATAGCCTTTGTTAATGTAAACCAATCTCACTATTTTAAGTAATTGAATCAAGTACATCCCAATTCAATGCTATCTGTCCTCATGTGCTAAACCACTAGGCTCTAGACCTTTGCTCTTCTCTGTACTCTTTTTATCTTTTTCAGACAAAGTATTCTAAACAGATGATGTGAATTTAGCTAGTTTGAAATGGAACTGAGTCCTTTCTTTAAGCCAACTATTCATTGTTCATATTAATTATTTATTAAATATTTTCTAGGTTAATCAACAGGCGAATGCTTCTATCTTTCAGATTGATTCACACTTTATTTATTTAAATTCTATATAAAAGTATTCATTTAAAATTTTAAAATATTAAGACTTTGTTATTTGAATTCAAGATGAGACAAGTAGAGTGAAGCATATAAAAATATAAAAAAAAAACATAAATAAAGAAAATAAAACTAATAGCAAAATATTGATTTAATTGAAGAGAAAAAACATATAATCGATTTTATATTAGGCATATTATATATTCGGCTAAAAAGCATAAATTCAAATCCTAAATTTTAAAATTTATTCTAATTAGCTGAATTGATTCATTATTTATTAAAAATACCAATTAAATTTTTATTTCGATGTGCATAATTAAATGCTCAATTAGACGAATTAACTTTTTCACGTAAATTTACATATATTTTATCATAAATTTTTTATCTTTATTAGTTGTAAAAATCTTATATTTTTTTCAAACTGGAAGCTTTAAGCTATTTTTTAAAAACAATTCTTTAAATAGATCCAGTCTAAATTAAGTATTATTACATTAGAACTAACTATTTAAGATTTTTATAGTTAATGTTTTTCTACCTCACCCATTCAAAATTATTTGAAAAAATTTAACAACAAGATATTCAAGTTAAACAACTCAATAGGGGCCTAAGGGTGGTCTTTTCATTAGAAATAAATAAAAAAAAATTGAAAAAAATAAAATCTTTTACAATTATAAAGTATAATGTTTTTAATTGTAAGGATATAATTTTTGCAAAATTTTCTCATTTTGCCTAAGTATTTATTTATTTAGAATGTGACCTAGGGTCTGCTGCTTGAAGAAAGATAACTCTCCGTTCAGAATTAAAGAATAATTTTCAAAGTAAAAAAAGAACAAAAATTAAATATAAAGCAAAGAAGTAGATAAAAGTGTATAAATAGTTTTTTTTAAATAAATTTTTTATCACTTCTACTCCAATCAGAACTACTTATTAAACTTTCGATTCCCGCTTCTAAAGGTTCTAGATTGGAGATAGTGTTTAGTAAGTTTAATGGGCTCTGCAGTATTTCAACATTTTTTTTATCCAACCGCAACTGCTTTTTCATAGAAGAAGTGTGAAAAATAAAGTAAAATAAAACAAAATTATTGAATATAATTTATTATAAGGAATTTTATTTGTTAATTTTTAACTCAATCATAAAAGTTTAAGTCTAATAAAATTTACATAATTTACAATTATTAGCAACATATCAGTAATTTAACATTGAAGAATTGCATTTTGCAATTAGTACTTTTTATTTTTACCCGAAATTGGGTCTTTTGGTTTTAGTTTGTAATATAGTTAATTAAGGTAGCTGATTAAAATAGAGTTTTACCTTTTCGAGACGTAGGCACAAATTTAAAACTCATTTTGACACTTATTTTTTTTTATTTTATTTTTAATATTTTCATTCAAAAGCAAGTTCTAAGTCTATTTCATTCATGTATTTAAAATATCAATTTTTTAAATTTTCAAATTAAATTTTGTAATAAATTATTACAATTGACAGGTTTTCAACATTTTTTATAATAAGGTATTAATTCCGACTCCACCTTTTCACAATTCGGTAAATCAAAACAAAAAAAATGTTGAAATACCGTGAGCCAAGTTTAGTGGTGTTTCTCAGTATTAGTGATAAGACTATGGGTCTTCTGTAAAATATGTTAAATGATTCTAATGTCAAAAATTTAATGTTAAAAAAATAATGCCTAAATATTTTATTTTCAAAAAACAAATTTATTATCTTATTTACTTATTTAGTAAATTCTGATCGAGCCAAGCTCCTTCAGAAAAAAAATAAAAAGTTTCCGTTAGTTGTATATATTTTGAATACATGGTAAGTTAACAATGTTAATAATTGGTTGTTCAGAACTGAAGGAGATTGAAGTTTTTCAAGTATTAAGGAAGATAAGGGAAATATTAATCAATTAGGAGGTATAAACCACACAATGGTGTTGCAAGATTGCATATTTCTTTAGAGCTAATTACAGCTTTATATTCTTTTACTAGTCTAGTTACCAGAGGTACTAAGTTTTTCAGACCACACCTGATATAGTTCTCACTGAGATCAAAAAGACAATTGTCTTTTCTATGCGTATTTGGTTTATCTAAGGCTAGATGGTGGAGTTGTTCTAGAGAAGTGTCCATTTTCAGTTTTAATATTGAATAGCTGTATTTTGAATAACTTGAAGCTTCCTATTTGACTCATTTGAAAGTAGATTTAGAAAATAATGCTAAATTTATTTATTGTTAATTTTCAAAATAAAATATAATCTAATGATAAATTAATTTAAATTCTATTATTAAAATGACAAATAAGAAATTCTAGAGGTAACTTTGGGTCTCGCCGTATTTGTTTATTGATCATGATTTAGATGCTAATTGAACTTGTACTTTTTCAGCAATTTTTTTGCGTAATTAAACATTGCAGCGTCTCGATCTTTTTTGAAATACATTTTCTTGATTAACTCCCACTGGCTCACTACATGCGTTTTACTTCATCTTCCATATCCTTCGAGGTAGTAACAGCTATGTATTCTTCTGTTAATTGTTTTTTAAACTCTTTTTCAGCCTTTTTTGTGTTAGCATCTAATGTCAGATTTCCACCAATATCGATAATTTTAATGGGATGAGAGTTTTTGACATTGTGAAATTTCATACAAAACTTCCAATACAAAAATTAAAAAATCTTAAAACTTTTGTTCTAAAAGTCAAAAACTTGTTCTGTAAATGAAACAAAGTGAAACAACTGTTGTTTCACCTTCTGCAGAAGTCTGCAAAATCTGTGCAAATAAATTCCGCTTTATTTTTAATACTTTTAAATAGGGTGCAATTTTGCAGAATTTGCACAGATTTTGCAGACTTCTGCATGTTTCATTTACAGAACAAGTTTTTGACTTTTAGAACAAAAGTTTTAAGATTTTTTAATTTTTGTATTGGAAGTTTTGTATGAAATTTCACGATGCCAGAGTTTTTTATATTCTCGATTCCGAAATTACTCGTAATAATATATCTTGATTAATTTTTTTTTCGAATGGTAAAAGAATGATTAACTTATTATTTATTTGTTTTATTTGTTCCGAGCTAAATCTCCTTTGGATTAAAAAAAATAATAAAAATAAAAATCAAGAAAAAATAAAATTAAAATAAGTTAAAATGTAATAAAAAGACAATTAAAATTGACAAATTGTAAGAGGTGACATGTGCAAAGTGTTTAAGTATTAAACATTTCAGGAAAGAAAGAAGAAATAGTAAGATAGCAGTTACACAATGGAGTTGGGTATTCAACATAACTTGATACGGTTAACTTGTTTTTGGAAAATTTAAATTTTATTATGTAAATAAGCGGTTTCTATTTCTAGATTATTAATAATCAAAAATTTTTAATTTAATCTAGGAAAAAAATGATTAAGATAATTCAACATACAATATTCTATTAAATAAAAATAGTATTTTATCGAGTCGATTAGTCGATAGCTGCTACATAGATTTTATTTTTGACACTATTTTCTTATTCAACGATTTGACATTAGATTCATTTAGCATTAAATTATAGTAAATCAGACTGTGGCTTCATAAATAGTCATTAGCTACTTCTTAGCATTTTGAGCTCAGTATTCTTAAAATATTTAATTTTGTACCCAGCTTGACTTATTTACAGCTGTTTGAACATGTGCAGTTAACTTTTCCTCAGTTGTTATCATCTCTTTCAAATCTTTCTCAATTTCTGTATAAGAGATGGTTAAGATTGTCAGAAAAAAAAGGTCAGAATGTAAAAAAAATCAAAATTGTCAGAAAAAAAAATGTCAAACCAATCCTGATTTTTGTTTTTACTTTTTTCTTATTAGAAGATATAACGTTTTTTTTTGTTAAATTAACTGAAAATTGAATATTAATTAAATTAAATTGAATTCTAAATCTGTGCAAATAAATTTTATAAATTTTATTATTTAAGTGACCAGTTATTAAATTTATGTGACCAGGTTTTTTATTTACGTGACCAATTTAAATATTAATTTAAAATTATAAAAATTAAATAAATTTAACGTTGTACAACTGTTACATCGCCAAGAGTAATTTTTATAAGTCAAGAGGCAATTTTTTGAACCCTTAGAACGCTTTGGAGTTGTTAGGTTCATATTTGAGCTTTTTTTCTACAATTTTCTTTTGAACATTTTTGTACAGTAAACATTAAGCCTAAATCTACAAGTTTGTTAAAAAATTTTTTTTCATCATTCTCGTTTTCCATTTTTTTCTAAATAATAGTAAAAACTTTTTGATTGTTATTAATATAACTTCAATTTTACATCATCGCTTAAAAAATTTTCATATTACATCAACAATAATGAAAAAAAAATCAAATCTTGCAAGTATAGTTGCAATTGCAATTATTTTATTATAATTACAATTAAATTTTATCTAACTCAAAAGAAATTTATGTGACCAATTACAAAATTTTCGTGACCAAATGTTTATTTAGGTGACCAGGTTTAAATTATTTATAAACATTTTTACCTAATAAATAATATTGCCTGGTCACATATTAAGGGACCAACTGGTCACATAACAGGCAAGACCTAAAGCTTTTACAAGCGTAAAGGAAATTTTAGTGAGCAATAATTATACGTTTAACGCACAGGATACACTCACAGCGAGTTCCTCGACTTAGAGCGGGTTCCTATTTCTCTAGATCTTTTAAAGCTCGATAAAAACCAAGAATTAAATAATTTGCATATAACAGAATCCCAAAACATTATATTTAAAAAATATGGTTCAAATGGTTTGTTTATGCCCCATTATTTTTCAATTGAGGGTCCTTCTTTTAATCCTGATGTACTTGATGAATCAATTTTTATCCGAGTTGCTCATGCTAAAAATCACTGGGTCGTCATTTCAAATTATAATCCAAGTGAACCTGCTTGTTCAAATAATTGGTACATTTTCAATAGCTTAAATAATTTCTATAATAAAATAAACCAAATAAAAAAATTATCGCTATCTCTTTGTTAAAATTGTCAGAAATGACATTTTTTTTTCTGACAATCTTAACTATAATCTTCCGATATTTCCATAAAAAAATTTGACTTGACTTAAACATTGTGACTTAAAACAATTCTGATATAAGGGTTGTTAAATGAGCAGGGATTTAATTTTTGTCCATAGCGATCTCGTCAGTGCTGACTGAGAGCCAAGCTCAGCTGCCCATGTGTCTTCGCGGCTCGAGCGAAGAGCAGCTTCATCTGGCCACTTTGTTCAACTCGCTGATGCATCATAAGAAGTGCAGGCGAACACGCACCGTTTTCACGGACATGCAGCTCATAGGGCTGGAGAAAAGGTTCGAGAATCAAAAGTACTTGTCGACTCCGGACCGAATTCAGCTGGCCGAATCGTTGGGCTTGTCGCAGCTCCAGGTCAAAACGTGGTACCAGAACAGGCGAATGAAGTGGAAGAAAAAGGTTCTGAAGGACGGCTGCCGACAGGCGCCCACTAAGCCTAAAGGCCGGCCAAAAAAAAATTCCATACCTAGTTTTTCGGAGATTTTGGCGGCCGCCGCTGCAAAAGCCTCTGGACAAAATGCATGCGACAGTCAGTCGAACATGAGCCAGGAGTCCATCAATATCAACGATTATTCAAGCGAGTCTGAACTGAGTGAAGAGATAGATGTGGAGGATGAGAACGACAAGCACAGTCACGCCATATGTCAGCAGTGTTACCAAGAGCGAGCCACTATTAGAGCAGATAATTGATTCATGTGTATTTTTATTGATCAGAGTGTTAAGTTTTTATTTTTTTTTTCTATTTTTTTTTCCTAATAAAATTTGTAATTAACAAGCGGATAAGTGTAATTAATTATTTTTGCTTTTTTTTTGCCTAGTGATTGGATCGATGTTTATTTTCTATCAATTCAATAAACCAATAAATTTAATAATCAAAAAATAACTTGTGAATACAAATTATATTGTTGATTGGATACACTGAAGAGGTTGATTTTAATTAGAAGAACTACAGTACATTTCCCAATCGAAGCATCGATTTCTATGGGCTATCAATTAGAAAATAAATCAGCAGCTAAAAAGTTTAACTATAAGAAAGCTAACTGGCGAGATTTTAAATTCTCAAATAGTGAATATCACTGAAAGTTCCCTCACAATAGATCAACTAAATGATAAAATTACAGAAAAAATTATTTCTGCTTCACATAAAAGCATTCCATATTTTTCTCAGAAAATCTACAAAACGAGTTTTCCACCGAACATTGTTAATTTGATCAAATAACGTAGGAAAGTAAGAAGAAACTTTCAGAAAACCCGCTGTCAAAATCTCAAGAAAAATAGTCAGAATCGTTAAAAGTCAAAGTCTGACAACTAAATTATTTTCTAATTTTTAAATCTTCTTTAACTTAATTAAAAAAATTATGAAAATGAATATTTATTTATATTTAAGCTTAATAAATGTTGCAAATAACTTGGAAAAATTAAAAAATGATGAAATGTTATTTGAAAACATTAAAATTCGAGAACTAAACTTTATTTAAAATAAAAATTTTTAATTATAAATTTTAATTTTAACTTGTATTCAAAAAAATAAAAATTTAAAGTCAAAGTCCAGACTTGAATTTTGACCATCTCTGGATTGGATCAATAGAAATCATAATTTTAACAAAAATATATATTGATCATAAGAAATGTAAGAATAAAAAAAAAATCAATTAATCCTGGCAGCAAACCTTAAGCCGAGTGTTGCCGACGATTCTATCCTTTGCTCGTCTAATTAATTGTCTTAAAAATTTTAAGGTTTTCCCTTTTGAAATGTTCATTTTGAAAGACTCTAAATCGATTGTTTTAATAAATTAAAAAAACCAAAAAATCCCAAATATACGAAAATAGAGACTGGGTTGAAGTTTTCACGTGAATTAATTAATAAAGTGAAATAGTTAGAAAAATTTTTAATTTTCTTTTTATTCAATAAAAAAAATATTAAATTGTATTAAATTATTTATTATTGATTGAATAAGATATTGAGAGTGATTGTAAAAAAAAGTGAATTGAAAATTTTTTTTTTTGAATAAAAAGTGAATAAAACACAAAGCTTAGTAAAAAAACAAAATAAAATTGAATCATAAAGATAATGGGTGTAGAACAGAGTTGTTTAAAAGTCCCAAAAAAAGTCCAAGTCTGGACTTAAATTTGCTAGATCAGGCTACATATCAAAAAATTTATATACTCTTGGGTTGTCTAATGCAATAGATTTGCCATATATCAGAATTTTCTTGCAATTTTAGCATAAATTTCTTCTCAGTATTCAAAATAGTAAACCCTGGACTTGAACTTTTGAATGAAAAAAAAGTCCGGACTTGATTTAAAACTTGTGACTTTTAATCAACTCTGGTGTAGAATAAAAAACGGCACAAAAGTTTAGTTAAATTTGCTATAAGAGTGGACAAGACCTTACCCAATTTTTTTCAAAATTTAAAATCAGGCTGATCCTAGCTTTAAAAAAATATGAATTATATCATAAAGTTGAATTTTCGGTAAGTTGTTAGTAAAAGATGTACGAAAGCATCAAAAAAGAATTGCCAAAAAGGCAACTTGAAGTTCATGATCAGATCATGATCTAATGATCAAAATGTAATTCATATAAGTATTAACAAAAATGATGAAATTAACTTTTTTTAATGTTTACCACTTTAATTATTGAATAAAAGCTTTTATTTTTCTAATTGATGTTTTGTTGATTGCTCTATAATCTTTTTTTTTTAAAACTTTAAAGGCAAATTTAAACTTCTATTTAAGATATCCAAATTAACTCTTCCAATTATATTTAAATATTAATTAAAATATGTTAAATTATTTTGTATTGCAAAATTTTAAAATATTGATCCAACCGATAATCTGATAATCAACTGATATTTTTTTAGAGCTAAAATTTGATAACATAAAGACTTAAATTTATTAGAATATTTTAGAGCTAAAATTTGATAACATAAAGACTTAAATTTATTAGAATATTTAATTTTTTATAATTTTTTTTTTCAAGTCCCAATTTTCATGTTTTTTAATTATGACATTTTGTTTCATTATTTTTCGGTTTAACCATTATCAGAAGATCTTACAGCTCAAAAAAAAATTTAATTTTAATTTAAATTGACTGCCTATTAAAGTAATGTTATTAAAAAAAGGCATCGCCGGGAATCGAACCCGGGATCTCCTGTTTACTAGACAGGCGCTTTAGCCACTAAGCCACGACGCCTTCTCTATAAATAAAAAATTTATTGATTTTAAATTCCATCAATAATTTAAAATTAAATTTTCATATTATAAATTCTATTTAGAATTTTTAATGAGTGTTTCTTAATTAGATTTTTTAATCAAAATTATCAAGATTGATTACTCTAAAAGAGGTTCAATCGATTTTTTTTCGCTTTAAAAAAACCCTCTCATATTTTAATAAAGAGCCTAAAAAATAAAAACATAAACACAAAGTTTAAGAAAACAGTTAATTTTACTAATTAAGTTGATAAAACGAAATCATCATCTATTATCAAAGTTGTTTAAAAGTTCCAAGTTTTAAGTAAAGTCCAAGTCCGGACTTGAATTTTTTTTTAAAAAACCTAACTCTGTCTATTATTTTTTTCCAAAAATAAAAAATTTTATTCTAAATTTTACTAGGGACAATGGCCGCAAAGAGGGATTAGTTGGTTTGATGAAAAAATTTGTTGTTGGAAAAAAACACAAACTTTGAATAAATATAATGCTTTTTTTGGAACAAAATTAAAAATTATTTGCAATGATTATGACTTACAAAAATATTAAGACAAAAAATTTACTCGAGAAATTAATTTTTTTTCGTAAAAAATTTTCATTTTTTTAGAAGACTCCACGAAAATTTAAATTTTGCCAATTTATTATCTATGAAACATTCCAAGAGATTGTTTTTCTGAAACAAAAAATTCTATGATAAATTTTCCATGAATTATTTTGTCTTTATTTTTTGCATTAGAGATTTCAAAATTTAATACCAACAGTACTGACATGATTTTCTGTTTTTGCGTAATTTTACGCGAAATTTCGTAAAATTACGTAGAAAGTAAAAATTCAAAAAATAAAAACTTTTTTTAGAATTTTGACATTTTTTGACTTTTTCAAAATTTTGGGACAAAATTCAAGAAAAATAATTATTTTTTTTCACTTTAAGTTTCTAATGTACGTCTATGATTTTCTGTTTTTAGGTAATTTTACGACGTTTCACGTATAATTAAATTATTAATAATTAAAAATTTCTAAATTTTTGAACTTATTTTTTTAATTAATTGCATCGATTTTTTCTTTTTGGATTTTTTTATCACCTTTTGTTTTGTTTTATTTTTTTGGATTGGTGACAAGCAAAAAAATAAAAATAACGCTTTTTTTATTATTTCGCTTATAACAAAAAAATTTATAAATTTTTGCAGCATACTGTATTTGGATGAGGTCTAGCAATCCATGAATTAAATTTAAGAGTTTAATCAGAAGATAAAGATGAAAAATATAACTCATTATAAATTTCCATTTTAATTATATTATATTTTTCTTTTCTAATTGTATTTTTTAAGTTTCTAATGCAAAATTTGATTAAAAATAATAAGCCTTTAAAAGCGATGTAAAAAAATTTAAAAGTAAAAATAAGTATCAAGATAAAAATAAGACAAAAATAGGGGTTTGATTAAAAATCTGAAAAAAATTCAAATTTAATATGTTAAATTTTTGAATTACAATAATTATTATTCATTTTGTATTCTATTTTTATTTTTTTTATTTTTTTTTACCCTATTTCATTATCGTAATTTTGTGTATCTTAAAAAAAAAAAATTCTTCGACAACCTAAGCGATTAAGGAGAAGATTCGACTAACTGTATTATATTGACACATTTTATTCTTTAAATAAAATTTAATTTTAATCCTAAAAAAGTTTTGCATTATTCTATGAAAATCATTTATATTCCATAAAAAAAAACATTTATTCATCAATTGACGTCGACTTAAAATTCTAAAAAAAACAAAAAAAAAAACAAAAATTGATAAAAATCTTTGTTTTTTTGGAATTTTTTGAATTAACTAAAATTAACGAAAAATTTTGAAAAAAGCGAAAAATAAATTTTAAAATTAAAAAAAAATAAAAGACGACAATTGAGAAAAATCTACGTTTTTTTTGCCTTTTTGATTAACTAAAATTTACGTAAATTTTCATTTTTTCACAAATTTAATTTTACATGAATTCAAAATTCGGAAATTCACGTTATATTTAGTTAAGTAAAAATTAAGTAAAAAACAAAAAAAATTTTTAATTAAATTCTAATTTGAATTCTAATTTAATTTGCGCAATATTTCATAAAATATTAACTTTCATTTTGGTATATTCAAGGTAAATCAACAGCTTTTTCAAGACTGATTAACACATCATTTATTTGATTATTTAAAAATAAAAATAAATTCCAAAATATTCTTTTTTAAAATAAAATTCAAATTTAACATTAAAAAAAAATATAAGAAATCTAATTTAAATTAAATTTTTTTCATTTATATTTAAAATTTTTGTTAAATAAATCAAATTTATCGAATAATTTACACGCTCTTTTGTAAATTAAGTTTATATTATTAAATACAGATTAAAAAGAAAATTGATTTTTTAAATTTTTAATTAATTTTGCAAAAAAAATAAGAAAATGTCAATTCATCAAATTTTGATCTAGATAAATTTTGTACTAATTTATCCAAATTCCGTAAATTCCATTTTAATTTTCTTGAATAATTTGTTTGAAGTTGATCTTTTAAGATCGAAGGTACATTATCAAATTAAAATTTAGCTAAGTAAAAATTTAGTAAAAAGCGAAAATTCTTTTTTTTTAAATTTTTATTTAAAATCTTTAAAAAAAACACGAAAATTGAGGCGTAATGTGTAAAAAATTTAAAATTTTTACATTTTCATTTTTTCAGATTTTTGGTCTTTTTTGAATTAACTAAAATTTACGTAAATTTTCGTTTTTTCACAGAATTAATTTTACGTGAATTAGCGTAAAAATTCGGAAATTCACGTTTTATTTAGTTAAGTAAAAATTTTTAAAAAGTGAAAAATTTTTTTTTAATTTTTATTTTAAATTCTAAAAAAACACGAAAATTGAGTCATACTGAATCCCCTTGTTTAGGGACGCATGCTTTAATACCATAAGTAGGATATATGGTGCATGGTCTAACATAGACCTCAAAATGTTAATTTTAATAGACAAAAAAGAGAATAAAAAAATTTTAAAAAAATAATTTTTTCGATTTATTCGTAGAACCTTTCTTTCTTCCTAGTGGCTTTCTAACTAAAATTTTTATTTTAAATTCTAAAAAAAATACACGAAAATTGAGTCATAATGTAAAAAATTTAAAATTTAAAAATTTCATTTTTCAGATTTTTTGCGCCATATTTCACAAAAATGTTATTGTTCATTTTGATAAATAAATAAAGTTTTTTTAAATTTCTGAATCATTGCACAAAAATCTGAAAATCTAAAAATATCAAAATTTAAAAATGTAAAATTATTTTCATTGTGCCAAAATTGAGAAAAATCGAACTTTTTTCGTCCTTTTTTGAAAACAGTTCAAAAATACAAAAATTAGTTTAAAAAAAAATTCAAGAACACATTTAGCAAAGGAAAAAAAATTTGTGAGGCTGGAGTATAGTTAAAGTGGATCGTTGTTTGATATTTTCTTTATTATATTATCAATAAAAATGTAGAGACTATTTATAATAATTCTCCTTAATTAATATTTAAGAAACTCAGCATTAAAAGTTAAGTAATAGAATATTAAAATTCATAAATTATATAAAATAATAAAAAACAAATAACATATTATTTAACTTAAATAATTAAAAACATTAAAGATTGTTCCATGAGAACATGTTTAAATAATTTAAATATTTTAGAATGTTCTATGACTGCATGTCATATCACATATGCCCCTCGGTCGAAAAAATTCGTCCCGAATTTATAGCATTGCTTCTTTGATTGACATTTTAGAATTAACTTTTTCCAGTGCTATGACTGCGTGTCATATCACAAATTTTTTATTTTTTGTTTAATTTTTTTTCTTTATTTTTCAAAAGTAAAGTTACAACTGAACCGCCAAAGCTCACAAAAAACGTGACAAAAAGCCAATCCAATTTTGTGTGCGCATCTAAATAGAAAATAGCTGAATAATTAAATGAAAATAATTTTTGAACGACCTTGAACTGAGGTCGTCGAAAGCAAAAGCGAGTGCACACACACAAATTAAAAATGAAAAAAAAAAAAAAATTGTGTTGCTAGTGTTTG